>JACCIB010000014.1:4112500-4469235 GCA_018906965.1 Philotrypesis tridentata
ATAGATAAAAAGTGTATTTGGTTTATTTTTTCGCTGTTGCAGTTATACCGCGGCAAAAATGGGCTGCTTCGGGAGCAAGGACAAGTTGAGCAAGGAGGACATGGACTTCCTCAAGTCGCACACGAGATACGACGAAGCCACCATCAAAGAGTGGTATAAAGGATTCAAAGTGAGTAAATGAAGCTTGTTTTTATTATGTCAAAATGTTTATACTCTGTGCCTCTATCTTTTTATTCTGATGATGGTGATTGTATAGAAATAATGGAACTTAAATGGACTATATTATTATTATTGGATTAGCCCATAAACGGTTTACACGGTCTATATATCTCGCTTTATTTAAGATTTTTTAACTTTTTTATTTAATATGCTTATTACTATTATTTTGTTTAATAATTAATAAGAATCCCATTTTATGTTTAAATATTGATAAAGCGAACTTTTCGAAAGACGCCATCTGACGGGAACGGCGACTTAGAAAGAGCTCCTTTTGCTTTTCCTGTTCGATAATGCTAAAAAATATACCATCAGTTACAATCGGGTCACTAATTATTTTTCAGTATAATGGATCGTGATATATGATAGTTTGACATCTTCTAAACGCATATTATGTTGAGTGCTTCATATCATCAATCAGTTCTTAACCCCAAGTGCCTATTTGCTACGCGCTAATCTGTAGGTGATTAGATTTTTACACGTTCATGTGCGATTAATGATGAATTTCATACCCCTTTACACAAGTTTTTGCTAATATACATGAATCAAATTGTTGATTCAAAATTATTTTACTTAATGAAAACATTTTTTTACCGTGAAAAGGAAAATATGTCGAACTACTATTTGAATCAGTAGGGCTAACGTATTTCAGCAAATGTTACTCAACTGTTAAGCAATAGTTGTAATGTATATACTTCTGTCAGAAGATCTTGACACTGTTTATCATTTTTATCGTATCGCTGTGGAATAAGCGACCAGTTTATCATACATAACAAATTATTCTATCAAGTATGTGACTGGTTGATCGGTTGTTTAATCAGATTAAACGAATGGACTGTACTACTTTTAGAAGATTCTAGATGTCGTATGGGATGTCACATAACTGTGCTCAGCTATAAGTCAGTTTAGTATACCTGTCAAGAACATATTTCGTTTATATATGCACTCGGAGTGGTAAAATAACTTTGAATATTTTGAATGTCAGCCATGACACTCCGCATGCATTTCTTATGAAGTGTATCACGGCTGATGTTCCGGATATACAAAGTTATTTTATCCTCCGAGTCTACGTTTATGATTTTGAAATAATAAGAAACTCGCAATGGTTATTCTGTTAGCTTCAGAAATTTTTTTCCAAAGTTTGATGACTACGGCTTCAACACTTCCGCGCAAATATTTTCGACTTAAAGATTGTCAATAAAAAAACAAGAATATTAATTCAAAAAATTTTCTGTAAACAAACAATTAACAACAATTAACAATTTTAAAAAAACAAGTCTACTATATAATGTAAACAAATATAAATAATTTTAAAACACAGCTTTTTAATCGATGGTCAGAAAAAAGCTTTCAGCCTCCCTTTTTTTGGGTTAAAAAACGCCTCATGCATATAGTGTAAAAATCTACATCATTAGCATTCGCAATTATTTAAACCGGCGCTGTAATTTTTAATTTTCAAGAAAAATAATAACGCTCTCTTGATAGCTCAGAAACAAAAGTGCAAAATGATACACTCACGTATCTGACCCTTTTCAAGCTTGACAAAAGACAATGCATGCGCTAATAAAAAAAGCCTATCGCGAGAATACCCGAGTCGCGTCGTCCTCGGGAAAAAGTTGGCGCAAAAAAAGCGAACATACGTGCGCGCGCGAGAAAAAACTATGCGTTATACATATTGCACGTAGTATCATCGCGTGTACAGAGGTAAATATCCGCGACAGTGAGTGTACGTGTATGTATACGTGCACGTATATGGGTATGTTATTGTACCGAGGAAAAAGTGGGCCGCGAGGCTAGAGTCTGCCCCATTCAAGTGCTTTTAGCCTCGTCCTCTGTCTTTATCTGCCAGGGACTGGCGCGCTCTTCCACTTCCCTAGTTCTTCTTTAACTCTCCCGGATACCTCTTTCTCGCCCCTTTTTGCCCTTCCACTATTATTATTCCTAGGGACTCTTTTTTCGGCACATGCGATGATGTGACGTACTTAGAAACGGTTTTGCCGTTCCGAAACTTCTACCCTTGAAATTTGTCAGTTGGTTTACAGAAGAGAATTTAATTTAATTCTGGGCTTTGTTTCAAAATGGATTGCAGAATGAGAATGTGCAGTTGAAATTATAATGTCTTTTTTATTATCGTTGGTAGCAAGTGTATTACTATGAAAAACCCCCAGCAAAGCTCGAGTGATTAAAGCTTGTCATGTAGTCGAATGAGCGTTTCATCTTTTTAAAGAAGCGCTAAAATTAAACATTTTACAAAGTTATTTTATAGGCTTTTGTTTACAGTGTATTTACGTGGATTAGAGAAGATTGAACTGTTATGTTAATTGAAATGTTGTATATTAATTTTTCTGATTGGTTGAACAACTATATTCATTTATACGAGTTACAATGTCAAAACAATTCTTTTTTACCTTTCCGAAAACAAGCCTCGTAACTTTAAAATAAAATATGAATTTCATTTTATTTTCATCTGAAGAACTATGAAATGAACGAGCTGACAATTGAAAAACTCGAATCAAATATCAAGCGCAATAGTAGCTCCGGGCATTTTTCATTTGAAAAATCCTGCTGTGTTTATATATATACATCCGAGCTGTGCGTTTGTTTCTCCTCCGCACAATCGATGCGCGCTTTAGCTTCATGAAAGGCGAATGGCCGATATTTATTTTTGAAATTTTCTCCCGAGTATGTATAATACGTTTTCAGCAAACGCGAACAAATCCACAGGATTTACATATTGTCTGGAGCTGCTTCTGTATTACGCGCTTCGGGACAATGTGCAGCCGCATCCGCATAGCTATTCACATGATTTGTATGCGCCAGTTTTATCCTGGCTACAGTTTGTTTTTCTCGATAAACTAGTGTTTCGCAACTTTCAGCGAGAATTGTACAAATCGAATGCATTTTCACAGCCGACGATGTGTCAATGGAAATGTTCGTATAATCGCATCGATATTTCGGGTTGTATCTTCGAACGGAAAACAAGAAAACTTGTCCCGCGTATACCAATTTTAATGTGATAAAAGAATAATAGAATGGTTAAAGTGTATTTGTAAGCACGAATTGAAATGTTTACCACACTTGAATGAGATTGAAAGTGTGGCGAAAGTAATCATATTGAATGAAGTTACTTTTGTTGTACGGTGTTAATGTGCAGAAGAGTGCTACAAGACATTTTTATGAACGTATCAAGCCCGTATAACTTTTACGCAGCAAAAATTAATTTTAAGAATTGAATTATGGTTTACAGCGAAATCAGTGGTAGTTTACCTTTGATTACAGTAAAGCCTCTTTGACGCTCGACTATCTTTTATAGGCTAATAAAATTGCAATTATAAGTCTAGGATTCGTGGCACCTATAAACCGCTGCAGACGCACGCCTAATAGTTTTACGGCTAAGGGTCGAGCCAGGCCCATTAGATACGAGTAGGTGACGTCTAATGCAGTTTAATAACTTTGGAGGCGCGTCGAAGGCAGTCCCACACCTTTAATTCACCTTTGGGATTGGTTGAGCTTGAAGGGGAGAACTTGACACTTTTCGTACAAATATGTGGGTTAAGCAAATTGCTATGGTCAGTCCTAGCGCGCTGCTCTTTGAAGACCGATCTATACGGAAGATGCAAGCGTTTCACGAGATGATGACAGTCATCGGCTCACCGGACGAACCTGACACCGATATCTTGAAGAGTTTGCCCGTGGAAATTGCCGAAGTGATTCTCTTAAAATTGGACTCCGAATCTCTGCTCAGTTGTGCGCTCGTATCGCGAAAGTGGTTGTCTATATTGAAATTTTCGTCGACGCTTCGAAAGAAGATTCATCGCTACGTCCGCCAGAAAAATCACCCATCGATGCAAGAAAACGACATATCGGTCCTAACAACCGCATCGAGCTCTGATTCATCGAGCGCATCCGGTGGAGTAGTCAACATTTTCGAAGAAGCCTCTTTTGCCATCGATATAAGCAGCAATCGTAGACCAAACGCTTCCCGACAATTGGTTAATCGGCGTCGTTGTTCCAACAGCATGGAAGCAGTTTTAAAGAAAACGAGCTGCTTGAGGTTATGAGCGGCGAAAGTCGAAGGTTCTAAGTTTTTAGTTGCGTGAATTGCATTTTCGTAATCTGCTTGTGACACTTTGTTATGCGTCAAACAAATCTATAAACAATTGTTTGATGACCTGTAAACAATTGTTTGATTAATGTCATTATAAGTGGTTATGCACCGCAGTAGATGGTCTGAGCCATACTTCAGATGTATAATTATTAATTACTTATCACGTGTAAAACAACCAACGTCTATCAAAAGTTATTTAAGCGGCGAGAGGAATGTGTAGGTTCTTACAATAATTTTTCTAACAAGACATTACCAGAGCTTATTTAATTTATCTGCTCTTTCGACACGGTAGATCCGTTTAACTAATTTGCGTTTCACAAATCTTAAAATAAAACAGCTCCGGTTTGAATGAGTTTAACCTTACAGATATAAAATATTGTTTGTTTGTACGAAATTATGTAACTTGTATCATATAGTTAGTAATTAAATATTTAATAAATCTCATGTGTTATTACACTTTTTTTGTACAAAATTATCTTCTTTAGCGTATTCTTCATATACCTCCTTCCATCACTTCCTTTCATCTCTGAAATATGTCCATTTATATAATGAAAAATATTTATATATTTATATTTATATATAATGAAAATTTTGAACATATATTTTGAATATTTTTAAGATCGTACTTTTCGATTGTAAAAAGTTCCTACGGAATTAATTTCCACCGAGTGCAGAAGCAATATCAGAAAGCTTAATAAGAATTTCATTTTTACGAAAAAAGAAATCTATAAATTTCCTCTTGGAAAATTCGCGGGTATTCGAAGAGTCTTTTCGTGTTCTCGGTTATTTCAACGAGCATTTACTTTCGCGGCGTTAGCAGATGAACTCTCTTGAAAACAGTACCATCTATTTCCACGAAATTTTAAGTCGCGCTAAATCCTTTCGAACGAAACTCGCCGTTGTGCCAAATTCTTCTAATCGAATTCGAAATTCGATCGCGGATCATTAAAGATCTTCGATCTCCCGTTCTTTATAATTCAATCAATAATTCCGCAGGTGGACCGAATCTGCACGGCAAATTCTAAAGAAAAATAATGACTTCCTTTATGAGTTCATTCATGCGCGAGTCTAATCGAGCAACAAAAACACAAAGGCCCTAGTCCAGTTCCTTTTGCTTCCGAGCCGCTCGAAGGTTTACTTGGCGAAAATTACCAGCGACCCTCGCGCTCCGATAAAATTAAAAGTTCGCTGGGGGTAGCGATAAGATTGTCGACGATGCTCTTTTGGCGGTGGCAACTTTGAAATTAAATCCCCACGGCTGTCACTCTCTCTTTTTCTCTTAAGCGCACGTGACTTGAAACTTATTCGTTAAGGGTCATTTTTTGCGGTTATTACAAACGCCGCGCGTGCGCTTGTTTTCGTGGCTTACGGAAGTAAGGGGTACAGTTTTATAATTTTATCAGCCGCTCGTGGTTTTATTCATGCTGAGATTGTAATAAGATCCGGACAGCGACGGTAAAAAAAATTTGCGGCGAGACGGAGTTATTAAATTTCTTCAGTGGAAGATTAATGTAAAAATAAGGAAAGAAATTCAAGGTATGAATGAATACGAAAGATTTAGAAAAAAATCTTAATTCATTCATTCATTAAAAATAATTATTCACATTTACTGCTTGTATCATTTTTTATTTTGATCGCGTATAGTATACGTGTAATTATATTCACTTACTAATAAATTTAAAACATTTTAATATGATATCTTGCGCATACTTACGCTGTAAAGTTATTCGCTTAATTAGGCAACTAAAGCAATAAACTTTGTTTTATACTTTATCATGCGATGGACATATTCCAGTTCGACTAGAGTTTAATCAAGTGAAAATCTGCTGGCCATTTAGTACATGCATAGCCTAAGGTAAAAGCTAGGTACTAAATTTTCAAAATTTAATGCTTACACCGAGATTTATTACCAACAACTTTACTAGTACATCAAAAGCAGTGCATACTGCGCCTCCCTGTTAATGACATATTTCTGAACTTCTCTAAATAAATTCCATAAATAAATTTAAGCATAATACATGAAAAATCGATTCTTCTTATTAAAAAAATCATTTGCAAAAATAATTTTTATTAAAATCCGAACTATTTAATACAGTGAACTCTATTCTAAAATACTTTTTAAATCGATATTTGTGCTCATAAAACGAGGTCTTTACAAAAGTACAATAGTGCGCTGTCGAGCGCTTTCAGATATTTAAACAAAACTCGAAACGTAAATTTCGAATGGAAGCTTCATTAAGCAATAGCTATCCTGAAGGACGAAAGAGTCAACCATCAACCAAATTGAAGCATTTTAGCTCGAAAGATTTCCATCTAAAAGTTACCATGGAGTAAAAGCTATATATACGCATATAACGTTTCGCTTTACTACGATTACATTTTAAATATACAATTTTGAATTAATTAAATTATTAAAGTCCTTGAATTGGTTTTGAAATTCATTTCAATTCTCATCTGCAGCTTTCGATTTGTTTTCGTATGCACGAGCAATAAAATTTACGTCGATGCGTACTGCGAAATTCTAGCGATGCCTCCTTACGATCGCCGTCTCGATCGATACGTTCGCCTCTGTTTTAGGAAGCTCTCTCTCTCTCCCCTTGTCTCTCTTTATACTGCGGCAGTATGAATTTTGATTCTGTAATTTTCAGATTGCTATAAAACTTTTATGACAGATATCAATTTTCAACTTACTAATTCTGTCCCGCGGAGAGACGTTCACATTTAATTATATATACAGAAAATGTCAAAGTGCATATATCTATACTGTCTGAGAAATACGAAAGCCATTGACTTTATTTCGTAGGTTTAAGAGGTTATTCAAGTATTCTACTCCTGGTAGTGGATAGTCAATAGTGAATCGATTGGACCTTCCTCAATGATGTGATGCGCTATATAGGACATTCTGAATAGAATGCTCGGATGAGAATTTCCGACCGTCTGGCATTTTAGACTCATTTCAACTTTAAAACGAATGCCTTCGTAGCATTCATTTATTCTTTAAGAACTGGTAAAGTTTAAATTAAAAATTAAGTCAAATTTCTTTATATTAAATGTAATACTAAAACGATGCTGTTCAGCTTTTTATTGTTGTGGAAAATGTCAAAAATTAATTTTCTTGACATAATGTTGTGTCTATATATATCCTTAGCCTTGCATACCTCTATGTGTTGGTAACAGTTGTATTATGCTACTGCACATTGTACATAGATAAGCTGTAACAAATTTTTCATCTGTTCAAACATCTTCGAGTACTGTGTTCTCACAACTGTGTTTCAGTTACCAGCCGTTAGTCATGAGCACGAACGCGTTTTATAAAAAATAAGAAGCAAAATGAGAATTTCACGACGATTAATGTTGATATACACTTATTTAATTATTATTCTCACTATAATTGCCGTTAGAGTTTATTATCGAAGAAAACACATCAGAGCGGTTGAAAAAAATTTAAGGTAAAACAGTTCAGTTTAACTGAAAATTGCGCCTGTTTAACGCAAACTCTTTTAATCTGATTTGAGGTTCGAAACCTGGATACAGTCGCATTTTAACAATGAACTGTCCAATTTGGGAAATTACGGCGAGGCTTCCTACTTGCGGGAGGACGAAAAAGAGATCGCCTCGTTGGTTTACTCGAAAAAAGCGGTGAACGTAATTCTGTCCGATAAAATACCAGTGCAAAGAAGAATACGTGACGTGCGCTATCCGCAGTAAGTTTTCATTCGCTCTGTACACGATCGTCGCGCCTATCCCACGTTCTGCTCTTTTAGTGCCGAAACTTCGAGGTCGACAGAATGCATTAGCCTTTGTACGGAAAATCGTTGAGCAATCGTACTTTTAAATAATCTCGAAAGCTCGGCTATTTTTCAATTTCTCTTTTCCGACGGGGAATGAAATTTTTTTCAAAAGTCCGCCGCTTAAGCCAATGTATTCTATCGACCATAAAGTTCTTGCACTACAGCCATATAGGAGAGCGTTTTCGCGCGAATCGCGCTCGAAGCGCGCGCATACGGTCCACGAGTTACAAGCTACTTCCAATTGTATAACACTTTGCCAATGTCGTTTTGCAATGTTTATCGCCACTTCGCCGCGTCCGCGACAATAAAAAATAGAAAACAATATCTGCTTCAACTTTAAACAGTTTTTTTTTTCAACAATACTTTAGATGCAAAAATATGACTTACGATAGCAAGTTGCCGACTACGAGTGTGGTGATAATATTTTACAACGAAGCTTGGAGCTTACTCATCCGGACGGTGCACAGTATCTTGCAGGAAACGCCGCCCAAGTTTTTGAAAGAAATTATTCTTGTGGATGACAACAGCGACGAAGGTATATGCACACATGTACACAATAAATATAGCAATCAATTTAGTTGCGCTCGAGAAAATGACACAACAAACATTGTCTTGCCTTTTAACAGAAGAACTCAAGGATACGCTGGCGTATTACTTGGCTACGCGTTTACCGAAAAAGGTCGAGTTATTGCGATTGCCGAAGCGTCAAGGTTTGGTGAGAGCGCGTTTGGCAGGCGCGCGACGAGCGACCGGCGACGTTTTGGTATTCCTCGACGCCCACTGCGAAGTGACGAAAGGATGGTAGTTAAGCATTAACTTACGCCTTCTGCATTAGATTTCGTATAATCACCTTGTGCAAGGGTATAGAATCATTCGGTGTGTGGCTGTGAATTGTAATTTCGAGCACATTTCTTAATCTACGTACAGCTTTTCGCTCTGCGCAGACCAGCATTTGTATGAGAGCTATATTAGATAAAAGTTTGCGTCTTGCGCATTGAATTTTGTTCTGAAGCGAAATCCATTGCGCTGGAGAGGAAAGACAGAATTAGTCGTACTCGACGATTATCCCCTATAAGAATAAAAATACGCAGAATTTCAGGCTACCGCCTCTACTTCAGAGGATCAAGGCAAAGCCGAGCAGGGTTGTGCTCCCCACAGTAGACGTCATAGATGCCAACACGTTGGAGTACAAATTGTCGGCAAGTGGCTCGAACACTCCTCTCGGAGGATTCGACTGGAGCGGAGAGTTTACCTGGATAAACATGGCCGACTCGCCCAAGAGAATGAAGGCATCGCTAATTAATCCCATGGAAACGCCCACTATGTCGGGAGGTCTTTTGGCAATCGACAGAAATTATTTCTGGGCAATCGGAAGCTACGACGACAGTATGGACGGCTGGGGCGGTGAGAATTTGGAAATGTCGTTTAGAGTGAGGAAATTAATTTAAATTTTTCCGGCTACAGCGCGACCGCCGAATAATATAATTATTTTTTATACTCGAGATATGGCAGTGCGGCGGGAGCATCGAAATCGCACCCTGCTCCAGAGTGGGACACGTTTTTCGAGAATTCTTCCATTACGATTTTCCGGGAAACAAGAACACCTACGCGATCAACACCGCGCGCGCGGCCTACGTCTGGATGGACGACTACAAGCGCTTGTTTTTCATGCACCACAAAAGCATGGAGGTGAATATGAATTTTATTGGTCGCGATGCGCGCGGATTTTTCACGAGAGCATCAGCGGTATGCTTAAACGACACCGTTTCGCTTGGTCTTTAAATAGGGCAATACCAAGGAAATTGGCGATTTATCGGCTCGTCTGGATTTACGCGCGAGGCTGCAGTGTAAAAGTTTCAAATGGTACCTGCAGAATATCTATCCGGAGAAGTTTATTCCCGACGAGAACGTGCGAGCTTACGGCCGTGCCCGTACGCGACATCAAAATTTCTGCCTCGACAGGCTCGACAACACGGACAACGAATTGCCCTTTTTCCTGGCCGTCCGCACCTGCGACGACGATCTCCAGCCTAACCAGTATTTCTCCGTCGACGTCTACGGACAGCTGAGAATGGAGAACGCGTGCGCCAACGTCGTCCGGAATAGTTTCCAAGTCAAAATGACTCTTTGCAATAGGCACGTCGAGCGGAGGATCTGGCGACTGACCGAGGTATGCTTCGAGTGACTGGAAGATACTCTCTTCGATTCTACGCTTGAAAATTTTTCTTTTTCGAATCTCTTCTTGTCCGTAGGCCGGCCACCTCGTGCACGTTCGAAGCGGTCTATGCCTCGATTCCACTGGACTGAAGAGTGGCCAAGAAATTTCCGTGAAGACTTGTTCGAACAAGCCCGGCCAGCGATGGGAATTCGACCACTACGCTTCGAAAAACCTCACCACCACCCTCTAGGCAGAACACATCCCCAATCTAAACACTCGCGTTATTTTTCCACGGCAACGCGAGGCTCGAGCTATTGGAATTTCACTCGCACACTTTCGCATCGGCATTAAAACCTGTACTGATACCCTCTCACCCTCCCCCAACCCTCTCGAAAATTCGTTTATAAAGCAGAGTTAACGCCTCCGAGGCTGCGGCATCGTCGAAAATTCGTAATGCCGAGGCTGCTGCAGCGCCGCGCGCAACGAAATCAGCGGGCGCTTGTAAGGGAGAGCAAACTAGTTTGGCCGCGCGTGCCCGACGTAAATTTAATGCCTTTCCCAGGACATTCGCGTAAATTGTGTCTCAGGCTCTCGCTCCCGCGTGCAGCTATACTGCGGCGAGAGGACACGAAGCGCCCCCCCCCCCCTCCTCCAAAAAGCCCATTATGAGATCTCGGCGCGGTTTCGCTCGGGACGCCTGTGCGACGTCACGCCGTCGATTTGGACTTTATTACTCCGGTGCTGCGACAACTATTCTCACTGCGTCCGGCGCTGTATGCATGCCGGGAAATTAGCAGCGTTTTCGAAGGGCTAAAGGTGGTCCTCCCGCGAATTTGACAATCGTGTAGGTCGGATTCGTGCTGGATCTGCGAAGAGCCTGCGAGATTTTTTTCGTACATTGGAATATCAGTCGACGGCTTGAGATTTATGGGACGAGGTCTCCGCATTGAGTAGTCGTCTTTCAAGGGCAGAGCTTTATTCCGCAAATTTATTTCGCGTATAAGTATGTAACTTTTTTCTCAATGCAACAAATAACTCCTGCCTATACGCGCAATCAACCATCAGTCTTTCGTACACTCGAGAAGCCTCTGAAAGCGGGTACTTACCCCTCCCGCCTTCTCGAATAATTCCTTCTCCAATAGAATCTCCAGAAAATCCATTTCTCTTGAACGCGATCCCTCCCTCCCACCCTCTCTGTCATTTCTAGCTCGCGATTTTTCGCCCGTTCGAGCTAATAATACGACCACTCCGAGACTCTCTCACGGGAATCGATATGTACGTCGTTGCATATCTTCTTCTCCCGAGAGAAATATACGCTCAGACGCTGCGGACTACTATCGGTGCGTTTGCTTGCGAGAAAGGTCAACGAATTATCATTTTCAAAGATTTCATTTGGACTCTAAGGCGGTCATCGCGAATTTTATCGCTTTGTTCGGGGTTGTTGCAATGAAAATTTCGATATGATTTTTGTTATTGAATATAGTGCTGCAAACTACTCTGGGTAAATTGTTGTTCGAAGCAGTGAAAATTGCTACGAAGGAGACAGCGGCGTGAAGCACTTACTGAAAAGTCGTTTTGATAATGCTAGTGATTTAAATCTGCCAAATATTATAAAATTTCGTGAAAAGTAAAAAAATTAATAATTTAACATTTTATTGTTACAAGGACTTCTATTTGTTACTTCATAGCAGACTTGGGTATTTTATTATGCCGCAATTTTTTTTCTAATAAATAATCATCATATAGAAAACTATATCTAAAAAAAAGCAGCAAGAAATGACCAAAAAAATCTTGAATGATCGATTATCGAATAAATGTTTTATATAGAATCTATTGCTGAGTATACATTTTCGAATAATCCAATATTATATATCCAATATTATATGATCGGATTAATCATTCTACTTTCAGAGCCATTCTACTTTTACAGTACTTTTAAATGTAATAAGTCTACATTTTAATAATAAATATTACAAATCAATATAAAAAAAATTAAAGTCAATAAATATTATATAATTTGTAAAATTCCATTAGAATGTCATAGGTAAGGTACACACAACGAATGGACGTAAACTAATAGCGATGAGTTGTGTATTTTTCTGCTCTAGAAAAAGACAAACCCATTCTTTTTAAGAAACCTATTAATTCTGTAAGACATTTCTTTGATCAATAATTCTTTTCAAACAATTATGTGACTCTATTATTATACGACTATTTTCACCAGACAATCAAATACTGTGTATAGACAGCAATGTCATTAGATACCTACTTTTTCATCGAATTAATTCTGCATTTACCAAAATAACGCTTTAAAGCAAAATTGATTTCCGCGCGCCATCGCAGTTTACATTAGAAACTCGTGTGCTTCAATCGCTTCTTTATTTCACGAAAATGTTTGCTTCCCACTGCAGAAAAAAAAGGAGAAGGAAGGCGCTCGCGAGGAATTCTCGCGAACTCACAAATTCTCTTACGCTTTTGCTCTCGAACAAATCAAAAGTGACGGCAAACTTTTCCTCGCGAAAATCCCAAGTATCCTGCACCGTAAAAAGTTGCGGCTGTAGCATCCTCATGAAGTAAAAACGAGGCATCTCGAACTTTGACAGTTTTACGGCAAATTGGAAGTCTTCCGGCCCGTATATATCGAGGTCACACGTATACGCTTCCTTCCACGCATCCCAGAATCATGCAGACGTCCCTTTGGCGGCTGTGGCTGCGGCTGCGACTGCGACTACGGCTGAGAGAGTCAATGGAAAATCTCAAGAAGAAATAACAAGCCTCGAATTTACCGCAAGCGTTGGCCTTTTTCTCTCACGTTCCTGCGCACCGCTGACTATATAATACATAGTGCAGCGTATCTCTTGGCCCTCGGGGCACTTTGAAATATTGCCAGGCATAAAGCCGCTCGTTTAGCCAATTCTCGAGCGAGTTTTCCCTCGTACATATAGCTGTGAGAGGGCTAAAAAGCAACTTCTCCGATTTTTCGGTCGGGCGGACTAAACAAAGGAATTCCTCGCAAGCTCGGTTTCCTCCCAGCATCGAGGACGATTTCTTCGAGTCAAAGAGACGATCGCATCTGCGCTTCCCCTGCATAATCCGCTCAGATTTTTTTTTTCGTTCAGCACGACGCTTTCATTTTCGTCTCGCGCGTACAGCGGATCCTTCGTGTGTGTTTGTGTGTGTGTCTATATATATATATATATATATATATATATATCTGAGATCCCTTCGAGCGCTTCGGCGCGGTTGAGAACTTTTTTACGAATATAAGCTTCCCCGCGTCGTATTTTCCGAATAACATACGAACGCGCTTCGCATGCTGCTTTATTTTTCGAGGAGTTAACGAAGTGCTTTTTCCAGCAGGATTCCGATAATGTCTGTACTCGCAACGCGGACCTAGATGCCAGGGGTATGCAATTATCCTTTTTTTTCTGCACGCGAAAATCGATTTTTCGAAAAATTCACGGTGCGCGCTCTCTTGCCTCCGCGTGTAATTGAATTCCTCGAGTAATCGCGCATATCCTTGGAAGAGTATACACGAACCCTCGTCCAAAAGGGTGCGCGAGTCTTCGGGTATTAAATTTCTCGGGAAAGAAAAAAAAACGAGAGAAAGATTCGTCATTGTCGCAGCGCCGAATGAGAGCACGTCTCGACGAAAAGAGTAATAATAACACGCAGCAGGTGTGCTGAGCTGCCGTTCCCGGAAACTCTGCCCCCAAAAAGAGGGATAGAGAAAGTTAATCTGCGAAATTACCTTATCCCTCCCCCCCCCCCCGCCTCCAGCGAGGACGAGGACGAGAGAAAATTTGCAACCAGTTGCGTGATTCGAAGTAGCCGTAGGAAAATAGCCGATGGAGCCTAATCGATGAGCTTGCGTCAGCTTGTGCTTTCTTACTTTCTCCTTCGCACCCTCGAGTGTGTCCGCGCTTTGACGCGCTTTAACGACCGGCCCCCTCCCCCCGTCGGCGTCGAGCTCGATAAGAAGCTGGGACTTCGCAGCTGCTAGACTTAACTCTTTTTTGATTCGACAATAACAACTGCACACGTGCTCGAGATAAGGGACTTTCTTGATGACTACCTAGGCTACGTGCTGAGATGCAATCAGCTGTAATTCAGCTTGAAAAATTGTACTTTTTTGAATAGATATTATCGGGGCTGATTATTTCGCGCGAGCTTTTCCTGAATTTTAAGTAACTTTCAGGGGTGGTCTTTCCGAGGTATTTCCGAGGCTTTTATACCTCGTGGTAATAATAGGTATCGTAATTGGTATGCAGCGAAATTAACGGTGGTTACTATCTTATATTATTGTTAAAAAATTCTGAATTTTTATGCGTTTTCAGGAAAATTCGTTTTTAACGTTTCACGGATGTGGTAGCTAAAAGGTACAATAAAATCGATAAAGTATGTGGGCTTATTTAAATAATTTGAATAATTGGTATGAACAGAATTACGCACATACGGTAGATGTTCGGTACTTCTGCAAATTATTGAACAATTTTAATTTAACAAACATTTTAATCAATTCAACGCATATTTTAATTTGTATATATTGAATTACGTGAGAACAATCTTTGTGTATGCATCGTCAAATATTCACTGCCTATTATATAACATAAAATTCATTATCGATCGTGTTCCAAATACAATTCGCATCCATGTACTCAAACATGTAGCGACATTAGTACCCGTAGGAATGCACATTGTCCTACACTGGTATAGCTGAGTTGTTGTTGCAACTACCTTCGTAACGGCCCCCGATGACTTCATAAAAGCAGTCGAGGTATTGTAGTCACTGATGAGTTTTAAGAACCCTTGGCGGATGTCATCATTAATCCTGTAAGGACCAAATTATAGATTTATTTATAAACTTCGTTTTCTTTTTCTTTGAACGATTATCGTCTCTAAAATAGACTAATAGTCTCTAGAGGCTGTATAATCTTTGATATTAATTGAGAAATATAATTTATTAGAATATTATTTTTGCACGGTTGGTAAGCCGCACGTAAATTATATAACACAGCTCTTACAGCACTGAGAGGAAAAGGATTAAAATTGACGATGAAAATACGAAATGAATTGTCGAATTGAGCACTAGCATATCAAATTACGTATACACAGTGAGAAATTATTCTAGGCGGCAGTATGAATTGCTCGCCAAGGGGTATTCGGTCTGATATCCCAGTTATGCGTTTCTCTCTCCCTCCCTCTCAATGCGGGTGAGTCTATGTTATGTGTAGATTTGATGCAAATATATACACGCATATGGTGAGCCCGATTGAGTGCCATTTCAACGAGGCAGTATCTCTTGTTATACCGCGGGTCGTAAAGTAAAAATATTAAATTTGATTATTTTTGCTCACTCTACTTTAGTAAATTAATATAATCACGAAAAATCACGTATTGTTCCAAGTCATTGAAGTGTATAAACTCAAAACTTTGTTTATTATTAAATTACAAATTATCGCATAATGGAGCGCAAGTATTTCGTGGTCCGTGGTGATTTATTCTATACTTCCATTATCGGTAAAAAGTGTAAATTATACTTATTTTTTCGTCACGGACCTACAGACCCCTTGCCGTCTGGTTTACACGTAATGTACCAGGGACATTTTCTACATAGAATTCTATTGTCACGACATGGTATTTGTGCCCTGCGCGTTTGCGTAAAGGAGAGTCTCTCGGGAACGACTGCAGCTATATGATTATCCAGACGCTGACGCGAGCGCAGCGCCGAAATTCATTGCGAAGCAAAATGGCAAAGTATACCGCGCGCATAAAGAGTTCGCGAAGACAAGAGGTCTTTTCATTCGAATTAATAGCGTTAAAAGCCCAGGGTGGATCTCGCGACTCCAAAAGAGAAAACAGGGAAAATACGCGAACGCGTTTCGAGACTTTCCGTGCGCTGCGCGAGTTGCGCCGCGGAAAATCCATAGCGCAAACTCCCGAGCGCGTTTCTAAATAAAAGGCGAAATGTAAAGGAGGCTATGGGGAGGGGGGAGAGTGATGCTAGAGAGCGATCGCGCGTATATGAGCGCGCGCATGCCCCTGCAAAACTCGCGCGCTCGCGATTTTTCCTTTCCTCTCAAGGATCTCGCCGCGTTCGTTAGCGGCATAATTTTTCTCGCATTCAAGACGTTCTATTTTTACGCAACACTCGCCTTCACCCGATTTCATTGTTTCACCTTCGTTTTTCGATCGGCCCCGCCGCCACGCGCAGCTCTTCGTTCGCGCAGCTATACGCCGTATATTGCGCGCGTAGGCATAAGCTTAATTCAACGTATACGAATTCCAATCGCCGTGTCGAGTGTAACCCCTCTGTACACAAATAATCGCGTCTTTTTACGAGCTCGCTGGATCGACGTCATCGTCGTCGTTTATACCGTCGACGTCTACGACAGATTAGCGGCTGTTGCGCGCTCGTCAAAATTTGCGTCGTCCCCTTTTCGAACAAACAACGCTTTTTCCGATATCGTCGAGCCGCCTCGATCCTTGCGTATATCGATGCTGCGCCTCGGCAAAAGTCTCTTTTCAATCGTAGCAGCCATCGGAATTCGCTTATTCAAATTTCTCCTGCGCGTATGCATACAGTCGCGTCTCGTTTTTCACGCACCAGAGAGCTTTTGAAGCCGAGCCTTACGTGTCACTCTCTCATCTCTCTCTCTCTCTCTCTTTCCTTTATTCGCGAGCTTTAGTACAGCAAGAGAAAAAAGGAGAGACGAGCTTCGAGTAAGGGGGGGGGGCGTATAATATTGGCCATTGAGTCTTTGGGCGAGTAAACCCGATCGTTCGGGCCCTTATCAATGAACTTTGAATAGCGAGCCTCGAGCGGAATCGAATGACCTACTCGTATGCATGAGCCAGTCTGCCCCGCAGCTGGCCGAGTCTCCCCTTTTTGTTCGCATCTGCAAATGTGCTCCCAATGTTTTTCCATGCAAATTCTAGAATATGTTTTCGCAAGCTCAGCTGCTTTCGGTGGATTAATCCGTTGACTGCGGGAGCGAACAGTGCGCGCTACTCTCTCTCTCTCTCTCTCTCTCTCTCCGTTGGTTTTGCGAACGTACTAATCCGTTTAGGCGAATTTCAGCTTCGAGGCAAGTTTCCTCCCGAAGAACCGGCCTCGAAGCTCGCGGAATACGCTTGAAAAAGAGACGAGCATTCCTGATGAGATTTAACGCCTGCAGATATAACTTTTTTGAAGTCTGGCACTTTTGAAGCTTCCTGGCTTCTCCATGTTCTAAATCCCCTCTCCCGCCCTTAGATTTTAAGTTTTTCCATCCGAAAATTCAGAAAAATATTTCCACTGTAACTACGCCGAAAAAAAATACAAACGCTCGAGCGCTCGACGACTCTCGGCCTGAAATTAGTACACCTCGTGTTTCACTCGGCGGGCAAAGTTTGAAGGACGTCTTTCAATCTGGCTAAACTTTTAATAACTAATGACAAGTTGGTAATTGGCCCCCAGAGCCGTAGCCATTGTACCTAATTTATTCTCTCAGTCCGACGCAGCGAAGCTGTAACGAAATCAAGCCCCCTGCGAAACGAGTAGCTGCGCCGTTTCACGCATATATAGCGCACAATTTCAAACTAGCGCTCTCTCTAATCCAAAGCAGAAGTGTAGCCTAACATAATCGCGAAATTTCGAGTTAATTGAATTTTC
The DNA here is from genome assembly GCA_018906965.1 of Philotrypesis tridentata. Taxonomy (NCBI): domain Eukaryota; kingdom Metazoa; phylum Arthropoda; class Insecta; order Hymenoptera; family Pteromalidae; genus Philotrypesis; species Philotrypesis tridentata. The sequence goes on from JACCIB010000014.1 coordinate 4,130,428, forward strand.
GGTATAACGTCGCGTGACGCGATGTCTTTCGCGCGCGTGTGGGGCTCGAGGCTGAATGGAAGACTATGTTCATATATACGTAATATATACATACACGTGAGAGACTGACCTCTGCTAACCGGAAACTCATTGTCGTGTGTTGCAGCAAGACTGTCCGAACGGCAGACTGACGCCAGCCAAGTTCGTCGAAATGTACAAAATGTTCTTCCCGTCGGGGAACGCCGAGGAGTTCTGCGACCACGTTTTCCGCACATTCGACATGGATAAGAATGGCTATATCGACTTTAAGGTAAGATTTACATTTTTCCATGCATACGGTGTGATTTTACGTGTGTGTACGTGTATGTGTGTATTGAGATGGAAGCATTTTAATAAATTCGAACGGATTTTTCTTGCGCGGTGGTGTACGTGTTGAAAATTTTAATTTTAAAATATCGGGCTCTCGGAATGCACATCTCTTACGAAGGACAAGCAAAAGAAAAGCAAGAATGAACGAGTAAAGTGTAACGTAAAATACGTATAAAAAGTACATTGCTTAGGCAGGGTGCATGATTAGAAGTAATTACCAGTTTAATTATCTCGTGTGAATTAAACTTTTTACCAAAAAGTCGAAAGAGCTGCGCGATGGTAAAAAGAAGTCCACATTAAAACTCTATATTTCAATGCGAACCTCCGAACGTAACTTACGGGCTCCATTCATATTTCAATAATACGTGAAAATAATCCGCATGAAAAAAAGTGGCGAAGATCCAAGCCAAAGCACCAAGAACTGAAAACTTTTACTGCGTGGATTACTTGCGCGTGCGGCCAACTGTAAAATAGTGCGTACATCACGATAATTTTCACACGATTGTTTTGTACATTTCTTAAATGTATTATCACTTTTCTTTTGGTGGAGAATCAATGCCAACATTGATTGATCGTCTTAAATAACTTTTGCGCAACACTTATTTTAAAATTGAATAAATTGATAAACACTCGCAGATCGAACCTTCCCGGCGTGGACACTTATAAGATTTTCTTTCTCTCTGCGATTCTGCCGGAAAAATAATCCGCTAACTTCTGACCGTCGCCGAGCGTAGGTTTTCTCGGGGGAGTTTTCTTTACGACACGGAAGCCGGTCGTGGGCAAATGCCGATATACAGTGTAGCTAGGGGGTTAGAGCTTTCGCCGTAGAAACAAGATACAACTATTTCTGGTACGCGGTATGTCTGGAGTTTCTCGAGTAGGTACGAATTTAGTAAAGTTTCAAGGAAAATAGGTAATATAAACTTGTAATTTACTATAGTAATTTACTTTTTCTGCCGACGAATCCTCACTAAACTTTTCAGTAATCGGGTCAGCGAGTCATTCAAGAATTATAACACTTTAATCTCTAGCTGCCTTGTACTGTTTATACACATCGGGCTGAATTAACACATTTTAACAAATATTATTTCAAGAATTATATAATTAATCTCGAAAGGATAAAAGAGTGCAGTAAATTTTATCGTAATTAGGCTAGACTCTGAATGGTCATTCATTTCACTGAAAGTTTTTGATGAGTCACTCAGATTACTTATACATTTTCTAATAAACTTCACCAAACTAATAGTAAAATTGACTATATGCTAACAAAACCAAAATAAAAAAACCGAGTAAATTTTCTATTCAATATTACAAAAAAAAGGAACAACTTCACACAATACATCGGAAATAATTATCAATTCAGTACAGCCTCTCCCTGCGGGCCTCCATGAAATCATACTCCAATTAGCAACAGCGATGCTCCAGAAATATCGAGCAGAACCCGCATGTATAAGCTAAAACCGGATCAGCAGATCGTCAGGTCTCTCGATAAAAATGGAAAGTTGAACAAGAAAAGCTGGGCCACGCCCAACCTTTCGCGCGTTCTATTCGTTATTCAGTGTTTAACGCTCGCGGTCATTAATGGAGCTGCTACTGGTGCTGTTGCTGCTGCTGCTGCTGCTGCTGCTGCAAGTCGTCAAGGCGAATTGGGTCAAAAGCTGACTTTCCTCCTCCTGCGCTAGCTTACACGTATGTGCCCTCGTCACTGTGTTCCAATGCTTTTTACTTTCTATCTGCACGACGAGAGGATCTTTGCCTTCCCTCTTGGGATTAATTATGTCGAGCGGATCGGACGATTGCTCTAGATGGACTAGATAACAAGTGCAATGAATTTTCATGAGTTTTTCTCCCTCGGATTATCAATCCGATCACTTGACCTGGCGTATGAAAAACGCTCTTTTGCAATCGAAATCCCAAACGTTACCGTGCAGTTTTTGATGCATTTGCGAAACACTTGTTTGCAGGGATTTGGATAGCTTTAAAAGTTGAGAAAAAAATTGCAGATGCCTTTTGTTAAAATTAAAGACATTAGATGTAACACGGAAAGGAGAAAAAAGAATCCTTTTCAGAAATAGACAAAATATTTTACAGTAGAAAGCACAAAATCGTTGAAAGAAAGGTACCAAGATATAATCAACATAGAAGATACAAGACACAGGAATTATTATCTTATACTGCGAAATATTTTCTTTTTATCTAAAAAAAGCTGCTACCAAGTCCCTGGCACTTAGCTTCCTCCTAAACAGTTTTCTTTTCACATGCATAAATATATATCAAAATGTACATTGAAATGTTAATAATATAAAAACTATCTGATCATCGATAAATACCGGTTATTTGCTGAGTTACGAATTTTTTAAAATGTATTCAAAAATAGGAATGAACCTCAATATCTCATATCCTAATAAGTTTCATAAGTTGCGTAAACGTACAGTTCAAGGTTTGTAAATAATGTACTACTTATTTTCCTAAATTTTAAGTGCATCGAAGCATTTTTACTCTTGTAACCGTTGAAGAACCGAAAAACGTTTCTTTCAATTTTCTAATTAACTAATAGGAAAATTAACGTAAAATTTTATCATCATATGTCTTTAAACATTCTACATAAACATGCATTTGTTCAAAATAACATTTCAGTTTTCATTAATAACTCAAAATGTATAGCAGCTATCTGAAAACTTTTCCGGTTAAAATATTGATATTCTAACTCTCTTAAAAATGGCTACCATTTAAAAATATGAAAAATTACTTTTAAAATACATCAGATAAAAATTTTACGAAAACATAAAATCGATTATGGCTCAAAAAAGGATCAGTATCTAGCGGTATACATACGTTCATACATACATACATCCAGATGGACATTTTCTAAAAATGCTCGATTTCACTTCCAAACATCTTAGAATCTTATTTTAAGTGTTTATAAGCAAACTTGTAAAAATCACTATCACAAAGCTTCCTCTTGGAGGAAGCAATTTTTTTCCTGCATCTTCTCCGATTCATCTAGACACACGTATCCAAATACACCTGTCCACAACTGCTTCTCAAGCCGTCGTGTCCTATGTACACGCAAGTTACGCAAAAAGTCGTGGCTTACCTCTATATGTATACCTTTCGTCAAACCCATCTATAGCGCAGCGTTATTTTCGCAACTGAGAGCGGTAACAAAAGTTTATAATAATCCCTTTGATCGGTCATCAAGCGTGAATTCACCTCGCGAGGCGAATCGAGGCGCACACTTGGACGGTACGAGAGCCACGTACGTACGGATATAACTACTATGCTGTGCGCGTATATAACCATGCATGCATGGTGCAGTTAATTTTTGCTTGCTTCGCGAATACGTGGACAATGCATATCTATATACAGCGCCTCTGTATATATACGATCGCGGCGAAACTGCCGTCTTTGATAACAGACCACTGGACGACTCCTCTCAATTTCATGTGTATAGCCTCGTGAAATTCTCGTATTCTGTAGTTTTTATGCGCGCCGATATCCTTCGACGACGGCGAATTAAATCAAATTACCTGCCATTACGTTTTCTTCACTTCATCGGCATTTTCCCGCTGCGCAGCGGCCGTCTCCGCGCGGCGCGAGAACGCAGCACGCGAGAGTTTCTTCGAATATCGCGCAAGTGCGGTTCGACGCTTCGAAGGAAGCAGTAAATAATGTCGCAAGGGCGAGAGCGACTTGCGAAATTTTCTATACGACAAATTGAATGATATATATTTCAAGATTGCGTAAACTGATCGGATATATAACGCTTACTAGGTATGTATCGATCGTGTCTATACGGATATGTGCAGGTGAAGGCGGATTTATCAGACGCTTCGCACGCGATTCGGTGCCCGAAGACGGCGAGTATCAGGCTTTACAGCTGAGCTCCTTGAAAACTATCGTTTATTGACTGTTACGTTCAGAGCTCGACGCAGCCCAGCAAGCTGTAGCAAGTTGTAGCGGACTTTGTTTGAAAATTACGGGGTCGCTCTTTCGTCGTAGTTTATTTAATCTAGCTGTTAAGACGACTTGTTCAAATGGCCAATTATTCATTTCCTTCCTTGTCGTTCGCCTAAAAAAATGGAAAACTATCGTGTCTTCGTTAAATTCGCTTCTTCCCCGAGACTTCATCCTGTACTTTGCAGAAATAGCCTCGAGCGAGACAATGTACCGAATTCTCTACTATCTCCTATATATTCGTGAAAACGGGGACTTGAAAAGTCGTGCTGGGAATGGTTAGCTAAAATGATATTATTATTCAGAGCCGGATCAGTGCTGCAATCAATTTCAGTTGTCACTTGTTCTTGCTTTTGCAAGATAAACTGGGAGACGTCTATATATTTTTAATTATTATATAACACATTTGATGGTAACGTTTTCCATCTATTTTCTTCTTAAAGGGGTGGACTAAAATTGTACTCTGAAGAATGAATATGTAAGTGCTAATTATCGTATCGTTGCATATTATGTATTATATATAAAGTTTATCTGGCAATATTGAGCGTTTTCTCATAAATTCATTGCGTATATTCGCCACAATGAAAAATACCACGTGAAATTCAAAATGTCCATATATTTTTATACATACCACACGTATAACTTCAACTAAATCGATTAAAATGCATCGGCCATGGGAAATTGTTTATATTCGTTACAAGCGATTGAATGGCTTTTCGTAAATTTCATTCACGATCGAAAGAGTTTAAATGTCATTTTCCTCGGCGAATACGCGACTGCGCGGCATTGTCATGCATTTCTGGCTGGTGACGAGGCGCAGTCTCCCGAAAATTCATTCCTGGCTTGACGCCAAAAACGCAACATGACATGTAACCAGTATCAAATAGCGCGTGTAATGTTTTGCGCCAGATAGGTGAGCACCGGAGTTGCCGCTGCACAATATATATATATGCGACGCCGCAACTATCCTTTGCCTGATTTCAAACTGATGAGACAGTTGTTACAAAGCCTTAGGGCTTATGTTACACATGATATGTAACTTTGTTTTATATTTTGTATGCGCATGTGTGACGAAATTTCATCTCTGAGTACACAATTTATTCTTGATAGAATTGAAAAAAAACAAGTTCAATTAATACATAAAAATAATAATGATAAAATTGTAATTATCTTACTAACATTCTAATGAGAAATAGTATTCTAATTAGTATAGGCTTTTTCAACCCTTGCCGATCTATTCGTGAAGCATACACTATAGAACTCTCGCCTAGGATTCAAATAACTAATAAATTAGTAACAATGGAGAGTTCTTAATTCGAATAGTTCGCTTCTAATAACGCTTAGTTAACATTGTTGGACTTCGATTTCATTTATTATACCCATTCTGTACCTCAAAATTTTTTTCACTTTAGATGTCAAAAGCGCTCAATCCCTACAAATAACTCGCTAAATTTTTTGAAAACAATCTCGTCACGTCTCTGCATAACGATGTGCGCAGAGCTGAAAAACGCACGTCAGCAGTACGCTCGACAGCGCCGCTCCAACAACAAACTCGACTCGCATTTACTGCGCGCTATATACGCGGTTCCCGCGCAGAGACGAGCTTGCAGAGAGAACGAATTGAAATTATCCAAGTTGGACGACATAAATCGCCCCCTGAGTAAGCTCCTGAGCCGAAGCCCGCAGCGTCATTCTCTTCTCCCGCGAAATGTTTTCTCAACCGCGTCGCTATGGAGACACGCGCTCTAGCTTCAAAACAAATTTTAATCTCGTTCCAACGAGAAAGGCCAAGATTTCTTTCCGCAAAACCGACGTCTCTCCTCGCAAACGGCAGCGCTCTAGCGTATTCAGTAGGGAAGGCGCAGAGCAAGAGTCAGCAAAAGCCCCGCTGCTCCCCTACAGAATTGGAGAGGAAAGAAGAAGAAGAAAAAAAAATGTACCGCGCACGTGCAAGCTCTAAAAAAGTGACCCACATCGCTGTCTCATGCCCTGCTCCCCGACCCCGTAGCAGACCTGCGTTCCGTTCCCTACTCCTCGGTGTTTCTCTCTCTCTCTCACTCTCTGCTTTCGATCTCACAGTCGTAAAAGCTATATACAAGCCGACGGACACGCTGTATACCTGTGGCTTTCGCGGATAAGCAACGACACGTCAGCTCATAAAAAAGCCTCCTATCTTTCAAACTTTTTTTTTTAGTATCTCGCATAAAAGCACGTACCTTTGCATCTGGTCTTGTCGTCTTTTCGCGGCTGGACCCTATCGACGAGGGCGTGCTTCTTGAACTACTCAAGGGCTCTTGGGCTTGTTGATGTATATAGTTCCGTAGCCTCCAGCTATTCGATAAGTGGCGTCGTGTATCGACGCGCGATAGAAAATTACTCAGCTTTATTGTTAGAGCATTTGATGACCAAATTGAGAACGACATAATAATCAATTGATTGTCCTGAAACTAGAGTGTGAACGAATAAATATTGAATGAATGTGAACGAACGATAGTGGCGAAGAAGACGTTGACCCTGTTGCATGACAATGATCTATGTACAATAACTACCGGATGTAGTGAAATGAAAGGAGACAGACATCGTGCGACTGGTTCGTGTACTGCTCATGCGCGTGAAAGAAATAAATAAAGTGTGTACAGAATGTGACTTTTTCTGGGTCACAGATGCGCGCACCCCCCCCCCCCCCCCCGAAGTCGCGGATAGCCATTAAATCAAAAGGTTGTTATTTTCGTTTGCTACGAACACAAGAGAAATATATTCACGTGCACGAGAGTGCTTAACATTCTTCAAGAAATATCATTTTAGTATAAGTATATAGCAGGTGATTTGCTTGGTCGTGCGAGGCGAAGCCTAGAATTTTTTATTTTACGACTAGAGCCCTCTGGCTTGTGGTTATTACCCTCGTAGCTTTTGTCGTAAGGTTACTTGAAAAGCGGAAAAGCTTTTTTTTTCTATCGTAACCGAGTTTAATTGAACGGCATATCACGTTTATATAAAGCTTACGAGGAAGAGTCGATGCAATGAGAATGAAAAAGGAAACGGATTTATGAAATTAGCTTCGATCAAAACGCGAGCAAACAGCTCGTTAAGAAAGTGGGAGTATTTTAAACGGTCATAATCTAATGGTGAAACGCTTTTTCACACGCGCCTTTTTAAAGCAGCCAGCCAAGCGCGCGCGGCTTGTGTACCTTTTTAATTACTAGCACTACCAGCGTGAAGCGGAATACAGGCGCGCGCGAGTTTTTTTCTCCGTCGGAGCTGCTGATGAGCAGCAGTAATGATAAAAAACGAAGTGTTTTCAGAATGGTCGTCGTCGTCGTCGTCGTCGTCGTCGTCGTCGTCGTCATCGTCTTGGTTCTACTTTGTGCTTCAACACTAGCAAGTAGTTCGAGAAATGTAATTTGCCATTGCGTTGTGAAAGAGCTTTCATGCTTCCCGTCAATTTTCGCGCGCTCGCACTGCAATGGACCTTTACGATGAAACGATTCTTCTACGCATACGGCTTTCCCAGAAAAGTTATTCAGTTCAAGTCGGCAATCAATATACATTACAATCTTTCGTGCGTAATCCTCATAAGCGTGTCTACCGTGTCTGAGAGCATGTATTACGAGAAGCCTGGCGCAAGCAACAATTATAACTACGTGATCTATTTTACAGGCAACAAGGTGACTCTCGTAAATTTTTAGTTGTTTAATAAATCTGTATTCTGCTGTTGATGTGAAAAAACCTCGGCGCATTCCTTTATTGTTATAAGCAAAAGAGCGATAACAGTCGTCGTTCAAGCGGCAACTTTCTAATTCAAAGGCAGCAACTGCGCGATGAATCATCGCCAAACTTTCACGAAACTTGAACAAAACTGAAAATCGAGCAACACAACGGGATTCTAGTTCGTGAGTTATTATCTCAGCCTCTCAACTTTTACAAGCATGTATATATATATACACATGCATGTAACGAAATCTACTTCCTAAACTTCCCCGAGTCTGAGAGAAACTTCCTGATGTTGAATATCCCGACGCGGCATCATATATACCTGCCTCCTGCAGCACGACTAATTTGATATATCCAGGAATCCAGGGTGTACAGTGCCTGCCATCAAAACAGTGCAGCAGTAGTCCTGGCGTAACGGATAACTCGGTTTAGCCGCATCGCAAGGCCAGCTCGTTAACGAGTGTAAACTGAATACATCGTCTGTACGCGTATACGTCAATCTGTCTCTGGACCATGATTTCAAGTGAGTGATGCCTCTCCGCAGGTGAAGGACATGCTACTGAGGGATGGGCAGCGGTCCGTTGGATTTGATTCATGATTAATGTCCACCTATGCTATTGTTGCCTTATGAGCCACATGATTGACTAATACAGTGCTGTGGGGGAGATTGTGCTAATCAAGCGATCTGGGCAAGGCCGCCCGGAAGCATTTGCACGAAGTGAAGGTTAGCCGCAGGATTAGTCTCAGATTGTTCGAAAGTTTCGATGAAATGAAGGTCAGCCACAGGGTTACTGTCTGAAAAGTACTATGGGCGAAGGAACGATGGGCTGTTTCAGCGCATAATGTCGCCTTTCATGGGAGTTACTTGGTAATTCATGCGAGCAAGAGGAAGCTGAGGAAGTTCAATGGGTTTCGTTGCACGCCATATACCGACGGGATCAATAACAGCTAATGTAGGAAACTTCATGTACAGCTATGAGTGCCTTTTTACTTTAAGAATTTTGGTTAAGAATCTGGATTTTGGAAAGGCGTGAATTTTTTTTCATAAAATAAAGTTGCATTTTTATTCTTTAAGAATGTAATAATGCTGATACTAAATTTTTTTGTATCACAGTTAATCAACAATTAGCCAACACTTCAGTAGCGTTTTGCTGCATAGAGGTTTGTTGTGGTAATACAGGAGACATTTATCCAATATTTCTTTAGCCATTTTGGAGGTATCATATGATATCTTAATGATGCGATGAAAATTCGAAAGACACAGTATAGATGTCGTTCCTTGTATCGACTTCTGTAAGACTGAAAGTTAGTGCAGGTCCAAACAACATTTAAAAAGTTCTAATGCATTCATGTGAAATGTGCAATTTTAAATCTTCCGAAAAGTGTTGTACATTATCGCTAATTTTTGTTATCTGAATATATCTTTTAACTCAATGAATTTTAAAAACTTGGAAGTTCCATAATTAGCTATACTCTGGAAGTCTCCCTTACTGATACGTACATCCATTATTTGTCGCAAGGAACCTCGCCATCAAGCAGCAATTAATCAAACTGATTCATTAATCAAAACTTATTCGTCCCGACTCAACCCTAACATCGGAATCCCCTTTAAATGCCTTCGTCAAATTACCTCATCTCCGCATATACTTGAAACAAAAGTAATCTTGCCGAAAAAAACGTCGAGTGGAACTACGCTCGGACCGTTTAAGAAGGGATCCTTTACTTTCTCAATTCGAGTCGTTCACAGGGTCAAACATCACGTACACGACAACTCGGATTCCGGACTAAGGAGCGAACTCTCTTGACTTCTGATTACGTCTGGCTGATGCAATTTATGCACTGGAATTCCACCGACTGTATAGCATTGGACGACGATAAATCAGGCCTGGTATTTCGATGCGCGCAGCTGTTGCCGGCCTTCGTTTCTTCCGTCGTTAGCCCCACATTGGGCTCGCGTTTGGCATTCCTGTGCGAGGCTAACTCTGTTCTGTTATAGCCGGATATGCATGGTTCTTTTTGCTTTTTTCCTTTCGAGAGTTGTGGATGAGATGTAGAGCTAGTTTTCGAGGTCCTATATGTCTTCTCTGTTCGTCGAGTATCGATTGGATTATTTTCTTTATTTTTTTAGTTTTTTTTTTTAGAACGAACCGAGAAGCTTGCGTCGGTTCAATTGCCGTTTGCGTTTCCTGTTCTACCAAACTTTCGTTGCATTGAAGTATTTGGATGAAATAGAATAAGTTTTATACTCCAAGCTAAAGGGCTTTTTGTTCTCTGTTATATTCCTACATTAAATAGATCACTTGGTCAAATCGGATAAACGTATTTCGGTATAAGGGTACATTTCTACTAGAATACAACATTTTTTTAATACTTTGTGTAAAATAACCCGTCTAATACTTGTTCAATGTTTAACCCCTACTAAACTCGCACGATCTTTTTTTAAAATATTGCTGACCTGATTTTTTTCATCGAACGTATATACGGCTGCGTATTTGCGTCACATCATCATTAAGCTAAAATCGACATATTACGCAGACAATGTATTCTGATCACTATATCCAATGCTCTTCATTGATGACCCAACACTCGTTTCCGTAGCAACACGCCCACGTGCATCGTGCACTAAAAACAGTTCGTTCACCGTAAATCTATATTTAAAAACAATCCCCTTTCGTACAATACGATAAAGCCATTTCAACTGGATCCCGGACACATATTCTTCCTGCGTCGTTTTTCTCCGTTTTTTTTTAGCAACCTGTGACCGATCGGTGGTGAGGTGATACTGTAGCTTGTCATCGGTAATTCATTGTAGCGCCTAGCTTTGCCATTTGTCTCGTCTATCGGAGACACTTGGTAATGAATGTAGCTGTTTTTCTGATTGATAGTGCGGTGTGTGTAGTGTATGTGGATTCTTTCGACTCGATTTATATTCTTTTCCACGTGTGGGATGGAGGAATCTCATTTTCTGTTTATGAATCAATTTCAATCCATTAGAAAATACATTGCTTTATAATTTACTTGAAATTAATTTATTGCGCCTATTTGCAATATATATTTCATCGTTTCATACGGAAAATTTGATTAATTAATCCGTCTAACATTATTGCTTTAACTTTACCGTAACAATACCAATACGAATCGTCAACGTTTATAACACAAAGTAGAACACACAATTCATATACTTTAATAGGTAATGCCATCAAAGTACTAAGTATCGCAAAGCATACGCGATTCTCCGCGAACTGCAGGGCCGCAGACTGTGATTCAGCTCAAAGTTGGAATCCTTGCCTACTCCGATAAGCGCATTCAACTCTTGACTTGCAACCGCAGCCAACTCGTCCCCTAAATTATGCTACACATATAAAAATGCATAAATAATGCATCAGCACTTCATCGTCGCTCGCTCGTGCCTTATGTATATTCAAAAAAAGTCGCCAATCACGAGCAGCTTTCGCATTTGGGGCGCACTAAAAAGACGCTCGAGTGAAAATTAATCCATACAGAGCTGCGAAGCTTGCATCAGCGAGTAGGGAGAAATCCGACTCCTGATACGGGGCAGCAAGGGGGGGGGGGCTTGGAGAGTAGGGGATGTTGGGGGGAGGGGTGACGCTTAAAACTAAAAAGTCGCTCTATTTTTCCAGAGCGAGCTCGAATTCGCGCATCAGTCAAAGAAAAGAGCTGCATTGCCGCGTGCAAGTTCATAAGCCGCCCTTTTTGTTTGCCGTTGCTCCGGTGCTTCTCGACCTACTCTGCCGCGCGTCTTGCGCTGATTAGCCCCAGGTCGTTTGTCGAACGGCGAATTATTAAGCGCGAAAGCTTTTCTTTCTCTCGCTCTTTGTATGTGCCGCACCACCGATGCCGCTGCACAGCCGCGTATTTCTTGTCGGACTGGATTTCATTTTGTTCGCGGTGAAACCTTTGGCTTGGGGAAGTTCTCTCGAGCTTTGGTTGTTTTGGTACGTGCGGTTGCGTTTTCGAGACTGTCGAGAAAGTTTACCGGCAGGAAACTTTTGCTCTACAACTTTTTTAAATTCACATGGTTTTAATTATTTTAAAGTCCACAAGACTGAGAAAGCTGACGCAAAAGTTGCTATTTATGCAGTGAGAAATGTTGCATACGACAGTGAAAATGAAGTTGATTAAATTATTATCAAAATATAATTAATTCAGTCATCTATTTTACACTTATTAGACAGACTATTTATTATTATTGACGTTACTGAATTCTCGATCAAATTATAAGTTAAATAAAATTTTCACTTAATTATCACAAATTTACTAGGATATAAATCAGTATAAGTCTTACCATGGAAACTTTCTCAAATGTCAGCGTCGCCACAGCTTAGAGACTCCGAACCACAATTAACATTGGCAGCAGGACTAGCAGCGAGCTCTTAGTCGATTTCCCCATTGTTAATTCGTTGCGAATTTCGAATTGAGAGCTCGCGCGCGTGAACGAAGTGAAGGATACGTCGACAAAGGCCCCGTGCTAACGAGGTATCGCGCGTTCAGCTCCCCCCTTCCCCACCCCTGGAGAACAAAGGGATCAAAGTAGCTGGGGAAACTGACAGCGTGCATACACGCGCGCCAACTTGCAGAAATTGCTTTAATAGGCAGGATGAAAGAAATTTCTGGTTCAATGCGCCTTCGGACCCCAAATCGCTTCGTTCATATCCCGTTTATTTGCTGGCTATATATACGGAAATCTGCATTTTTATCCTCAAAGTATTGACGTTCATTTGTTCGCCGGTATAAAGCATCGTTCCGTCTACATATCTCCGATTAATCTCCGATTAATACGTATCTTTTTTAACTTATTTCGTACGCGTTTGTCATTGTTTATTTGCAAATTAATAACGAGCTGCGAGTGCGCAGAGAGCTCGGTAAATCTAGTCAAAATGTATTAAATATCCATAATTAATTTACTGGAAATTCAACGATATATTTTAGCCTTACGCATTAATTAAATTGAAATATATATTGAACTCTACTCTATACCGCTATTATCAGAGTATTGTCATTATTATTACCGCTGTTACCATCATTATAAAAATTAGCAAATTTCACATATAATTATACAGAATCTTATATTATTAAAGCACATATGTTTGGAATTAACAAGCGCATGCATATATCATGCTTCGAATCGGCAACCTTGAGAGATTTTTATCGGATCGCGTATATCGGCCGCCTGTAATACATGTAGAAAATCACTTTATCATCTCGGCACAAAAAGAATAAATTATACGCTGTATATATGTACACAACAACAATTTTGGAAAAGGGTCGATCCGTTCTCCAAGTTTCCGTGATCATACACGATTCGCCGAGTCATCACAGCCGTAGACTGACGTTGCCGCAAACATTAGCGCAACTGCAGCGTCATGTTTAATTAAGATACGCAAAAGGTGTATAACTATATGCGTATACCGTGCAGGAAGCACACCGTACGTTCTACGCAAGCTTAGAATGACGAATACGATGACGTCTACAGTAAAGGGTTTGTTCTTGTTGTGGTTTCGCTTGCGCGCTCGTCACATTGCGTTTTTTCGAAGAAAAGAAATCCATAAGGTGGCGCTGCGTTGGAAATTTTTTTTCTTTGCTCATTTCGTTACTTTCTTTCCACTCGTCATGTAAATCAATACATTTATATATGCGCAATCGATGGGAACGACGACGCGGCTTTTAAATATGCTTTTTACGATCGATAATACGTGCATCGAGAACTGTAAATAGCTATACCGAAAAAGAATTTCCGAACGATATACTTTTAATGACATTTTCATTGCAGTGCGATCCGTGGAAATTTTCGTAAATACTCTGTTCTGACGTTACACTTGAGCTTTCAAGGTATACCAATTTCGGAGAAAAACTCGTTATAACCAGATATTTTGGAGAATGTATTCGATGATAGCATAAACATGCATTTCCAACGAACGAGCTATAGTCTGCTTAATAATTATGTTGCCGAGCTATAGCGGTCAATTAATATTAACCTATTAATATTAACCTGTTTATCAGTGCCTCGGTCGACTTTCTGCGATTAATTTAACCGAGTGAATGCCGCGACTATTGCTCTCGTAGAAGCGCAAGAACTGTGTTTAAAAAAAGCCTTAAATTAAATGCATATCATAGCGATGACTTGGCAAACAAACAATCATACTTTGACCTCTTTCCCTCTCGCGTCCAAAGTTGCGAAGCCGCGCGTATATAGCTCTTTTTAAATTATTCCGAAGCGAGGGCGACCGGCCGCAAAACAATCCTGGCCACACTGTGTATAAATCTCAAGCAACGCGCCCGTCCGGCCAACTATGCACACAAACTCTCTCGGTCCCCTCGTTACGCCCTCTGTGTATACGCTTGTATCTGTGGGCACATTCGCACCTCCCGGCATTTGCGCCTCGGGCACGGTAACGTGAAAATTATGCGCTGCAAGCTTGCCTCCCCTCCGCCATCCCCCGACTCCATGCAAAGTGCGCCCAGGATATCTCATTATCGCGGCGGCAGCGCTGGTCCTTTCCTTTGCTGCAATATACCGACGCACAGTTTTCGCTTGGCTCGCGACAGTATCTTGCGAGACGCAGCCAAAAGCAAACGCTGCGCAGAGTGTCGCGCGTTTAAAGTTCCGAGAGCTTGCGAATTTCCAACCGCAGCGCTGCGCGGCCGTTGCTTTGGTTATTTCGAGCGGTGAGCGAACTAGAAAATTTCGCGAAACTTTCGGTGAAATGGTCGGACTCGCGCGCGCTCTCTCTCTCTCTCTCTCTCTCTCTCTCTCTTCTCTGCGCACATCGGAAAATGCAAATAACTGCTTAGTCGAAGTGCGGTAATGAACCTCGCGCGCCAGTATACGCAACAGTTTTAATGCGCCGTGAGCGAGGACTGTGTTCAAAGCAATAATTATTTGTAGAGTCTCTTTGGGAGCTGTGTAGTTTCTCAACTTGGGAGAAGCGACACGGCAGTGGGTATAAATTTTATCCACGGCTAGGGAAGTTAAATACCTTGATAAAAGCTCAGTTACAGCTCGGCTGTGAGCTGTAATCTCCATCGCATTGGATCTGAGAGCTCGGGGATTGAACGTTTCGAAAGAAAATTTTGCTTGTGACAATTACTTTGTAAAATGTGAAATTTGAAACTTATTATAGCATGTTTGATTGTCTATTCGATATTGTCGTGTATCTATCCATTTTTTCTAAATGGTTATTAACTATAAATACATAGAAAACACTGCCATAAACTGAAATCAACACTTCAGCAAATTTATTTTCTTGCGTGGATTTAGTTTTCATTAACTGATTGCATGCGCGATCTAAGAGTACCGATGAAAAATTAGAATACACAAAAAAAAACCATGAAAAACACCTGGATATGAATAATCGTAAATATATATTTATTTTTATATTTAACTAAAAATAGAAAAAAGGACACACCAAAATAAAAGTTCAGAAAAAACGTACGCTTTTCGAGATAACAGACGAAAACAATTCTCAATCGACCACGAAAATGTCTCCGGAACGAAATTGCAAAAGCGGAAAATGTGGAAGAGGCTCTCGTCAGCATAAAGTTGGTTAAAAATTTTACTCTTGGACATAGATAGCCCAGGAAATTTGGTCCTTCTTTTACGCAGCCGTTTTACTTCATCATTTCGAACAGTGGTTGCGGAACGAGTCCTCGTCGACTGCCCTTGCGTTATGTATAAAGCTCAAAAAGTAAGTCGCGCGAAGTTAAGCAGAAGATAAACTTAGCGAACCTAGAGCTTCGAACTTTTACGAATATGCCGCTCTTATACCCGCTGCGCTCTTTTTATTTCGGCTTCATTTGCATAAGGAAATGCGCGCCGCAGTAATGCTCGCGGTCAAATTGTTCGAACGCGCTACCGCGAATACATTTGAAGAAAAATTGCGCGAATACAAGAATTCAGCGGTGAATTGCGCGCGCAGTAGATTCTTTTCATCCTCATTTTTTTACGAGAGCCAGGCTCAAAGCCACGACTTAACCTTTTGTCCAACGCCATGAGTCTGTTATTTACTCTCTTCTCCAGTTCCGGCGCTCTCTCTCTCTCTCTCTCTCTCTCTCTCTCTCTCTCTCTCTCTCTGTACTGTCGAGTCTTATACTCTCTTTCCGTGCAGCATATATAGAAACCACTTGTCCATTCCCACTACATTCGCGTGGGCTCGTTCTTAGAGTCTTAACTCTTCACGGCGACGGCGACTACGACGACCGGTCGAAAGTTACCAGCTAACGGTGCATAGCCTCTTCTCTGGCTCTACCTCGGGGGCCCCCCCGCCCCACCCGGTGACCTAGTTCACTGTCTACTGAATTTCGAGGGGGTCGGAATGGCGAGGGTGTGAATAGGTCGCGAGGAATTTTTTTCGCTTTTTTTCTTTAGTTTTGCACGAGGGCCTTCGTGCTTTTTGAGGGTACAATTATTTTTTTTTCTCTCGGTAGTCCAAGTAGCTTGCGTTGCTGAAAAAGGAAAAAAAAGTAGCCGGCGAGTGCGAATCCAGTAAGTTTTATTGCTCGTGTGAATAGCGAGCTGCGTCTAAGAGTGGAGTATAATAATTGGAAATTACTGCGAAAGCTCAGGAGGTTGCAAGGGACTCATCATGTTCAAACGTTCTCGCTCGCCTTAAATATTGTCTCACCAAAAACTAAATTTACGAACTGAAAGGATAAAACGTAGGTATAACCTTTGAGCTAGAAAAAATTTAAGTTTACAAAAGTTAGTGTGTCGTTTAATCTGTATAGACAAGTTTCGATCGAAGCATAGGAGTTTATTTATATAACAAACTGTTATGTGATAAGTACGTTTATAGGATTTTTTTAATACAAAAATTAAACTTCAAAATATTTCAATGTTCTTACTTTTGCCATATTTTCTTAATTGCACATTTTTCTAACTATTCTAATTCAAATACTCGCATTAAAATTTTTCATGAGGAACAAGCTTATTTCATCCATTCGTTTGTCTGAAATCCTACGGTCACTGCAAAAGTTCATAAATCAGTGTGCGCTTACGAACTGGACATGGAAGATCCGAATATGAGCTTAGCTGGATTCTTGCATTTAAGCTAAAACGTTAGAACTTTACTAGAATTATCTCGGATACTATATAATATTAATTTTCCATTTTTTAATTTTTGTTGCTGTATTTGTAATTTCTATGATATCAACAGTTATAGATGTATGAATATACATCAAAGTATTTGATATACCTATTCGGTGATTTTTGCATCTTCGCTTAAGAATAAATTCCAATGAGCTTCAATCACGCTTTCTCGGAATGAAAAGAATTCAAGTGCAAGGGAAAAAAGTTGATTGTTCACAATTTTGAAAGTCATTTCTCAACTGATTTTTTACTTTCATTCAAGTCAGTCTAGCCTGAATCATCAGTCCTCGTTTTCTACATTCGGCCTGAAGTTCGCATCGATGTCTTCCTTTCACAAAATTCTTTGAATAAGAGCATAGAACGCGCTTCTCCTCAATAAATTCACCCCGCCTAACTTTTCAATGTCCGAAGAATCGTGACGCCAGAATCCCAAGCTCAAGACTGATAAAAGAATATCTTTCTCGGCGTCTTTTCTTCAGTAAATGGGTTTGCTTATCATTTATCTCTTTTCGGTCTCCACTGGTCAAATTTGATTAAACTTTTTCTTTCGAGTTCTAGTAATTACTTGTAGCCTTTTAGATTCTTGATCACACGTTACACGTAATTAGGATAAAACAAAATTTTCACTTTTGAAATTGCTACAACATAGAGTAGCTTTAGCTTCAAAATTGTCCAAGAATTAGATAGGCTGATGACAAATCGAAAGAATATAACGATTAAAAAATGCACGAACCACCACGTGCAAAAGTACAATTTTATTAAAGTAGCATGGACTTGCGAAATGATTTGCAAGGGCCTGTTATGTATATGTACGTAGGCGCTTGTAGGATACGATCTAGCGTCACGCGAGATTTTCAAGGCTGCATGTGTCCGAGTTTATTTTATCGAGCGATGCAGTCGAATACGTTCCAGATTTTTGGCTTGGATCTTCAATTGCGGCCACACGTATACACGCATAAGCGTGTACACTTCCCTCAACATCTCACTCAGATCTCGGTCATTAAATACCCGAGGCGGCGGGTCGCGATCGCGGAGAGCGTTTGTTGACTCGGTTATCATTTCAATAAACACGTACGGGATTTATGTTTTCTGCAATATTATGCGTGTAAAACCGCTATTCGACTCGTGCTTTACGATTTTATCAGTGCCTCGTGTGGAATGAAGTAGTTTGCAACTATTTTTAGCGCCGACTGTGTAGCGTACTCTCAACTGCGCAATCATTCTTATACTTGTAGATGAAGCGTTTTTTTTTCTTAGTGGGACCTCCAAAATCGGCGACAGTGACGTACTTGCGCTTAAAGACAATTCATTAGGATAGAATAAAACTGTATGACGCTGATAAACTTTGAGAGTCGCGCAGACTGACGTTCATATAATGGTGACACATATATGTCTCGCTTTCTGTTGCAGGAATTTTTACTTGCAATCGACGTAACGTCTAGTGGAACGCCTGAGGAGAAACTCAAATGGGCGTTCAGAATGTACGACGTAGACGGCAATGGTGTCATAGACATCGAGGAAATGACGAAGATCGTCCAGGTAATAGAAATTCTATTTTAAAATACAATGCTCGATATAATAGATTCAATGAATTACGAGAGCATAATCCTGGAAACGCGTGTGCGTGCGTACATCAACGAGTTTTCCATTATTAATGCAATGCAAGCCTTCATAAAACTAATTTATTCGCTAACGCATTTATGTGTAGCGTACCTCACGTACGGAAGCGTATACATTCTTTTCCTTAAGAGTCGCATTTTTAACGCGCGTGTTTTATTTTGCACTCGTGCACTTATGCAGTACGTATATATAATATTATATAAAGATAGTTACACGAAGTATAAACGCAAACGAAAAGGGCAATGCGAGCGGTCGAGCTTTCATTAAAACTGTAATGAGGAAAAATAAAAACCATTCAATAAAAGCAAGACTCGCAATAATGATAAACATTAAATGGGCAAACAGGCTTTTAGAAGGCTTCCGACAAATGAATTAAATATTTACCAAGCGTTACCGACTTATCGTATCGCGTGCAGCTGATGCGCTTTATTGTCTATATATATATATATACAAGCTTAGCACATATATGCAGTCTCGCGCCTCTCGTAAAATATATCTCGCCGTATAATTCTTACTTCAGAGCCGAATAAAAAAGCACTCGCTTCGGTCCATCGAGGCCATTTATCATCTGACCTCACGTTCCGTGGGATTTTTCTCTTTTCCCTCGCTTTGAGAGAGAGAGAGAGAGGGGGGGGGGATGGAGGGAGCGAGAGAGAAAAAAAGAGAGGGAGACAGGAAGAGAAAGAGATAAAGCGAAAAATTCAAAACAAAAAGCTCAGGTTGATCAGTGCAGGCACTTCAGCCGGATCCATTATATTGCGAGGCTATTATGCGCGCAATGGGAGAAAAAAAGTAAAAATGAAATAGCTGCCGGGACAGCCGTCGATATATATAGGGGCATTTAGTGTGTGTGTATGCGTGTGCGTGGGTGTGTGTGCGCGCGTGCGTGTGTGTGTGTGTGTGCTCCTCGCAAATTTGACACGCGCGGAAAATTGTGCTTGAAAGCCTCACACGCGAGTAACGAGTCCTTCCCGAGAGAAAGCGCGAGCTTTTTTTCCTAGCTAGCTATCACTCGCGGCATAGTTCCGCGGAATAGTCGCTAATGACTTTTTTAATTGTCGCTGGCTTAGATGGATGCAGTGCGAGTGGCAGAGAACAAATTCCGAGGCTGAGCCGCTGTAAAAAAAGAGAATAGCATAAGGGCTCCGTTTGAGCCTGAAGGATTGGATTACGAGATGCGAGTAGAGTCTTTTGAATAGGTCATGATTATTCTTTTCTTTTTTAATGCTGTACCTTTTGTTTAATTAAAAAATTTAAAAGCGACCTTACTGATCGAATTCCAACTATTTTAAAAATTTCTTGAAAAAAGAGCAGTCTCTAGCTTCCTACGTACAACAGCAATTCTTGCTAAGTTAAAAATAGTTTTTATCATGGGATTTTCCTCGCTGTAAAAAATCGTCCCTCAGGCTCGAAGTCCTTTAACTCGCCTAATTTTTTTAATTGTCATTCTCGCACAAGTCGACACCGACCAATAGGGGTGCGAATCAACGCGGTTGATTGCCCAAGTTTGGCAATTAATTTGAATAGCCCTCCGCTAAATACACCTCCCAGCTGGGGACCGTTTCCACAGACTCTAATCAATCGCGCAGTGATCGAATACGGGATGCGCAGGTCACGATTATCCGAAAACCGAATAAATTCAGCCAGTTTCGGCATCTCTATCTTTGTCATGCAAGGTAAGCCTGGTTCTCTACTACACCACAGCATTAGAGAGCCGGACCGGGTAATAGGTGAGAGACTGCGATAATGCGGTATGTTAATTTTGTAATGGACGGGTAATTGGACTATTTTTGATTGCGCGTCAGTTCAGTATGCGTAAATTTACCTCATTTTGGCGTTGGTGCTTAGCGATTGGTTAGTTGAAACCAACTTTAATAGTTCATTGTTCGCAATAATGTTCATTGCTTCAAAACGAAGGAAAATTTCGTAGTTTATTGTAACAATTTATTTTATAACTTATTACAGGCAAATTAACTGTTGTGTCTTCTGCACACGAACTTTTTTCAATTTAATAAGAACTCTAGTAAAAATCAGGTCAATAAATAACAGCCCTTTGACCGCGTTTAGAGAAAAAAAACAAAGTGCAACTGCAGAACATGACTAATATATACATATGTGTTGCGATCAGTCGTAAGCGAACTTCTTAAAGTTTTGAAAACTAGTGCATTCATAAATTTGAAGCTTTTCCGCTCGTAAATTCCTTCACGTATACTTTACTGTCGTGTCCGGATTCATTGTTATTGATGCTCTCTTTCTTAGAATCGATAACAGTGGCGACGTTCCAGGTTATAAATCAAATTTAAAACTGTGATTTCAGAACACCAACGAAAATGCTTTATTATTATTGTTTCTCATTTTACTTCTTACCGCAAGAAAATAAAATACAATTATACATGCATATCATAGGTATCACGATGGTATTTTCACTTGAGTGTTAAAAAGCTTCAAAATACACTTGAAAATGAAACAAACAAAAATATCAGCCAAGTGAATAACAGCATAATTTTGACATCGTTGAACGCGTCTAATAGAATTATAACAATTCTATAGCAATTACATGTCGCAGCACAAGAAAGGAGTTTTGATTCCAGATTGGATCTACGAATTATCTCTATGCTACAAGATAAGTGGATCACAAGCCATTATTATTGAAAAATTATACTAATTAAGCATACCTATTATTGGAACAGGTTTAAATTCGATAATAACTCCTATTATGATAACGAACTAAGTATGATATGTAGATATTTAATTTTGCAGATTGACGCGTGATGCTTTTCTAATTATCAATAAAATCTTATTGTACTATTTTATTCTGTAACAGTAAAAGATAATCTTAAATTAGATAAGCAGCATTTTGTTTAATACATAATTATATTTTAGTTTAAATTTGGTATACTTATGTATTAATATTGATCATATCTTTAAAAAAGGACCTTGGTTACTCAAGGAAAAAATAATGGTGGTGTAACTTTACAAAAATATAATTATTGTTTGAAAATGAACACTCTTAAAAAATTAACTGAAAAATAAATAAATATGCACTTTGTATCAATAACATTTTTTGTGCTGCTGGCAATATATCAATTATCCATTATGGTAATTTTTCATATGCAAATATTCTCTTTTAAAGATGAATGTATTAATAAATAAATAACACGACGTGTAATTTCAATTTTAAGTCTGAAAGCTTTTAGTTCTTAAAAACAGTTTCTGCATACGGTTATACAAGCATTTTCATTGGAAAGAAACATTCTCATAAAACATAATGAATAACTTATGCATATAAAAGTTGTTAACTCATGAAGAATTATCATAATAGCAAAACAAATGAAAAAATAATCATTTCTATAGATCTCTTTAAATTTGACTCTTATACTGTAGTTTGCTTCACACTATAATTTTAACACTTGAGAATTAAATAGAAACTTCGTTATAAATATTTTTGCGAGTGACACTTATATACACAGTACACACAGTACAGTGACGTACATATGCATTTTAAATAAAAAGCATGTGACGAAAAAATATGGCACATAAAATTTCTCTCGAATATCCGCCTGGTCCCGAGCACAAATCCACAAAATAAAATAAAGCGAATAATTTTCAGCACGTTCTTTGAAAAAAAAATAACTAGAAAAACCAAGATTCCACCTATTAGTAACACGCGCATCTGTCAAAACCGAACAACAATAATCGCATTTTCGAGCCGTGTAGACATTGTATACACGTGACCTCTCCGTGATTAATCCGTTCGAGCTTTTGTCGGAAATCATTGTACCTACGCGTTTATCGATCAATGGGGCAGGGCATCAGGCGTTGCATCATTGACACGCTGTATGCGCGCAGCCAACTCGCGATGAAACGCATACATCATTTATGCGAAACGCGATATCCCAAAGCGTCGCGAATGGACTCCGGGTGTTCGCTTTCATGTCGACGTTTTCACATTACGTGCGTCACTGTTAATGTTTACGCGGGTAGTGTGTGCAACCTCGTAAAGCACTTAAGGAAGTACTATCGGTTTTGAAATGGAGTTCAGAATTCTGTTAAAAATTTCATATAGCAGTAGGTTATGGCATCAAAAAAACTCGTATAAATGTTTAGATAGATACACCAATCCCGAAGAAAGTTGTTTAAAATATTCTTGCTGTTAACCCAGTCTTATGGGAAATCACGTTCCGGTCACTTTTAATCGTAAAATTCTCACTAATGGCTGTTCAGTTGTGAATAAAACTGGGAGAAATATAAATTTAATATTTCATAAATGCAACAGATGTAAGAAAATGTTGATTCACCTTTTTTTATAATACATTAAAGCAAATAACACAAGCATGATTTGAGAACATTGTAAGGAGGTTATATTATATGTTATTAATATTATATATTATTTATTATTAATTTTTCAATAACAGGGTAAAAGGATAATGAATAGGTGTCGCGTTTGCTCCCAAGTAAAAGAATATACTTTTAATTTTTCGATCGATATGTCAACTTTTTCTAAAACTTCTTGTAACATTATTACGTTGGATATCGCATCTTAAGTATTATCTCGATTTCTCATAGATGGTCTATTTCTTGTGTGTGACGTGATAGTACTCGATTTTTATTTCGATTCAATTTTCGATGTCTTTAATAAATCGATTTAGAAAACATTGTAGCTATATTATAAAAATTTTCATTTAGCTTTGTCTAGGTTTGAAATAATTTATCGAGAATTAAAAATGCAAAGTTTATTAATTATAAATCAATTAATTTAATAATACAAACATATCTTTAAAATTATATTTTCTCGCAATTTATTACTTTCTCGTATATATCCATAAGTAAATTTTGAGTATTGGATTGACAAGCTAATGCTCTATAAGTTATAAACAAATCTTCGTTCTTCTTTTCTTTGAAAATTGGTATGTTTACGTCTCTGAACCAAAATTTCGATGCATCTACAGTACTTACATCCGAAAATTGAGGAGATATTGCTGAATAGTCGCCTGGCACGTCTATAATGGTCGTTCTAAAATCAAATGAGATTAGTTTATTTTATTACAATATTTTGTAAATGAGTCTATAATAATTTAATATCTTACAAAGTTTTTATATCAGCTTGTTTTGCCGAATCAATCCAGGGTAAAAATGTAATATTTTCACCCACCGTCCACATGTCGACAAATATTCCTGCTGCTGATTTAATCATTGTTGCATTGACTTGTCGGTTCCATTCCAACTAATGGGATTTATAGAATCAATTATTTACTCATTTTATGTTAATATATGTGGTAAGGATATTTTAAGAAGTCAACTCTGCATCCACAGAAGGAAAAATATTTTTCCCACTTTTAACGCAGACTTAATCTCATAAAAATTTGTATACTGACTTGAGGATCGTTTGTACATGTCGTTTTCAAACAGCTTATTTCATTAATGTTAACATTTTTTAAATCACAACACAATGACATATCGAAGTCTCTATCAGATCGATAAAATTCTGAATCCGCAGACTTTTTTTGTAAGTCAGTATTATAAGTCACAGGACAGGTGCCTCCAAAATGTATAGGCTAGAAGAATACTAATTATTTAAATTCTAAAACAATATTCATCATTTTTTCACTATATTACCTCATTATACTTTGTTTTATAACTTGTTCCCTTTAGAACACTTTCTTTGAGTTGAAGAATGATAGTTATAATTAATTTTAAATTCACCGACAACTCGGATTCGGAATCATACACTGTTACATATCTTAACTAAAAAATTATATTGACGTTTAAATTTGATTATTGAAAAGAACAAATTAAATAATGTTTAGAATACGTACAAATCCATCGTCATACACTGCACGAAAAGGTTTCAAAAAAGAAACATTAGATTTACTCATTGATGAACATTTATTTAAAACTATAGTAGTACCATCTATTTTCTCAACGGTTATTTGCGTGTTTCGTAAGGCTAAGTAAAATGAATTTGGATCACTTGCATTATATTCCGCTATCATATCAGTATTTATTCGTACGATTGTTTCAGACAATTGTGGATTTACGTCAATATAATTTAATGAACTAATTTCATACTTAAAAACAAGGGGGTCGCCTAAAAATGCAAGTTATTTGTTAATATTTAGAAATATCTTTAAAATCGCTTAAAAATTACTTACATGATGCATTGTGAATTGATAGCAAACACGCAAATACCCCTTTTAATAAAAAATATTATATTTATTAGATTTATTAATGCACAAAACTTGCTCTTTTGTATTTAAATCAGCTTACCTATAACAAATACATGCAGAAATCCGCCCATTTTACATACACT
The DNA here is from genome assembly GCA_018906965.1 of Philotrypesis tridentata. NCBI lineage: Eukaryota > Metazoa > Arthropoda > Insecta > Hymenoptera > Pteromalidae > Philotrypesis > Philotrypesis tridentata. The sequence goes on from JACCIB010000014.1 coordinate 4,155,480, forward strand.
TTTCGACGCGTACAGTTTTCACTACCTCTGCTTCGTACAATTTTCACTTCTGATGAAAATTGAAACTGTTCCTCTACTTATGTACTGTTGGCGAAAACATGTATATATGTACATAAATCACGAACGTGCGTTATCCTTTTTTAGATCCCTGATTTTTATATGCTTTTTTTCGACTATGAATTGTAGAATTATTATTAAAAATGATGCAATGTTTACGAGTCAATTATGCCAATCAATTTTATGAAAATAATGATAGAAGTCTCATGCGCGAAACTAACAACGCCATTCGTTGTATTAGTGAACAAAATTCATCGTTTACTTCGAAAATTATTTAAACAAAATACTAAAATGTTGAACAATTTTAAACGGTTCTTTTCGCTGAATTGATTGGCGTATAATCTTTCAAATGCGCGCGGCGAATTGACACTTTGATCACTATGTTTCCCAATTTTGATTACCAATAGAAATGTTCCATTAATTGAGCGAGCAAACTCCGATTATCAAAATATCCACTGGATTTTCATCGGTCCGAATCTTTCATTCGGCTCGCTTCACTAATTTATTTCATCCGCCAATCAGCTAAGGTGCTCTCGAATCGTATATAGACTGCAACTCCCGAGCAGTCGCCAACAAAGCTATACGCAGTGACTGAAAATCTTGTCTAACCCATTGATCATGCGTTTCTGCTTGCAGGCGATATACGACATGCTGGGCGCGTCCTCGAGCAACAGGCCGGCGGATAGCGCGGAGGAGCGAGCGAAAAACATCTTCGCCAAGATGGACGAGAACAACGACGGCCAACTGACGCAGGAGGAGTTTCTCAAGGGCTGCCTGCAGGACGAGGAGCTATCCAAGATGCTCGCGCCTTAATCGCGATGCGCTCAGCAGCCAAAGAGAGTCATCAGCACCAGAGAGACGAGTCGCGCTATACGAGCCCGTCTCTCGATTCATTTTACCCCTCAAAAAAAAAAGAAAAAAAACGTGCGCGAATCATCGTACATACACCATCGTGCATACTCGACGACTTCCCAACCAACCGTACCGATACCAAAAGTCAACGCGTTCAGTATAGGCCACAGCAGAGAAAAGGCTAAACATAAAAAAAAATAAATAAATAAAAACAGAAAAATACACGGAAACGAGCGAGTCGCTGTCCGAACAAGCTTCGCCGAGTCGAGGGCAATTCGTCGTGCGCGCGTTGGCTTGCCGGACAGCGGCGTGTGGTCTCGCTACTGTCGAATTTCGATATAATGCAGTCGCCGAGTGCAGCCGGACGACCGGTTCAAGTTTTAGATATAAAAAATAGCGGAGGAAATTACGATACGATACACGATGAAGATGACAATGATTACATAAGTGTCAGGGGCACGCGCGCGCTATACACCTCTTTATTGTTATATTCGCGATTATACATATATTATATATACATGCATATATAGTGATATATATATATAATGTAAAACAAAGACTTCTTGACGTCACGCCACATCGATTTTAGCCGGTCGCTGACCGTCCGGGAGACGGTTGGGCCATCGTACATATTATCATTATGATTCTGATTACTGTTATTATTATTATTATTACCATTATTATTATTATTATCTTTACTATTTTTAATCGTTAAGAAGCCGAATACGCACCTTACAGAACTTAATAACAAATTTTTTGTAAACTCACGTTCGTTGTAAAATAAAACTAATAACAACTACGTATTTAGACACATAAAGACACTTAAAAGAAATGAAATAAAAATATGTAAAACTCGTGTAGTAAAATCGTGCGTGCGAAGCTGTCAAATGCCCTCGACTTTTCGCTCTTACTTTTGATTTTCCTCTTGAATATATAAAAATATAATATGTGGGTTAATTATTCATTGATTTTTCTACGTGAATTATATCGTAAGCAGCGAAAAAATGGCTCATATAATTTTCCAATACGATAATTGAACAGACATTGAAAAAAAAGTCTATATATATATATATATATATATATATATATATCTATAGATATACCAACGTTACATAGTTCATTGCGTCGTAAAATTGTCGTCGCTTCTCTATCGCGATAAGAGACGAGTGAATGGCCATATTCTCATCGATTTCACACCTATAGAAAGATACTACTAAATCGTCCACTTTTTATTGTACGCGCGATTAGCATACTTGAGAGAATCTCAAAATAATAATCGATTACGGAATCCCGAAAATTGAAAATCGGCAAATTTTCAACGAGTTTAAAAGGTGCTCCAGTATATTGTTAACGCAATCGTTTCGAGATTTTCTCACGTTCTTCTTCGATCACTCTCTTGTTCTTCGATAGACCGGAAGACTTCCAATCGTCTAGTTAATTTACATCTACCTTGAGATAACTTACTTATACGATAAGATGCTCGTATCACTACCAGTTGACATACGCACACACGGCAATCGACAGGTTGGCTTCTCAATTCCAAAACTTGAAGGAAGAGCCTTGTTACTCTCGAGAATTTCGAAGTCCGAGAATATTATAGATCCGCGACAATGGGTTGTAAATTATCAGACAATTGGAAAATCTCGAGTCTCGAGCAAGCATAAAGCTTACACTCTTTAACTAATCTGGCGCTCAAGTCTCACACTCTTCACGCCTCGAATCTGTACGTAGCCTTTACTTCTCCGACGTAAAACTTAGTGCACGGAAAAACTTTTCTCGGCCCATCTTTGCTCGGCGTACGCGCACAACCATCGGTAGGACGTGCGATCGAATGCCAATCGACTGGACAGAAAACATAACAGGACAGAACGTTCCGAAATGTCCCGTCTTTTCTCAATTTTTTCTCAACTATGTGTTAGGAGCGAAAATAAAAACTTTGACCGCCAGGCGCTACGAAACATGAGCTCGAATGTTTTCAAGGATATTAAAAAAAATAAACAATTAGAATAAAAAACTATCTCTATACGCTCTGCGCTTAGAATAATTAATAAAATATAAACAGAACCGCTACACAGAGGATAGCAATGAGAGGGAGAGCAAGAGCGAGAGACGAAGAGCTGTAGCCAGAGAAAAAAATTTGCTTATATATATACAAATAATATATATACGTTTATATTAAATAAACAATCTATGGATTACATCTACAGTCGCGTTTCACCTAATTGTCTCTGTGTAGGCTCGTAAGTTTCTATAAACGAGGCTCTGAATAAGTCAGGCTAAGAATATTCCAAACGCGTATAATTGAGACATTCAAAAAGAAAATCATATTTTATATTTTGATAAATCCAATGCGAATTTTCGCTTCTACTCAAACCTGATAGAAACAGCACATAAACTACATAGTATATATCCATACTCAATTACTACTACTTAATTATACTCTCGTTCGCGTTGAGCTCTTCTTTCCTCAATTATATGGAAACCTATAATTTTGTTAATTATCAATCTCGTCGTCTCATCATCAAGGAGACTACTCTCTTTTAATTTTCAATGTTTTTGCCGGATTAAATGAAGCCGAATTTTTGTCAGTCATTGATCGAGTCTTCAAAGTCTATAACTCTTAGTAAGTGACAGGACGTCCGATCGATGTGCATGCTTATTTGCGGTTAAAAAAAATATCGGTGGCGATGGAGATGGAGGAGAAATAACGTGAACAATTTCATTGCCGCGTCTCGAGCTAAAGGACTTGTACGGTTTTGTCTTAAGTAGCTTCATTTCTGCAAAAGAAAATGCGCCTCGAAGAGCGCAATCGAGATTTCCAGAGTCGTACAATTAGCATCGGATCGAAACGGAGGAGGAAAAATCTTCGCGACCGTTTTCGAGCAAACGAACGAGCGCAGTATATCGCTGACGAGGTTCGAGCACGAATTTCCAAATGAAGCGCCTAATTCGACACAGCTGCGCCGCCGAAAACTTTAAACTTTCGCACTTTCGTCTCCGCGGGTCTAATTTGAGTAGAAGCATCGTCGATTGTACAGCATTACACTTATATTGTTCGAGATTCCGAATCTAAAGGCGTTTGATTTACGTAGATATAAAAAAATTCTCCGAGATTGACGAGTCGAGTTTTAAGTAATACATACTTAATATTTAAAAAATATGCGTCTGGCGCATTTCCTTAGGTCATAAGTACATATCATCGCGCCCTTTACGTCACGCGCGTCATATATATACACAGATCGATGCATTCATACACTTTATACGCGTGCATAAAGTAGCAAATGCGGGGCGAGAAATAAAAATATTGTGAATTTACTATCCTCTTTCTCTCTCTCTCTCCCTCTATATAAGTATACATATTAAACGTCGCTTTTATCGTATACTATAAGTAACTCCGTATAATAAAAGCTACATCTAATCAAACTATCAAGTCAATTTTCAATACAAAACAAATACTGTTGGACTAGTTCACATGTTTTTCAAAAAAAGAAAAAAAAACAAAAACAAAAAAAGAAGGAAAAACAAACAAAAAAATTTCTCGAGCTTTTTGATATCTCGTCTCTCGACGAGAGAGAGATACGTAAATTTCAAAATGTACTCTATGTTCACGCATTCCTTTCGACTAATTTCATGAAAATTATATCTATGTATACCTTTGGTCTCCGTGAACACGTCTGTTACGACAAATCTTTCTCCCGGCAATCACGTAACTGTTTAAAATATACACACAATATACATGTATTCGAGCAAAGGACCCCCTAGACATTTCATTTCGTTCGGTTAATTCGACGGATACAAGCCGACAGAGAGAATTTCTCGGGCTCTTCAAGGAGCCGTCCAGAAAGTCGAGCGTTGACAATCGAAATGACGGTCCGAAAGCGGAACCGGAAACAAAGGGAAAGAGAGCTGAAAATAGAAAAGACGCAGGGAATGCGAATTGAGCGCACTTGCGCGGTATATATAGGGGAGGAGAGGACGAAAAACGGAAACGGGCAAGTTGTGGATCAGTATTTTATGTGTTGTGCAGCTCTCAAGTGAATTTCGCTATTTTATACTTTATATTTTTCTACTTCGCGCGACAGTTGTGGAGGGAGGAGAGGAGAGGGGCGGGGGAATTATACCAAAGCGTCTGATGCTTCGTTCGCGCGTGACTTGTTCTTGGCTGCATTATAAACGAGACGACATGCACAAATACGCAGAGTTTGCGATTGATTATGTTTATTGAGTTAATGACGATCAACGTTGAGTATGACACTCGTTTTGAATGATCGATGATTTGAAATGACTCTAAATTTGTCCTCGAATTGTTAATGTAACGTTAATTTAAATGCATTATTTTTTGTAGGCGCATATTAACCGTATGCTGCAATATATTCGTTAAAGAAACACGATATAAAAACAATACGTTAAGGCATGGGGTTACTTAAAAGTGCAATATAATAAATACTCTTCATCGATAAACGATCTGTTACACTCTCCAAAGCGACGACTCGCGAAAAAAAAAAACCGAAAAAATTTCATCGATCTCCGAAAAGAAAAATTTCGCTCAGGTCGAGGTGCACTGTCTCCCTATTATGCAGCGCAGCTCTTAGCCCCCTTGTTATTCTATATATATATTTTTTTACTCGATCGCACGCACGTAGCCCGTGCGACAGCGACGATATTCATATGCTGCCGCTCGAGATGTCTTTCACGCTTTTACGGGGATTTTTACGATCTCGCGCGTGCATTATACGATGCCGCGAGCGCGGGAAATGTTTCGGAAAATCTGGGGTTGTGCCCCTGTACACACGTCGAGCTGCTCTCTTTTCTTACCGCGCACGCGCCAATGATTTCCAACGAATAATTTCATCCTGTTTTATTTCGTTTTTCGCGTATACTCTTTGTTTATTATTCGCGTGGGTTTGCGCACGCGCATAATCCTTGGTATATAAAAGCCGCGTCACGCGATAGCCGCATGCAAATGACCGAAAAGTCTTTACGACCGCACGCGCAGCGGCGCTTTTTTCTCACGCGACCTTTTCATTGCGCTAGTGCTGCCGCCGCTGTTGCTGCTGCTGCTGCGTTGACCGCGTGACGTTCGAGCGATATATACATATACTCGTTCCTCGGTATATTGCAAAAGTTACTGATGTTCTCGTTTTTTTTTTCGTTTTAAGTTTCGCGCGGCAACTCTCTGGGTCGCGCGATTAAATTCTCCGGTCGACTGTAAAGCTTCGGCTCTCGAATCTCAAAGGAAGGCTTTCGCTGAATATTTTAATGCGCTCGACGTACGAATCTTCGGAGAAGTGCAATATTTCGTGAATAATCTCGGCGAATATTGTAACGGAATTTTTTAATTCCTAGTAAGGAGTTTTTCAGGGGGGGGGGGGCGAATCGTACGCAAACGGAATGGAGAAGAAAAGATTAGGGTAAAAGCTTTGGTTGGTGTACGCAATGTAGGACTTTAAAGTCAGTCCTGCCTGTGCGCGCGAATTATAAGTGTACAAGCCGAACCGGAAAGACAGCAAAAAGAAAAAAATTTTAGCTCTTACAAATGAAAAAGTATAAATGAATGTAGTAGAATGGTACATAAAAATAATTGATTAAATCTATCACCGCGAACCGCGAATATCATTCGTGTCACTCAAATTTTTCTTACTCGTCGTGTTTCTTATATAAATATACGTATAAATCTGTATAAACATGTATAAATATATACAAACGTACGCAAACACGTCAATATGTCTCAGCATATTTATAAATGCGAAGAGAGTTCTACCCAATTAGCTAGCAATGTAACTGTTGATAAAGTAAGAGCATACAAAAAAATAATGAGTCAGAAAAGAGAACATAACGATCTGCCGGTATTTTTTCAAATCGCTACCGCATCGGCCTGCCCGTCGCGCGTCTAACAGCTAATCTAAAGACTAATTCAAACGCACAGAGCGCGCCCACCGTTCAATCGCCTAATTTTCACGGGAGACTGCGGAAGCCGCAGCAATCGAATATTCGCCAATCAACATAATCGCGACGGAAAAAGCCCGCTGAAACTTCCCCCGGCGGTGAAACAGGGGCGCCGAGGCACACACAGCGCGCGATCGATCGCGCATAGCTGCCGCGGGACGCTAATGAAGCCGACGCGCGCGCGAGAAATCCGATAGGCCAATTAAGAATGAAAGGAGAGAGAAAAAAAGGAAGAAATCGCGAGAGACGAGGGGTATGCGCGGTCAACGCTCGTTGCGTAGACGATAAGAGATCGGAAGTGAGGGCAAAATGAAACAGATTAAGCCAGTCACTTTGTCGAGATAAAAATTAATTAGCGCTGTATATGTGGACGCGCGCGACGACGATAAGATCCGGGATACGCGTGGTTTCGTCGACGGGCGAGAGACGCGCACAGTCGACGCGTCGATTGCTAAAACAAGTCAAGCGCTGCGCTGGTGACCGGGGAAGTGCGTAGATCCATTGATCCATTGGTGAAATTTTAGAATTTGGACGGTACTTGTGCGCACGGCGGGATAGAGATTAAAGTTGGACCGCAGTAGGTCACCCGTGGCCAGAGAGCCGAGAATCACGAGGATAAGCGAGTCGTAAAAGTGCGTTCGTTCGAGTCGGAAGGATTTGAAGAGTGAAACGCTATAGAGCAGCATCTTTTGTGCGAAGCCAGACGTAAAACCGATTCGAACGTTTATTTCCAGAAGCGCATCGTTATTATTCAACTCGAGTATGATTTAAACATTTCAAGGCACACAGCATCGGAATCATCGGCTGCGCACGCGCAGTATACTCGAATCCGTTGATTTTTCCTGATTCTCGGGTCGCGAGAACTCGTCAGTCTAATGGCATCTCCTCCCTCCCCGCCCCCCCCCCCTCTAAACGGTTGAGGGATGATAGGGACACGGCGCAATGACAGGTCTGCGAAGAGGCGTGCGCGGAACGCGAGGATAAATAAAACCCGATTGGTAGAAAGGCTCTCCTCTTCGGCGTCGACGAGCGACGCAAAAGCCGACCCAATTCCGAGAGCAGATGACACACGGATTCGATTTCCCACGTATAAGGGCGACGAACTTCCGGCGATTGTTACGCCATTATCTCCGCGCGCTTGAGCTCCAATTTACGCGCGGGAGGACTCTCGGCGTCGGCCCGTTATACTTGACGGGCGCGAGCCATAATCGAGCCCGGGGACGCGGCTGATGGGCTGCGCTCCTGTATAATCGTTTTTAGCTCGTTCCAAGCTTTCCGAGGCGTCTTCGTCGAGTCAATCGTCGAAAAGTCTGGCGAAGATTCCCCAGTGCGATGCTCTCTGCGCGCGATCGACAGGTGCCAACTCCCTCCCTCCCGCTCTCTCGCTCGCTCTCTCACTTTCTCTACTCGCGCTGCTGACGTCGATTCGAAAGCAAAATAAAAAAAGAACGCGCGATAGACTGCGCCAAAACTTTGACGTGACTGTGACGCAAAGCTTTTACGCACTGGATTGCCTTTTTTTGCAGCTCTACGCGCGACGCTGTGTTTTATGCGATTTTGTATAGGGAAATTTTATAATACCGAATCAAAATTTTCTACGCGAGACGACGAGCTTTAGCTTGGCAATCACACACCGCAGGAGCGAGAGTTTAAGTAAATAAACGAATTATGAGCGGATGTATAACGAGAGAAAAAAATAAATTCATAGCGCGCGATCGCAAGAGCCATTCGTACTTTTATAAAGTCGCGTTGCAGCGACGAAGGCAAGAGTCGACAGTGTAATGACGAGATACTCTTACCTATGTATAATACGCCGACACGATTATCCGATGTATTGCAGAGACTCTGCGTATAAATATGTCTGTGCGTGCGAAATTTCAATTGTATCCTTCAGCGCGAAACTGTTTCCATCAGATGCTGGAGCAACCGATAATTGTAAGAACGAACGGAATGACTCACCCCCTAAGGTAGCTCGTGTAAACACTTGCGACTTTCAAGTCAGTTGATAGCGCGAGGAAAAATGTTCGAGAATTGGAAACGAGAAGTATGTATATAATGTTTATTACGCTCGTTCAAAAACTTTGGCTTCCCATGCTTTCTCCTCGCGCGCAAAACGTTTTTTTGACGAAAAGCGGTTCACAAGCGTTCGCGAACAAGCGAAAAATCCCATTGGAAATTTCCGTAGAGTTTGATCTCGCACACGAGCTACCTTTCGATCGGTGTGTCGCGCATCAGGACACCCTCGACGTCGTAGACATTCGTACCCACGTTCCAACTATTAGGAAGCAAAGAATCGTTATTGTACTCATCGGTGTATTATGTACATAGACTTTTACTCACACACGCACTCACGTACACATAGACACACACACACACACACGTTACGACCCTGTAAAATCGTGCGCATACTCCGCATAGCACGTCGTAAACCGTCGGCAGACATTAGCGTGTATACGTATTACGTATAGAGCTCGACTGACCGATATTCGCTGGAACGAACTTTATAGAAGCTTGTCTCTCTCTATATCTCACGTAAACTCGTAAACATTGCGGGCAAGGGGGGGGGGTGAGGAGGGTGATGGCGGGAAGCGGTAGTTGAAAAATTTAACGACGGGGGAAAAAAGGGGCAGCTCGGTCAGCCCTGTATATCGGGCATTCACGACATGTGTATACGCGCGTCTTTTCGCCGCTCTTCGTTTCTCCTATATACGAGTCGCGCGCACACGCTCTCTTTTACTACGTACAGATATGTATACCTGTGTATATCGAAGTGGCGATCGCGCCAATATTCCGTTCGCTCAATCAAATTTTATGTATTTTGGTGGATGAGAGGGATGAGAGAGAGAGAGAGAGAGAGAGAGAGAGAGAGAGAGAGAGAGAGAGAGAAGAACGAGCTCTAGGTAGATGGGACAAATGGGAGTTTTGCAAGGAGACCTGATTGAATGCCCAGACGCGTATATTATGTTTGGTATTACTTGGTGTGTGTATAGAGAGAAAGAGAGAGAGAGAGAGAGAGAGAGGGAGAGAAAGAAAGAAAGAGGAAATTTAATTTGAAATATTTTGCATGTGGTGTCTGGTCACTAACCTACATTTTGACTATTATTATTGTTATTATTATTACTATTAATTATTATGATCATTAATATATATTGATATTATTAAAATTATTATTGTGATTATGAGGATAACGATAATGATTATTACTATTATTATAAATAAATCGCACTATGCTCTAAACTTGTATATTTATTAAACTATTTTTTCTGATATCAATTTATGCGCATTTTCTTCTTTGTTTCAGATTACTGTCGTGTGATTTGTGTGAATGAATGAATGCCATGAAAATTTGTCTGGTCCATCACTCCGAAAAATATACTACTTTTCCTTTGCATCCTAAAAACTTACTCTATAACATAGTTTACTCATATAATTCTATTATCTCTTAATTTGAGTCTATTTACTAACTTTGAAATGCTTCATCTTTATTTAATAAAAGAATCTTCCGTTTTAAAATTTTAACAAACAAGAAGGTTAGTAAAACATCAGGGAACTAAACGCTTTTAAGATCTGAAAAAAATAACGCGATCGAAAAATTGTTACAAAGAAATTCTGATAAAATAGTACTTTTTAAATCTAATTTTGAGAGTACTGTTATAAATTGGAATCTGTTAGATCGATATTTTGATCTGATTTCGCTTTGGAACGAACGTATCAAGCAACGCTAAAATTAATCTTTATCAGCTCTTGAAAATGTTTGGTTGCTTCAACGTCAAAAAAAAATTCTCCGCAATAAACTCCCCCTTCCCTCCCTCCCCCCTGTTCTAAACACAACTTTACCGACACTTCGTTTCTCCCCAGGTGTCTTGCAGCCCAAGTCCAGCGTCTATTGTAGTCTCGGAGGCAGGAGAGAAGAGGCTGTGCGTCGGGAGGTGAGAGGCGAAGAACGAGGCGAAAGCCCGGAGGCGCTTTCGCGCAGCTTGATCACCCGGGGCGGCGGACTGGCCGCTCGGCGAGGGCCGGAGGAGTAAGGAGGAGCAGCCATGGGTAAACAGAACAGCAAACTAAAGCCCGAGGTGCTCGAAGACCTCAAGCAGAACACCGAGTTCTCAGGTAGGCAGCGCATGCGCGTCAACTTTCCTTCCGAGACACTCGCCGGAAGGAAGCGACTTTTTGCTTTTCTTCGCCGCGTTGAAATTCGCGCGGGCACCTTGGAAAATTACCGCGAGAACGCGTGACGCGCGTTTCGTCTGCAGAGTAAAGTCTGTAACGAGATTTGAGAACATACGTGGAATTAGTGCACATCGTCTTCACGATAAACATTGATTATCCGGCGATTTAATACTCAAATTCGGATCAAAACGATACGCTCGATCGAATGCGATAATATGTTACCGCGTAAACAACGGAGTTTGAATAAGTAAGAAAAGCCATTTACGGCGCGTAAATGCACGAGGGCGTCGGGAATTTTGACCAGTCGATTATTTGCTGATAGTCTGGGGCGGCGTGCTGGAGGCGCGTTGGTGCTGAGCCTCGGAGAAATAGCCTCTTCGTCGTAAACTTTAATTAATTTACGAACGAGCAGCTTCGCCACTTCGGCTCGTAGCACGCCTATCCACCGTCGAAACGGTTTAATCGGATTTTCGAGTGGTTCGATCGAGCGTTTCTCTACAACACACCGGCTCTTTTTACGCCTTGGCTTTTTTTCTCATCGCATTTCGGCAAGTTTACGGTTTCTCCGAACTAAATTTACTGTTCCACGGATTTCACAACGTTAATCGTAATTTTTAAGTGTTAGATATATATGTCAGTGCATTGTACGCGTAGTTGCTTTTCAATTGCATTTTAGATTCCATTATAATTCACAACTCAATTTTGAATGAATTTTAGAGAGCTTAAATCGATTAGTGCCGAAGCCGATGTAACGTTGTACATTATCGGATTTATTAAATGTCAATATGATAGCGTTTTCGAAATAGTATCGTAATCAATGCTAATGCATTCAGTCTAATCCGAAATAATATGCAAATTCCTGGGAGAATCCTTATTTGCATGCGAGGCGTAAGCGAATTCTGGCTAATCAATTTTTTTTTCGCACAAAAGAAGTTATGAAATCTCCACTCTCTGCAAAATTCGAGAACTTTAATGCATTGGAGAATGCATTATAGGCGCACTGTAGAGTAACGTAATTCATTATGTTGGAGAGGCAAAATGTAGAATTTGGTTTGTATGAACTAATGGTCGATTACAGAAATTCGCTTAAGTTATAATGTCGTAACTAGACGTAAGTTTATTCATTAATTTTTTTACAGTTTTCGTTTACTATGAAATCCTGAAGTTTAACCCTCTTTCTAAAGTTCGTTTGATTACAACTTTTCGTTGGACTAACAAAAAAAACTGTTCGCACTCCTGTTTGCGATTGATGCTGTGTACACACGAAATTGCATACTCGCAACCGGAATAATTTTAACATGAATTTACGAGTAAGCAAGTTCATAAAAACGCATATATTTGGCTTTTGATCGACCCAATATGTCTCGTGGCATTTTCTTGGTATCCAATTCGACATGTCGTGGATATCCTTGTGAAATTGTTAAAAACTCTGTGAAACCCTTGCACATCCCCCGCTTTGGAGGATGAAACTTTGGAAACCTTCCTGTAATTTTGCCGACGCGTGTTGCGAAGCATGATTTCGTATAACAATGAGCATCGAGACTGGAAACATCGTGATTAACGTTGTTATTCCTGCATTGCTTTCTTTCAGACGCGGAAATCCAAGAATGGTACAAAGGATTTCTGAAAGACTGTCCCAGTGGACATCTCAGCGTCGAGGAGTTTAAGAAAATCTATGGAAATTTTTTCCCTTACGGTGACGCCTCGAAGGTAAGAGATTCATTTTAATAGTCATCAGCGTTCGTTGTCAGTGCCAAAACTAATTCTCAAAGAAATTGAAACAAGAATTCATGTAAAATAAATATATGTCGTCGACAAATACAATCCCACTTATCATCTGATTCTATAATGTCTTCCTTGATCCTTGAAAAATCATTGGTGACGTGGCGTGAACAAAGGTAACGTGCTGCCTCCATAAGCATGGTGCTATATAGCCTATAAACAATTTGATTACAAAACTCACTGGGGAGGAACTTCGCAAAGTTTTCTTTACTTTTTTTTAATTTCTCTCTCTCTCTCTCTCTCTCTCTCTCTCTCTATCTCTCTCTCTCTCTTTGTCTCTTTGTTATTGTTATTATTACTATTATATATTTCTTTATTATTTACTAGCTCAAGCTCGTGTTATTCTCGAATTGTTCTCTGCATAACCAGACCCGAGAATAAGTCTCTCGTGTATTTTGTCCACCGTTGCATTCTTACTTTTTCAATATCTATATATATTACGAGCTTTTTTTACCCTCACTATTGTTAATGCACCTTTTCCGCCCCTTTTCATCGCGCTGTTTACCCACTTTTCTATTATTCGAGAGCACCTCCTTTTCACCCTCTACATTTGCTCTAGGTATATGCATTGTTGTCGACTTGGAAAATTTGCGACTACAATAATAATTCACCTCTTGAATAGTTCTATATTTTTCTGCACATTTTTCATGTATACACTTTTCAAATAATGTTCTCTTTCTCTCGATGTTAGAGCTTACATACACCGTAGATTTATTCAACGTCGCTTAGAATTTCTTGCTTTCTGGAAAAGTTGTAACGTTTCGAATTAGCGGCTTCCCGTACTTCTAAAAGCTTCTGGATTTACGTTATTGTCGTTTCATTTTATTTTCAAGGATTCTATGTAAATCGTGCAACTTTTCCATTGCATGCATGTTTCAGACTCTTACACTATCCTTGTACACATAATCAAAGAAATAAGTCAATTCGGAGTTTGAATTTGTACCACTGTATCTAGTAGAGATGAAAATAAACGAATTTGCTTTTAAACAATAAAAGAATTCAAATTACAATACATATTTATTATGCATAGTATAATATTTTAAGCTATTAAAATATGCATACATACTCGAATCAAGTATCTCGTGTAATTTGATTGCTACTGTTAACTATAACCAAATTAGTTGTTTTCTCGTCTGCTACTACATTATCGCGGAAAATTAGAATTTTGAATTGACTTTTAGACCCCCTCAAAAGTTGTTTCTATACTAAAACTGAATCATCCATCACTTAAAACACTCTTAATTCGAATAAAGACACATGAAATCTAGTAGCTACGATCTGCCAAACCGCTATCCGAGCAAAAACCACATCCGCACTTCGGCCTTAAAAAAAAAGAGAGAAAAAAAAAGAAGTCGCAGTATCCAGAAAGCGCGAACCTACAGCTCTCGAGTCCACACGAGAGAGACGAGACTTGGAAGAGGAGATGAGAAGGAAATAGGGTTGCGGTTGGGCTCATTTTTAAGTGGCCGTCGGCACGTGAGCTGAGGCGCAAGTGAAAAGGGTGAAAGAGGCCTCGCGAGTCGCGCCGCGAACGAGAAAGCCGATACGTCGGCGTAAAGTAGGCTAGAGGGGTCGACTTGCCTGGATCATTAACGACCCACCCGTTAATTAACCGGAAGTTTTGCTAAAGATTTTTTTTCCGCTGAGGCCACTTTCATCCTCCCGCGCGTGAATACACACACGCACGCACACACACACACGCGCGCGCGCGTACGCACACAGCGTTACTTTTGTACTTCGCTATGCTTTCCGCGCGTGAACTAATGTTTGTTCAACCTATATACCATGACTCTCCGGGACTCGCCGTGCACGACGCGAAAAATAACTTTTATTCACTTTTTCTCCTCTGTCTTACTTTTCACGCTCCACTCGCTGTGTATCCTTCTCTAAGAGCACGTGAACTATGTCTGTTTAAATCACTTTTTTTCTCTCCGCTATCTTCCTTCTCTGGCGAAAAGCTCTATTGCGCATACATACGATTTTTCTTGGACGGGCTCGCTGGATGAACATGTTCCCTGAGCGAAGTTTCGTGCAACTGATTCTGCCCTCGAGTTTTCGATTTAACAATCCAGATTTATGCTTGTATTATGGGATAATGCGTCTGGAACTATACACTTTAGCTCGATAGCTCGACGAGTTAGAGCAGATTTTATGATGGATGTTTGAAAGACACGCTTCACCCATTACAATTATTACACCTTTATACACGCTAGTGTTACTTTAGCTACAAATAATTTTTACGAAATTAATATAGAGTAAAGGGGTTATAATTATCGTACTTTTTATTAAATTTTATTACATTTGTACATTTATACATTTTATTATACAAAGTAGTGCATTTTCTGCCGTTTACAGTTGACTAACTATAAAATTCACCATATTCTTGCGTGACGATAAAGATCACATTTAGATTGTTTAATGCTTCATATAACAATGTAGGCGCTGTTTACACCAATAAAACTTTAACATGTGGTTTTTATCGTATGCGAGATACAATCGAAAGTAGTACATAGTAGCCTTAGACTTTATTATATTTCAGAAATTAATAGTAACAATGAAAAATTGAGGAGATTATTAGGATACAGTTATGTCGTCATCCCTCTAAAATTTCAATGACAAAACATCGAGATTATCGTACATAAAACTTATCGCACACAAATGATATAGCGAACATTTATTGGTCAAACTGTTGCTATTTGCCGGACTGAAAAATATTAGCTTTTATATCGCTTTGCCAAAATAAAAATTACATGAAAACTTATTATTTGGCAATTACGAGAATAAATTAATTTTTGAATAAAGCCATTCATTTGCAATGAGGTCAATGAGCCTTGCCTCGCTAAATTCAATCTTGTGAAATTGCATGCCGCCTCTCTTGTGGTCTTTACAGATAAGCAACTTTGAAAAGTTACAGAGTATTCACTGTGAGTATTTGTGCGCAATAATAGCGCCGCCCCCGCGGCCTCGAATTCATTTGAGTCAATAAATCGGGCTTTCCTCGACGTCTCATTAGAAGATTGCACCTCCTGTGCGCGCTCTTACAAATCTGTAAAATTTTTTTCAATTGTTAATTCAGATCAGAAATTTAAGTACCTTCGTATGCATTCGCGGCTTCGGAATCGCCAGCAAACGATCTCAATGCCTTCTTGGATTTCAATGTAAGAGCCTGCCTGTGGAGAAAAGCGAATTTGTACTAACGTTTATTGCAGCACCGGCTCACAGCGTATATTATAAGAAGAGCTTTTTCCCTCCTCCCGCGATATGTTCTGAGTGAACAAGACGTTCGTCATAAGAGTCGCTTGTTTCTAATCTCATAAAGATGCTTCTTATGCACTTCTTTATGCATCTGATAAAGTCAAATTTCTGAGTTATTCTTAGAATGCGTTTGTAGACGTGATAACGAACGTACAAGGAATGAAATATCAAAGTAAATGTAAAGAAGAACTGGATTAAGTAGTACATGTCGGGCGTAAGTCAGACGCTGAGACGTGCCTCTATCGCGGGAGGACGTGACGGCAAAGCTCTTGCACACAAACAGTTGCGATATAGACCCTCCGATGCTATATACATAGTATAACACTCTGTGCAATCATCATAGGCCTCGTATTTTATTTTCACTCGATAAATTATATACATCACGTACGCCAAACTTATATATAAATCTATATATGTGTGTGTGCGTATAGATCACACACCCATACATATACCAAAAAAAAAACATGAGCGAGTATATATGTATTTATGTATACTCGGTATTATTGGAGCTCCCTCGTGAATTCACTGCGTGATCAGTTTGCAGAGCACGTCTTTAGGACGTTCGACGCCAATGGGGACGGGACGATCGACTTCCGGGAATTCCTCTGCGCCCTGAGCGTCACCTCCCGCGGCAAACTGGAGCAGAAGCTTAAGTGGGCCTTCAGCATGTACGACCTCGACGGCAACGGCTACATCTCGCGGCAGGAGATGCTGGAAATCGTCACGGTAAGATTTCTCGCCAGTGCACTTTCTCCCCCCGATTGATTTTCAGTGATAAGAACAGAGCGACTCTCTTTTTTCCTTGACCATACGTGGATAAGTCGTCGTTGGTTGGTTTCGAATGTTTTGGCCGATTGTAAAGAAATAAATTGGTAGTATGCGCAGGCGTAAAGCAGAAGAATGTGGTAATCATGATTTCTCGAATTAACTCATTAATGCAGCGCGTGCGTTGGAGCATGTGTGAAAGTGAAGAGAGTTTTAGCTGATTTTTACTAAGCAGTACGTTAAAAATTCTTATAGATTCTAACGAAAAGGCTGAAAATGAGAATTTTAATCTTTTGCCAG
This sequence comes from Philotrypesis tridentata, assembly GCA_018906965.1. NCBI lineage: Eukaryota > Metazoa > Arthropoda > Insecta > Hymenoptera > Pteromalidae > Philotrypesis > Philotrypesis tridentata. Next base: position 4,172,607 of record JACCIB010000014.1, read on the forward strand.
TATCTTAAAGTGTCATCAAATAAATATTACAATCTGAAAGCTCGGACATTCCTTACACACACCTTTGTATATGTACACTAAAAAAAAATTATTGACTAATTTTCAAATTGCTTATTTTTTGAAAATTATTTGCAATTAAAGAAAAGCATAGAAAAACTGTGTATATACCTGCACAAAATATTCGCGTAACAGTTGTGATCGTGATAACGATACGAAAAAACATTGCCTCGACAATGCATCGCAGTACAAAGTGAAATAAATAAATGCATAAGAAAATTGACTCGAACAGCAATTCAAGATGGTCGATTCTGGCGCAGATGTAGGTTATAAATCAAATTTACAACAACTCGGGCACTGATGACTCGCCCAGCAGCGCAAGAGAACGAAGAATTATTGGGGCATAGAGTCGCGCCGCGTGCGCCAGTTCGTTTGAATGTGCAAGCGGTCGTGGGCTTGGGAATCCGTTTCTGCGTAATTGATGGGACTGACGCCAGCTGTAATATAATAACGAAATTTATTCTCCTCCATAACATGTGTATATCTGTCGGCGCGCCTAACACTGCGATGTATGTACGTATCGCCGTAATTATAGTAATAAATTTGCTCGATCGGATTGTCTCTTTTACAACATACTATATACCTGCTTACGAGTTACAGTTTAAATTTGCCACCCATTTCAACCTTTATTTTATGTCTGCTGACGTTATAGCAAGGCTCGTGGAATATAATTATGTAATTGATGTTGTACACGTGATAAGATTATTCTAAGTATTTTATTCATTTAATAAAAAGTTAGATGATTGATTGTGAATAGGCACGGAAAGGGGTGCGATTCTTCTTAATTGATTAATTTATCACTCTATTTTTATTACAGTTTACAATTTAAAATTTTATATCAAAATTAAAAATATCACGCCTGCGAAATTGTGATCGGGAATTTCAAGATTCGTATAACTATTTCGAATCAAAAAATTACAATAAATCTTGAAAACTTGACATCGGAATATACGCGTACCAAAATACAATAGCCGATTTCAATTGAATTACGAGCATACGCTCTAAGTTTGGAAACAAGCTTTACATATTTTTGTCAACAATCAACATAAAATTTCTAAACTATTTGAAATTGTCAGAACTTTATTATTATCGAATGTCTATTTGCGAAACTTTTTACGAACTTTTCACCAAAAAATCATTTTAATTTATTATTCACTGCGGTTCAGTCACCAAAACTTTCCACTGAGTGCAATATAGAAATTAAAAAAAAGAATACATCGCTACTAAATCTCCGCGGCTCCGCTTCCAAACAATTCCAAAAACCGAATAAACATCGAGAAATTTCCCTTCGCAGGCAATCTACAAGATGGTCGGGACGGTGATGAAGATGCCGGAGGACGAGTCGACACCGGAGAAGCGCACCGACAAAATATTCAGGCAAATGGACAAGAACAAAGACGGCAAACTCTCGCTCGAGGAGTTCATCGAGGGGGCGAAAAGCGATCCCTCGATCGTGCGACTGTTGCAGTGCGACCCAAGCGCACAGGCTCAGTGATACCCTGGCGAGTGCAGTGCTGCGGGACCGGCGTATCAATCCTGAACGACCCGCGCGACAGATCCCTAGTCGACGCTGCAGACAAAAAAAGAATATAAACAGAAAAACAAAACAAAAAAAAAAAACAAAAAAAAAGATTATTATCCAACAGCAACAATGACGACGATTGCGTACAGCAGCCAGACACGATGTGCATGTATACGTACACGAATATACACTGATCCCAGCACTCATACCCGCGACCGCCGAACCGACACTATATAAGGGAAAGTCGCCGCCCGGCCCTCTCATACACTATTCGCTTGAGAAAAGTCAGACGCACGCCCTCCTGCTCGCGATCGCGCGACGTTGATGACGACGAATAACAATGGGACGATCCTGGATACCTACGGAGGAGAGATGGAGACACGGCATACTCATAAACACACACACACACACACACACACACACACACACGCATACGTGGACTCGGATTGAATTGGCTTGTTTTATGCGTTTTATGATATTGACATATCATAGTTTTTCTGCGAGCGCTTCGTTTCTTTCGTCTCAGTCGGAGTCGGTTGATTACACACGAGTATTTTTCTTCTGTTTACTTATGCACCGTGTCAGGTTTTTCTCTTTCGCTTTGCGCGCAGCTGCGCGTACCGGGAAGGGAGGAATATCGCCTCGCTATAAATGTATTTCGTCCGTGTGTGCGCGCGCTTTTTGCGCAAAGTCCATAACGCAGTGATCGCCGAGCACTCGCCGCTGTATTCGCACAACTTCTTTTTTCCTGTCGTTCTTGCTCGAATCCATTTTCCACCGCTAACCGTATAATCTACGTAGCTTTTTACCGAGTTTCCCCGCTAACGATTTTGGTTTTGCGCACCCGAAACGAATGTTAGTTTGTTTTCGTTCTTTCTGTTATTTACATTATGTATTGCAATATTCCTATTCTTTATTCTTACTATTACTCTTATTATTATTGTAACGCGCGTCGCGCGAACGCGATCGTGCAGCGAGGAGAGGGCAATTTTTATACAGGCGCGCGTTAATTTTAATTTATAAGCGACAGTGCTGCAACAGACTGTTAAAGTTAATCGTAGATCTATATTATAATTGTAGAGTCTCGCGTATATCGTTAGGTTAGTCTTAGAGTTCTTTTAGGTCGTACACTAGAGGCGTGTATAGAAATTGCTCTATTTGCGGTATAAAAACGTCGACTCACTCGCGCGCACATACGCGCTGTACGTCACGCACACCGATACATATACAAAGTACTGCACAGACCAGCTCTCCTCCTCGAGTTCCAAGTCCAGACTCATCTCGGCGAGGACGATCGATCCTCCCGAGGAGTTTGGAGCGTGGGAGAGGGGGCCGCCTCGCAGGACCGGGCGCCGACGAACGCCCATGTGAGCCTCAGCCGGCGACGTCGGGGACTCGTCCAGGGCCACTGGGTCCATGGCGCCTGCGTCCACCGCAAGCTAGTCGAATGCGCGGGGCCGAATTCAACGACGCATACACAGGCCGTCCCTCCTTGTGTATGCAGGCCGATCCGTTCTCCAAGACTAGTCCACGCAGTCGCCTTCCTTTTTACCGATATAGATGTTTGCCGAGCGCAGAGGGCAACAATTTTTTCGTATGCAGACACGTCTACACCCGCTCGCGCCGGGTCATACATGTTAACATGTAGAGATACACTTACACGCATACTTATGCGTGTGTGAGGAAGCGAAAGCGAGCGCGACGCGAGAGCATTGGTCCTTCTGCACCGGGCCAATCGTCGCGTCGCACTTAAATATAACGATAAGGACAGCGCCGACGGTTCTGCCGTTACACAGAATACTCTTTCGTTGCAGTTGAATAGCCTTAATTTTTTGTTTTTATTATTTCTTTTAATATTCTATTATTATGCATTGTACGATTATGTGACAACTATGATTATCGTGATTATCGCAGCAAGAGAATTACTGTAGAGCAGAAAGAGAGAGAAAGAGAGAGATCGGAGAATTTCAAACTCTATTGAAAATGAAATCGTCGCTGCTCGCGCTTGAGACGTGCCGACGTCTAAGAGCCGAAAGGTGCCCAATAAGGAAAATTTGTAAAGTTTTTATTTTTCTATGTACTATTAACGGTTGCACACTATGCAGTAGTAGTAACGTGCGAGAGAAAGATTACCTGTTGACTAATGGAGAAGCTATTTAAAAGAACGTTATATACACTCGAAGCAATTGTTAATGAGATCACCACGATAAATTTTTATAAATTCCTTATATGATGGACCGTAGTGTGGAATCGCGTCGTTTGTGTGTGAGACGAGACCTTTCCGCTTTTAGACTCGAGAGCAGGTCGCGAGGTGTCGTCGTCGTCGTCGTCGTCGTCGTCGTCGTCGACGACGTCGTCGCCGCCCCCGCCCCAGAGGCCCCGGCACTCACCTCGCGCTGAATTCAAACGGAGATATATATAATTCTATAAAAGAATGAGCAGCGCACGGATGACTGATTTTTCGAGGTATAGCCGCCGAAAGATGTACGCGCACTGCAAACTCTCTTTCGCGCACAATTATTCATAGCACATCTTGTTCTCTCTTTCTTTCGCGTATATATATATCTTGCCGACTTTGTATTGTCGTCGTCGTCGTCACCGCCGTCGTCGTCTTGTCGTTTCCGCGTCGTGACTCGACATCGCGTCAAATAATGAGTAGAGACAGATTGTTACTCTTTCTTTCCCCCGCCCCCCCCCCCCACGAAGACAAATGATGATATTATTCGAACGTAAAAATACTGCGAGAATTGTTCATAAATGCTCAATTTCGAATGTTGAATCTTTTCGGGCCGAAAGAAAGAGAAAAGTATGCGCGGAATAAGCGTTGATTGTAAGGAAGGAAAAGAACTGAAGCGGTAAGCGTATGTTTTCGCTTATAATAAACATTTCTTTCCTGACGCGCCCCGTTACTTTGCTCGTGATGCATAGACGTAATAATAGCATAGGCGTAGTGCACGTTACGGGAACGTGAAGCTCGGTAAATCATTTTTTTCGTCTTGTTTTCACCTGTACGCGTGATGCTCCCGATTTTTCGTTCCTTTCTCGTCAGCCTTCCCCGCATTGCTATACATTGTACTGTATTCCGTGAATTCCCTCGTTATAATCTAGGACGTTGAGCGAGAAAGTCCCGCGAAATATGGACGCGAAGGCGACTTGTATGTTTCCCGATTTTATGAAACGAAAAGCGAAAATAAAAAAAATGGACAAAATAATTTTAAAAAAGCTGTAGCACGTAATCTGTCGTTTGCACTTTACACTGTCGACAAATGAAGATATTATATTATGATATGCAATTCATGGAGACGACGATTTTCTTTTGAAAGAGACTTTAAGTAAATGAATAGCCGAACAATTATTACGGAAAAGACAAATTTTAACAACATTATGATCAATCGTGGGTCCGTCGAAAAACAAGGAATTAACAAAAGTTAATAAACAACAAAAAAACGAAGGTGCGCTATGTATATTATGTATCCGACGGTCCAACGATTTTTCTATTTCTATTTCGAAAGTGGCGTTATAGATTTAATTACTCCACTGTATTTCCTAAGATGTACATCTGTTCGTCTTGTGCTGATTTTTAGTTTAAGTCATATAAGAAATAAAATAAATGAATACAAACTACGATAGTTATATTATTATATAATATACTGAACTGCGAGAAAATTCGTGAAAAATTCGAGCGTATAAAAATAAAATAATGTGTTATTAATAAGGCGAAGAAAGAGCGAATAACCTCATTAATATTAAAGATAAAGGATTTTAAAGCTAAAAGTCTTACGAAGATACTTCATTATTAAGGATAATAAAAATAAAAAGTATAAACGAATTATATATTGTATAAAGGAATTTAATTACCGTAATGAACTCTTGTTAAGAGCCTCTTATCTCTTTTCGTAATGACATTTCTCTTACTCAACTCTTAACGTATATCTTAATCGTAGAAGTTACAGCAGAGGTTTCAATGTAGACGCTTTCAATCAAGAACATGAAATAATGTGTTTGATCAAATAAACTGAAATATACTTTTGACTTGTAAACTGTTATAAAAAAAAAGAATCTCATTAAGCAAAATGTAATTGTCAAAAATAAAAATACTTTATTTGTATAAAGAAATAAAAAAAAATTGTTTCTCATGAGATGAAGAATCAATAAATTAATTAAGAGTCACAAACGTCTTTGCCATTTATACGAGTTTAGTGTATAAAGCGAATCTTTCTTCTTTCTATATAAATATCTATAACGATATAAAGCGAACATACTGCACGTACTGAGATATTTCGCTTTCTACGCCTCCAACGTTAACTTTCAAGCAATAAATCTAATGTATAAATATGGTCTATCGGCTAGAAATAGTCGTAGAGAAAGAAAATAATTTCATTTGCATGCTCTGATTTTCCGTTCGTTAAAACGAGTCTCATACGAAAACCTGAAAATATATCTATTGTTCTCCAGACTGGTATCTAATCTCAATATAATCTCCAAAAACTTTTTAATCTAAAGTGTAACACTGGCATTACTTTCTCCCCTCGTCTGTGTAACAAAATGTGTAGCCCTACCCCCCATACTTTATCGTACCGAAAAGAGAATTTCCCATACGTGACTCGCAAGTATAGCAAACGCATATCGTCTGCCGCGCGTCGACGCGCCTGTCAATTAATCCTCGCGGTGTTCACGTTCGCATGTACAGAATGTGCAGTTCGTGACGTGCCTACCCGCGCGAGACTAAGCCTTTGGCTTCTCTCTCTCTCTCTCTATCTCTCTCTATCTCTCTCTCTCTCTCTCTCTCTCTCTCTCTCTCTCTCTCTCTCTCTCTCTCTCTTTCGTCTCGATTAGGTCCTATATACTTGTGGTGTGCGGCTGTCACCGCAACCCTCACACGTGAAAGCTTCTGTTTTCGGTTCATTGGCAATCAGTCGTAGAAAGTACAGTCGATCGAACTCGATTATTTTCGTGGCTTCTTCTTTCTTTTCCATTGAAATTTTCTAGGTGAATCGTAGAATCGAGTCGAGCGAGCGTCTGAACGATCAGTGTAACCAGCGGTCACTTTTACGATTACATGTAATTATAGTACAAAGAAATGATTGTGATGGGTGGAGGGGGGGGGGCGGGGGAGACGGCTCGATTCTCGAAGGCGAACGGCAGTAAACGCGATATTGCATTCCGCGATTGAGTGAAACTTGCGTTATAAAGTATTGCACGCTTACTTACTACTCCCCTTTAACGATTCAGATCGTCGCTATATAAGTTTCCTTGTTGCGCGGGAGAAAATATAAAAATTGAATTGTGAATAGAGGAAACGCAGATATCGTTGTTTTGCTTTGATGTATACGCGAAGTGTAGAGAATCAATGGAAAATGTCGTGAAACACTTTGATGATTTTGTGAAAGTTACATTTTTACTGTTGATGTTATTGTTGTTGTAAAAATATGAAACAAATATAAAGAGAGAAAAAGAAGCTAGAAGAGATATATTATCTTGACGAATATTTTTAACACTTTTTCTATTATCTTACATACTGTAAAGGCAACTAAATTTTTAAAGATAGCCACGTTACAGAAGTAAAGTCTTGAAAAATTTATTTATAAAAATAAGAATAATATCAAAATGTATTAGTGTAATGCTGGAAACTGATGAAACAAAGAGGATAAAAAATTAGTTAAAAATTTAGATAAAAGCAGAACTCGAAACCAGTTCCTGGCAATGAATTACACTCGGCTTTACGATAAAATTTTTCTTTATTAAAAAAACACTATTTACTAAGCATGTCGAATGCCGCTTACTCGGTATGTTAAAATATAACTTCGAGCCGCTGCCAAAGTATCGGAGCGATCGGCCGCATTCTCGAATGTGTCTTGATTAAAACTAGAAGTACACGTGAGATCCCCGAGAAATTCTTCGTGATCCCGTTCGATCGTTGAGCAAGCCGATTCCCAGCTGGGAATTTGCTGTGACTTTGTTCGGAAATCCCTATTATCGTGACTCGCGCACCCTTGGCAACCTGCCGACGCGCGCGGCGGGGGCCGCGTTTACAAGGCAAAACAAACGAGAAGTAATGGCGTTGGCAAGAAAGTCCGAGTGGATCCTCTCATTCGGGGCTTTATCCCTCTTTGTAGCAGTTATCGGTTCGGTATACGCGAGACTCTCGTAGAATAAAGATGGATCGGCCGAGCGATTTCTCGAGAGCTAAATTTTCCCCTCTATTTTGCTTCTTATTGTTAAAGAAAGGAACAAAAGATTTAATTTTCTCGCTGCGTTCTCGTTCCCAAGCGCTTGTTATACCCGACGAATTTTCATTTGAACCCACCTCTTTTTTCGCCCGTTGAGACAATAATTTCGGCTCCTCGAGAGCGCGCAGCTCGAGAGAATGGTAATACAACAAAAGAAAAAGAAACAAATCAAACGAACAAGAGATTCTAAATGACAAACGTGAAATTCGGTGTGTAATATAAAAGGTAGTGGACGTGAGTGTCTTCGATTCTTGGTTCTTATTTTCGTATAAATATAATGTGCTCGTCTCTCCTTCTATTCGTGTAGTGTCTCTTATATATAAAAGTTTGTATTTTCAAGTGTTACATTTCGTACAGGATAAGTCGTTTAATGAGGACGAGGCTTTTCAAAAGCCGATTCGAGAGGAAATGGGAAAAATTAGTGTGGCGAAAAAATATATGACAAATATGTACAGACAGATATGACGACGTAAATTTGAGAAACTCTGAAAACGATAAAGTTGTTAATAAATGATTATTGTTAATTGCCACTATTTTCAATTCAGGGCGCATGTTCAAAATAAGATAATCTAGTTCTATATTATACGATATACAAATAAATAGAAGACATTTTAAATTCACTATATTCTAAACAAAGTTTCCGAAAAGAAAATTTAGACACAATTGAGTCGAGCATAGTAATATAGTAGATAATCTTTGAAAATTTTCTAAACTACGTCTAAAAGTTAAAATTATTCTATACGCGCTCTCTCTCTCTCTCTCTCTCTCTCTCTCTCTCTCTCTCTCTCTCTCTCTCTCTCATGCTTCTGTGTACATGGACTTCTATGCCGTCCAATTTGCCATATATACGATGGATTCCGTCGTTTTTCGATAAATCAGTTTGTTCATAGTGACGTTTCTAGTCGTTTTCCGAAAGTTTCTCAGGTTTACAGTTAGGCCAAAAGAAAAAAAGAGTGTTTACCTCAGTCCAACAATTGAAGTAGCATATTTATATGGATTCTATTTGTTCATCTCTATTTCGAATTGCACGATGTCGTTCAAATAAACGCATGACGTAATGATAAAGTAGCTGTACTAAAATAAAACGAAGAAGAAGATCTAGAATCATAGGAGAAATTAAGAAAAAAAAAGATTCTCGATACTGCGTAAAGATACAGTCGAGACGTGCCCGCAATAGCCTTATTATCGAGAAAGAGATCTTCAAACGTTACATAACAAAAAATATCTAAACTATCGTATTACTTCGTCTATGTATACTTCAAACTTTTTAAATTATTAAAGCCTTTCCTCCGTATAGCTCCTCTCCTGCAGGAGCCATTGTGATTCATATGGAAACACATGTCTTGTCGAATATTTTCTTTAATCGTGCTCAATAGGAGAATTGTAAGACACAAAAAAAGCAATTAAGCGTTTTTTACAAGAATAGTTTTTAGAAAAAATAATGAAAAATTCTGACGAAACTTGATCCACGTGAAACGGCGATTATTTTTCGAGTTTTGTATTAGAATAATGATGTACATTTCGTCGGAAGCGAAACCGATGCCGAAGAACGACCGCTTCTATACAGAATCTATCTCTGATTTCTTTAGTTGACAAAGAAAAGAACGATTTGACCAACTGTCGTGTGTCTTGATTCAAAGACGGGAAGTATTGAACGATACGAAAGAGAAAGACAAATGAAAACTGTTGATTCAAGTACGACTACCGAGTATTCGATATTATTTGAAACATTTTCATTTCGAAGCTTTAAATTTTATTTCTCGTATACTTTATTATACATGAACATGTTCTAAGCTTCTTTCTTATACGTGAATAAAAATTAATACTTAACTCGTAATATCATACAGATCCAACTACATATAATGTGTAGTATTCAAATTGCATGTTATTCGTCATAATTATTTATTCTTCAACCAAATGAGATTCTATGATAAGGTTATACATTTTTCTTACTTAAGAGTGAGGGCTCGCGCTAAAGTATATAATCTTCATTTTCCTGAAATACAAGCATGTAACTAGAAGTTAAAGTGATTGTATACATTGAACCGTAGCGTACAATTTTTAAGTCGCACAGCATTGTTTAGGATAAGTTTAGTTTTGATTTACCTTTTCTTTGGAAGCTCTCCATTTACGTTTCGAATCGCTCAGTCTGAAAGAGTTTTACAGCACACAATAAAAACTCATCGGGCAACGCAATAATCAAAGCTCAAAAGTGTAACGCGAATATAAGTTTCTGTACGTATTAAATTCTGTATGTATATTATAAATATATATATATATATATATTATCGATCGTTGTAAAATTACGTCGTGTAACGAAACTTAAACAAAAAAAAAAAAAAAAACAAAATTAATGATAAGCGTGAGTGAAGCCCTTAAAAGATCAGATCCGTACACTTGTCGTGTATTATACGAATGCAGAATGAACGATTGCGTATATACGCGACGATTGTGACTGATATATTTGTATGGGGATAATAAGTACGTGGAAAAACAAGGAAGAAAATATAATAAAAGCAAGATAAATATAAACAGAAATTATTCTACGATTTAATAATAAACTGTAACGCATAATTTGCGCGAGATGTTAAAACTTCGATTTGCTTTGCGTCTCTTATAAATAATGTATTTACGACGAATGATAGTCATTGTAATAGTTGTTTATTATAAATGCAAAAAACGAATCACTTGTGTATCAGTTAATTGCTATACATTAAAGTGTTGATATTATACTCGTTCAAATAGTGGCTCTTTTATTTTCTTATACATCCTTGAATCCTTAGTGCATAAAATTGAAATCCATTTCTTTATATACCCATTTCTGCATATAGAACGAGAAAACATTAGATTGAGTGTCATCAATTGCGATATGTATTATTAAAAAATTTCATTCGCTTTTTGTACCTCGCTAAATCTAATGAATTTGATAAATGATTATTGAGAATCAGATTTCATCAAACATTATTAAATTTTCCATAACATTTGGAAATAAAATATTATTTTGCTGAAAGTGTAGTATAGTGTATAAATTGTGAGACGCATAAGTGCTTCAAAACATGATATACTCATACGACCTGTTATGAAAACCAAACTTTTTTGAAAATTAGTTTTTTGAAAGATGTACCAAGATCTATATCTTACTTTAGAACCAGTTGTGTGGGTCTGGCGAATTTTAGGTGTATTTCCGTTCGCTATTAAAGGTCCATATCGTTCACAAAAATATGTCTTGAGTACTTATGCTGTCATGTTCGGCTTAATATTGCTGGTCATAACAGTACAATATTGCTATGCATCTACTTATATGATACGCAGATCGTTAGTAACTTTCTTTTTTATATGTAAATAATTTAAATTATTTCATATGTATAAGATTTTTATAACTTAACGTTTTCCTCGATGGTAGGACATTAGATTATTCTCTATCCTTGCTCACATTGAACGTTCAACAGGTATCTAACATAATTTGCTTCTTTGATAGCGTATTTTTAAAATTCTTTATTGGAGAAAAGGTATATATCTCAGTTTAGAGCTACAAATTGGTAAGTGACTGAAACAGAATATTATTTTGTTTCTAGATCACTTCTTCTATAGAGGATATTGCAACCCAAGACAAAAAACTATCCGAAATTGGATGTACCTTGAACTACACGCTTGCTATAAAAAAAGGACGTCTGTACATCTTTGTTATGTTCATATTTTTATGTTCTCAAATATATTCGGAATTAGCTACTGATTTCAAGCGGTAAGTCATATTCTCTTTTAATTATTTTACGGTATGAAACAAGTCACATACGTATAAAGTATATGGTTAACAGTGGATCTCCTCTGTTGCTTCGAATATTTGGAAATTATTTAACACTGGTACAAGCAGCCAACATTATACTTTTTGCATGGCTACTGTTTAATGTGGGTCTAAGATTTCAAACCATCAATACTTTTTTAAAGACCCACGTTTTTGACAATGCAAGAACAGAACGTGTAACTGTCTACAGAAATACTACAATGAGGATATTTTATTACGTTTTTGCATTCGTGTTTTTCTTTTTCAGACCTCATTATGCATCCAATTCTTGCATACAACGGCAAAAGTACACGCTAACCTCTGTCAAACAGCTAAAATAATTAATGGAACATTTGTGCTCAGTGTAGTACGTATATTTTTTGTTTGAACTACATAGGATTGCCTGTACACTAAACAACCATATTTCGAGAATCATTAACTTTCCAGATAAACGGTGTATTATCAACTTTTATTCTAATGACCACTATGCTGTATTACATTTTCATTGAACTGAAAACTAGGCTGGTTGTTAATCATGCTATATATTACTTCTCCGTTATAGTGGTGCATGTAACGGTGATTATTATTATTGTGCAAAGTTGTAACTGGGTTCATCGAAATGTAGGTCATCGAAATGTCGAAAGCCAAGCAACGTTCAATGTTTGTTAAGTGATTTGACAATTGAACTATTGGAATTTATGATTACAGGCAAATGAAACTGTAAAAGTGCTTCATGGATTGTCTAAGGATAATAATGAATTCGACGATAAGGAACTTAATAAAATGGTACAACTTTTATATAACACTGAAGAAATGTTTACTAATTTTCTAAATATCAAACAAAATCATTTATTCTTTACAGATTCAGAACTTTTCAATGCAGATTCTCCATCATAATCTTACATTTTCAGCTTGGAGATTATTTCCCATGAACTCTACACTTCTTCAATCAGTAATTTCTTTTATTCTATTCAGAATCTCATCCATACAAAAACTATGGTAAATGAAATTATATACATACTTTTTGCAGCTTGCCGGGGCTGTCACTACTTATCTCGTAATTCTTATTCAATTCGATCCTCTCGTTGCTTAAATATTATTTTATAGTTATGATTATCTATTTAGAGGTATGGCAATAATTTTTCTTAACATGAACAACATTAGATACAAACAGCATATGAAAAACTACAAATTTTTTAGTAGTAGTTTAGATTTAGTTGAAATATGAAGTTTTCGAACTATTTAAAAATATTATAAATATTTAAAAGTATTGTGATTTATAATAATAGAATACTGCAAATTGAATTTAAGGATAGTTAGAACTAATAAATTTAAATATATTTAAAGTGATAATTGCCTTTAACTTTTATTTTTACTGTAGTGTTTTTAAAGTAATAAGCAGATTAAACATGGTTTCGTTCCATTACCTTAATTGAATAAAACTAATAAATCGACGTAATAATTCTTCCTCTTTAAAATTATTACGCCATTCTATGGAGTTAGTGTAACTAGATCGATGGAGATAAATTTTATTCGACAAGTAATTACGTTATCCACTTCAAAAAAAAAATGTAGGATGAGATGTATATTGTTCTCGAGTCTCTTGTTTGGCTATTTTGCATATCCGATTGCTACCCTTTTAGTCTTCAAGGTACAGAGAAATCTCGAAAGTATTAGTACAATCAGCGTGACATTCAACATTGTATTCTTCATTGTTAGTGCAAAATATTTTGATGATTTTAGTCAAACAGGAAAAAATGCATATGAGTACGTTTAATTTGCGATTTAATGATAACATCAATTTTAATGTTATGACTGTCCTTATGCAATATTTTTATTCATTAGTTTTGACGAAAAGCTATTAGCAATATTAATGTTGGCTGCTCTTAACTTTACTAGTTAGACTTGTATATTCGATGCTTCAATAATAAAAAAAATCAATATCAGGAAAGTAAAAAGGTTATCCATCATTTGAGAAAATTAATTTTTCAAATTATTCATCTATTTCAGTTTATATAATTAATCGACGCTCTGTCATTAAACAAGATCAAACATTGAAAACAAAGAATATTGCTTAAAACTCGCAGAGTCTCTGATTTAGTTATTCCTCTGTATTTGCTTATAATTTATATTAAATTCAGCACCGAATTTTTAGTTTTCGAGGTGTAAGTTTCGTTTGGTATGTTTCAAATTTGCTGAAAATTTCTAATTTTCGATGACCGTGCAGCTCTATTCCAGAATCGCTTAGGATTTTTGAGAATTTCGCTGTATTCGTGAGAATGATAAACATAGTATTATTATTGTTTTCTGTTTTTAACACTGGTCAACTATTCAGAGAACTCAATGCATGCTTACGGAAATTGTAAATAATGATTCAAAATAGCTTGGGGTAAATTTGCTTTAAACGTGGTCAATTAGAATGCTGCATTATATATTTTTATTTATCGTTATGTGTAGAAGAACATTGATTTCACCCATCAATCCGTGATAAAATACCTATGGAATACTTGCAAACAGCAGCTAAAGTGCACAAAAAATGTGTAAGATTGAAAAAGCAATTAACAGCGTTTATTACATTTTTATAGTAACCTGTCATATGAAAAACTGTACTTAACGTTATTGCAAGATTCCAATAATAGAAAATATTTTAACAAATTTATGTTTTAAGCAAGCGTAACTACGTTAGGATCGTATATTTGACAGTCTCGATTTTTTACATACACATACTTTCGAAATACGGACTTCAACAAACAATAATTTGCTTATTTTTATTTTTGTTCAGATAATTTTGTATGTATAACCGTATATATATATGAGGAAATCTACGGAGAGTTGCACATTTTTTAGCCGAATAGTGGGAACTGAGTAATTTTGAGGGCACACTAACCGGACTAGGTTCTTTACACTCGTTACGACATATAAAAACAGAAAACGGACCGAAATACATGGGCGCCCTATGCCAATAAAAAGTTACGGGCCAAAAACTGAAAAATAATACGTCAATTTTCGTACTTTTTTTATTCTCCTAAAAGTTTAAGAGCAGGCCCTACGTTAAATAAAATTTTCAATCAATTAAAATAACGTACTTGAAAAGACCTTTTATTTGGATATAGATTTGTCTAAATCGGATCCACTGATCAACAGTTTCGCATTTTAGAAGACGACGAACTTGGATTCAGGTTTTTACGAAAATAGTCGATTTTACCTTTTTCTGAAAATCCTTCTAATTTTTGAACCAAGCATCCGTTTCCAACGTTCAATACGTCTAATTGAATATTTTTTTTGCACTTTTTAATTACAGGATGCGTTTTTTCTTTTCGCTTATGATGAGCCATATATATATATATATATGCTTTTCAAAAAGATCATTTTTTAAAAGCATATACATAGCACATTACGTAATGAGAAACTTAAACTTTAGATAATTTAGAGAAAAAGTTGAAGGTGGGAGCTTTAATTTGAGCTATTAAACTTTGAAAGCGGTCGGTTAAATCGGAAGGTACGCGGATTTGAAAAAAGGCAAAAGTTGCTTCTTTCCATCAAATCACTGGATTTTGGAAAATCCAGAGATTTTTCCCATTCTTCAAATGCTATTAACTTTTGATCCAGTTGTGCGTTGGTCAGTGCATCCGATTTAGACAAATTTATATTCAAATAAAAGGTCTTTTTAAATACATTATTTTAATTGATTGGAAATTTTATTTAACATACGGCCTGCTCTTAAACTTTTAGGAGAATGAAAAAAGTACGCAAATTGACGTATTATTTTTCAGTTTTTGGCCCGTAACTTTTTATTGGCATAGGTCGCCGATCTATTTCGGACAGTTTTCTTTTTTTGTATATCTTAACGAGTGTAAAAAACCTAGTCCGGTTATTGTGCCCTCAAAATTACTCACTTCCCACTTTTCGGCCAAAAAATGACCAACTCTCCGTAGATTTCCTCGTAAGAGAGTCTGCCGTGCAATATTCTCATGAGGATTTGGATTTTTAGTTGTCCACCACATAGCTTCGAAGTTTGGTATATTTATGGTTCTGTCGGCGTTGAATAACGGGAAAATTAAAATTGCGGTGTGTCTTGTTGTGAGCTCGGTAATTGCCTAAGGTATGTGTTTCGTCGGTGTTTTAAGGAATAGCAAAACATTGTTTTGCAAAAGGCTACATCAAATGATGACAAAATTTAAAAAATTTTTTTTATAATCAACTTTTATTGCTTATAGAAGTACATATTGTCTTGATGTCGAGGCCGTCGATCTTTACCATTGATGATTTAGTAGGACCTTTATCTGTAACAAACGGTACAAAATTGTACAATAGGCGATATAAAGCGCATGAACAGCATACGTTTTAGGAATGATATATGTCGACAAAAGAGACGTCGCTTGGTTTTTACAAAAATTTGAACTATGAGTCAATTGTTAGAAACTTATTTAATGATCCCTTTACGCAGATGCGAGTCAAGAAACCACAGTTAAGTCGATCATTTACAACTCCAAATGTAAAGCGAACGTAAATAATCAATGCATCTTAATTAAATACGCCAATACATAATAATTGATCGGATTTTATACAGGCACAGTTTGAAATGATTGGGTACAAATAATTGAGCTTTTCTGCTCAAAAAACGATTGAAATTATGAATTGAATTTCTAGTAAAAACATTATCATGAAAATATGGAGCGTGCTCTTACCCGTACAGACCCCCTACGCCACTGTTGGCAGTCGCTGATGCTTGAGCATTTGCTGAGCTTCCACCGGGATAGCCTCCATATCCTGGAGCAAAGCCGCCTCCTAAGCCTGGATAATATTGTGGCTGGGCTGCAATTATTGAAAAATCGTTGTGTTTAATTGAATGATTAAGCGAGAAAAACCAGTCGGGGGCTGAAATGCTTACCAACTGGACTACCCATGGCAACTGCAATTACGGCGAGCAAAATGACGAGAGCAATTTTGGCCATTTTTTCTAGATACTTGTCGGTTCGAGTCTGAACAAGAACTGATGTGATATTCGCTGTTCGATCTTCGTTTATATACGAATGCAGAGAACATTAGCGCGATCAGTGATTCACTCTAAATCACATTTTAAGTGTTTCTGTATTATGGGGACTTTCGAAATTTGTGTGACGGCAGAAATGCAGTGTTTTTACTTTGACACAATATCTTATTTATACGTCGATAGATTATTTGTTTCATATTATGAAAGAATTTACAACAAGAAACACTAGTGCAAGGTTGTGCGAAGGACTCAAAAACGATCAATTTTCATTTGTCACTTTTTAAGTAATTCGATTTACTTTACATTGTACAAGCTTTCTTAAATTAAAGAGGCTTAACCCCCTTAAAATTATGAATTATTTATTAAAATTTTGCGTCAATAATTTACTTGCGTTGAATTCTAAAATTAAAAATATTATTTTGTGTTGATAATATACTAAAAAAAATAATTCTATTAAAATATGTTTTTAATCAAATTTTAATATATTATATTATATTAGAAATTATTATAATTTGTGCTATAGTCGGACGATACTTGTAGGAGAGGACACAATAAGTAACACTCGTACAAAGTTTTGTGGAAGCTCAAAAACGATCGATTTTAATTTTTGCCATTTTTTGGGTAAATCAATTAATTTACTTTGTATAAGCTGTCTGCATTAAGAGGACTTAACCAAAATTGGGGAAATTTTTCAGATTATTAAAATTATTTTCTTAGGTGTTATGAATAATTTAAATAATTACTTTTTTTGATATATAATGGAAAATTAATACTTAAAAATGATTCTTCATTTTAATACAAAAAAATTTTTAAGTAAATCTAAATTTGCAAAATTCTTTTAGGTACGTTTTAGTGATCAAAATAATATTTCTTATTTCTATATATACCACATATCAATTGTGTATTAATAGATTGAAGGTTTATAAACAAATTCTTGTATCTAGGTTTCGGTGAAGTCAAATTTTGTTACCAAACTTTCAATATTAATAAGTCAATAAATTATAAAGTTCAATAATTTATTTAATAAGTCTAAAATTATCATGTTCTTTTCCAGTAACATGCGTAAGTTTTGTAACGATACAGACACCGGATATTTTACTAAATTTAAAATGACAAGGGGAGAATCTTGTGTTTTGTGCAGGTAAGAATAGAAATAACGGAATTGAATTTTTTTCCATATAATATACAATTACTTTCCAACTGATAATATACCATAAGAATTACTAAACCACAGATTTTATACACTTTTTATACCTTATCTATTCTATGATGTACTACCTTTTTAATATACGATGATTTGATGTCGCAATGAGCCGCAAGTTCTGGTTAACGACAGAGTTCTTAGTAAATCTGCGAGAGGTCTATTAGTTTACTGTGATTTAGGAACCTGACGTTGCCGTCAATAATCCCGGTGAGCTGGCGCGTAATTCTTTCTGAATTTACTTGCGAAGAAAACTTAACTTATCAAACGAATTTATTACAGAAATCTGATTATGTTTTTTTTAACTTTAATTTATTTTCTCACTCTCAAAAATGATTCTCTTGCACAGGGATGTACCCTGCAGAGAATTTTTCTAGAGTGAGCATTTGTTTTAGTTGATTAGTGCTCATTGCACCTACGTAAGGCCTAAGAAAGATACTATATATATTCACACTATATATTCTGGGCCTATCAATTTTATTACTCTCTTCCAGGGAAAAATTTTGTTAGCTGCA
Source organism: Philotrypesis tridentata (assembly GCA_018906965.1). NCBI lineage: Eukaryota > Metazoa > Arthropoda > Insecta > Hymenoptera > Pteromalidae > Philotrypesis > Philotrypesis tridentata. The sequence goes on from JACCIB010000014.1 coordinate 4,190,906, forward strand.
CCGAAGAAAAGCAGCTGCGTAAATATTTGTAGTGGAATGGTTTGGTGATGAGAAAACATTTTAACTCATTAAATACCGAAATGCAAAAATTTCATTCTTACATTTCAGCTTGAATAATTTTATTAAAACAACAAAATAGTAGGGGTAACCATCCCCCAATAAATTTCTTGTTGTTTTCATCAAATTATTCAAGCTCAAATGTAAGAAAGAAATTTTTGTAATACACGGCAACGTTACTATGACACGTACGTGGAAATAAGTTCGATTTATTCTAATATTAAATAGAAAATATTCACAAAAAATAATATTCTCGAAATATATAAAATTATTTAAATAATAATTATTAAATAATAATTTAAATAATAATTTAAATAATAATTTAAATAAATAATAATTATTATTTAAATAATTTTATATATTTCGAGAATATTATTATTTGTGAATATTTTCTATTTAATATTAGAGTAAATGGAACTTATATTATTATATAATAATAATTATTATTAATTATTATTATTATTATCATCATAATCATTATTATTATTATTATTTAAATAATGTCATAGTTATGTAATTGGCATTTTAGCATTCTATCTGTAATGATTGTATAAATGAATACTGATTTTGCAATTATCATTAAAAATTAATTATTAAAAATTATATGAAATTGGTCGGCAGACAATCATGTCATACAAATTTAAATATGAATTACCATACATTCATCCACTAATTTAATGTCCAAGGAATAAAACAAGCTATTATTTTATCTAATCCGATTATCTACTGGTAACTCTAAATCCTACGGTACTTGCGAAAAAAGTATGTATTTCATTATCATCACTGTTTTAGGAAACACGTGCACGGAGACTGAGTTTTAATAAAAGCTACTATATTTTATACTAGTCGGAAAACGTTGTATTTTTGAAAAACTCGATTTTTTACATGTTCACACTTTTGAAATACGGAGTTCCGATACCAATCTTATGTTTTACTTTTTGTTCAGATAATTTAGTGTGTATGCCTGTATGCATAGGAGCGTCCGTCGTGCAATATGCTCATGAGGATTTATATTCTGAGTCGTCGGCTGCGCACCTAATGATCCACCACAAGAGAACGTGCATGTCTGGCTTTAACAATTCGTATATTTAGGATTCTGCGGGCGTTAAATAGCGGGAAAATTAAAATTGCGGTGTGTCTTGTTGTGAGCTCGGTAATTGCCTAAGGTATGTGTTTCGTCGGTGTTTTAAGGAATAGCAAAACATTGTTTTGCAAAAGGCTACATCAAATGATGACAAAATTTAAAAAATTTTTTTTATAATCAACTTTTATTGCTTATAGAAGTACATATTGTCTTGATGTCGAGGCCGTCGATCTTTACCATTGATGATTTAGTAGGACCTTTATCTGTAACAAAAGGTACAAAATTGTACAATAGGCGATATAAAGCGCATGAACAGCATAAGTTTTAGGAATGATATATGTCGACAAAAGAGACGTCGCTTGGTTTTTTAAAAAATTTGAACTATGAGTTAATTGTTAGAAACTTATTTAATGATCTCTTTACGCAGATGCGAGTCAAGAAACCACAGTTAAGTCGATCATTTACAACTCCAAATGTAAAGCGAACGTAAATAATCAATGCATCTTAATTAAATACGCCAATACATAATAATTGATCGGATTTTATACAGGCACAGTTTGAAATGATTGGGTACAAATAATTGAGCTTTTCTGCTCAAAAAACGATTGAAATTATGAATTGAATTTCTAGTAAAAACATTATCATGAAAATATGGAGCGTGCTCTTACCCGTACAGACCCCCTACGCCACTGTTGGCATTCGCCATTGCTTGAGCATTTGCTGAGCTTCCACCGGGATAGATTCCATATCCTGGAGCATATCCGCCTCCTAAGCCTGGATAATATTGTGGCTGGGCTGCAATTATTAAAAAATCGTTGTGTTTAATTGAATGATTAAGCGAGAAAAACCAGTCGGGGGCTGAAATGCTTACCAACTGGACTACCCATGGCCACTGCAATTACGGCGAGCAAAATGACGAGAGCGATTTTGGCCATTTTTTCTAGATACTTGTCGGTTCGAGTCTGAACAAGAACTGATGTGATATTCGCTGTTCGATCTTCGTTTATATACGAATGCAGAGAACATTAGCGCGATCAGTGATTCACTCTAAATCACATTTTAAGTGTTTTTGTATTATGGGGACTTTCGAAATTTGTGTGACGGCAGAAATGCAGTGTTTTTACTTTGACACAATATCTTATTTATACGTCGATAGATTATTTGTTTCATATTATGAAAGAATTTACAACAAGAAACACTAGTGCAAGGTTGTGCGAAGGACTCAAAAACGATCAATTTTCATTTGTCACTTTTTAAGTAATTCGATTACTTTACATTGTACAAGCTTTCTTGAATTAAAGAGACTTAACCCCCTTAAAATTATGAATTATTTATTAAAATTTTGCGTCAATAATTTACTTGCGTTGAATTCTAAAATTAAAAATATTATTTTGTGTTGATAGTATACTATAAAATTTATTAAAATATGTTTTTAATCAAATTTTAATATATGTACGGAGATGAACATATAAACTTTTTTTCTTAATTTGTCCTATAGTCGGACGATACTTGTAGGAGAGGACACGATAAGTAACACTCGTATAAAGTTTTGTGGAAGCTCAAAAACGATCGATTTTAATTTTTGCCATTTTTTGGGTAAATCAGTTAATTTACTTTGTACAAGCTTTCTTGAATTAAGGGGTTATGACAGTGTTAAAATTTTGAAAATATCAATTTTTTTTTATTCTCTTTTTTCACAGTTTAGTCCGTAGGATATGGTGTTGAAAACCGTTTCTTGCTAATAAAATTTGCCTCGAAGATTTTGACAAAAAACTGATAAATCTGTTTGAAGTAAATTTTTGAAAAGTCGTGAATTTTAAATATTTCAATTAGGCCAAACTTGTGGAAAGAATTGTTCTACCCACTTCTTACAGAGCAATTTCATGAGATATCTTACTGAAAATAGGACAAAAAAACTGTTTTACAAACCGATTTTTCTCCATAGTTATTAATTTATTTCCATAAAATTAATTTTTCTCTGTGTGATTTTATGCTACTAAACTCAATATGTTAAAGTAAAGGCATTCAACAAATTTGAATTTGCCACCCAAACAGGTTGCGCCTCACAGCATTCGGTCGAGAATGAAGATTACTATATGATCGGTAGGGTAAACCACCCAGTACATAGATACTTAAGAAAATTTAGATCTATAATTATCTCATACTTAAAGTTAATATATATTTTTTAAAAGCAAATTTTGGAATTAGTTACAGAAACTATTTAAGATTAAAATATAATAAGTTTTAAAAGAATAAAAGTAATTTTAGGTTTATTAAATTATAAAAATTGAAATAAATGTAAGAACGCCATTAAATGGACAAATAGTCTAGTACATAGACAGCAATCATCCAGTAAATAGACATGGAATATAAAAGCGAGACAATTACATATATATTCTGAACCATTATTTATTTATTGATAAATCCAGAGCAGTACAATCAAGAATAACATTATTCTGCGTATGATTATTAAGTTCTTGAAATGGAATTCTCTTTTCAATATTATTTGGAGTTTTTGAGCTTGCTTTTCTTTTTAAACAATTTTTTTTTCTTCTCTTGTAGTTGCTGATTTTTCTGCTTTATTTTAATTTTCTCTTCTTTTAACTTCATGTTCTCTTCTTTTATCCTCAATTTTTCAGCTTTTTTAATATCTCTTTCTTCTTTTAATTTTAATTTTGCCTTAGTAACTTCTTCTTTTTTGATAGATCTTTGTTAGATTCTCTCTTGTGCTATCAACTCCTTCTCTTTTTCTTCTTTTTTTAGTTAGTGAGCTCTCCATTGTGCGGATGTAAGAACACAGGGCAACACATCAACTTCTTTTTTAATTTTATTTTCAGCTGCTACAGTTGAAGGCCAATGCAAATGGTTATTCCATATATCTGCATTTGTTGCTAACTCCTTTTTAATTATTTCTGGAGCATTGGATGTGTCTAAAAACATATTATAATTATGAATTTAATATTTAATATATTTTGTATTATTGTTACTTACTTTGATCACTCTCAATTACTGAGGAAATAGGTTTTCTGACTTTACTAGGACTAGCAATATTATCACTCGTATCAGTCGTACTCATTACATTACTATCTTCATTACTATTAGTGTAAGCTATTATAATATCATCTGACAGAATGTCAGTATTTTCGAGACTAGGAATCTTTATCACATTTTCTTCTACGTAAGTTAAATTACTTACATCTATTATAGGTAGATTAAGTGCATCGATAAGGCTTTGGTCATCATCTGTAATCACTATCTCAATAAGATTCTGGTTATCGTTATCAAGAATTATTTTCATATTACTATCACTTGGAATTTCATCTGTAGCACTAGTTTTGTTGACGCTGTTCATGATTTCTTGATTTTCAGGTCCATCATTTTCGTTTTCAGGTTCAGCATTTTCATTTTCAGGAACATCATTTTCATTTTCAGGTACAGTATTTTCATTTTCAGGAAAATCATTTTCATTTGGACTTTCTTCGGATACAGATTCTGATTCTTGAACCTTTTCCAATTTATCTGTTAGAGTTTTGAGTAAATAAATAAATATGCAGAGTGTGTACAATATAGAACAAACATATATTTAGATAGAATACAATATTTCTGAGCAGCTGTTAGCACTGTCAGCGTCTCCTCAAGACTGAGTTGCAGAGCCGTCGAACTGTACATACTTATAACTAAACTTACTCTACCTAGCTTTCCCGCATCGCACCCATGAAACTATGCACCTTTGAATTATAGCTTAATTGCTGTGTTTCCCCGTGCCCGAATAAAAACTATAAAAGTATACTACTCGCCAGATGCAGGGTTTTATGGAAGTACGCTACTATTTACTTCTTTACCCTCCCTAAAACTCTGTATCTTTACAATTTAATATCGTGTTTATTGATAAGTCCTAATTTGCGTCGCAAATCTTCAAATCTAGGTTTCGGTAGTGCTTTTGTAAAAACGTCCGCTATTTGCTCTTCGCTTTTTACATACATGATGTCAAATTCACCTTTATTGTACATATCACGCAAATAATGATAATGAGTATCGATGTGCTTTGTTCTTTGATGGAATTCGGGATTTTTGGCCAATTTTATTGCGCTTATATTATCGACTTATGATATTTTTTTGCGAGCGCAATTTAAATGTTGAAAAAGTGAATTTTTTTGCAAATGAAAATGAAAACCTTATTTCTGCTAATGTATGAAACGCGCAATAAATTTTTATTTATATAATTGTATAATAATTGATTAATAGGCAAAGTATCTATTTACTGGTCAGTGTCCAGTAACTCGGTGGTTTACCCTATAGTAGAATTTTTTGTGAGATTTTGAAACAGCCAAACAGCTGTTTTTTATCCAACCTTCAAGACACTATCTCAGTGCAGTTTGTCTGCTAGCTGCTGTAACAATGCTTATAACCTCAGTGGTGTTGCAAAAATGTAAGAGCTTCTGCAGAGTTGAACAATTATTCAGATAAATATTGGAAACTAATTAGTAATAATTGTGTTCATAATGAGCTTTTTCTTTGTTGGTTTATTTTTTGCTTTTAGGTATACGGGTGCAGCCAGCAAGATGGGAGTTTATATTAACTGTCTGGAGTATTATTTTGCATACTTGCTAACAACTTAAAGTGTATATAATAATGGTAAGTATTGCATGTAACTATAATTCAGAAACATAACTTAATTATGAATAGCTAACGATAACTTTTATTTTATTTTCAGCTTCTAAATGCTATTATCACACAGCATGATGTGCGCGTACCATCAAATATACATTATTGTATGTATATTTGAGTAACAAAAACAAATCAATGTATGCCAGATAGTTTCTGTAAGTATAGCTGAGTTTATTTGTATAATTTACACTATAAACTTTAAATGCCTTTTACTCAGATTTAGTTTTTTCATGATTTTTGTCTACTTGCCGCAGCTTTCTGAATGAACCGTACCATCAATCCTGATGCGCCAAAGTGGAAAATCTTCCTTATGAGTCTGATTACAAACTGAGTGGAGCAGAATTGGCAAAAGTAAGTTAAAAGTGAATGTTATGTATGTTTCCATATGTAAAATTCATTGTAATTACTAATATTGTCAATATAAGTATAATTAATTGTATTAAATTTGTGTTTTTTAGAAATTACTTCCATTCAGTTTGTGAGGACACTCATAAGAAACATTTTCCACTTTTTTTCATTATGATTGATGGTACGGTTCCTCCAGAAATATGCGGCAAGCAAACAAAAGTGATGAAAATCATGATTTTTGGTAAGCAAATACCTTTAATTGTTTTTAAATATTAAACTCACTTTCTGCACATTATTTATGCATAAAAGTGATGTATAATACTTGTATTTGAAAGCAAAAATATAGTTTTTAGAACTACCCAAAACCCTAATACAACGTATGACAATTTTCTATTATACTCAAGTACGATATATTATGTAAATAAAATTATTTTAGAGAAATACTAATACTATATAGTACACATATACAGTATTATAATTGTTTAGTGAGCAATCCAGACTAGAATCAAGAGTTTTATTTGGGCCATAGAAGTCCCTAAATATTGATGAATACAATTGCGACCATTCGTCATTCTACAATATTATTTATTATGTAAGCCCCTAAACAAATAGCTAAACAAACTACCTTGTAATCATGTATATAATAAAAATCGATAAAATTTCTTAATAATTTATAAATTAGTTACAATTTTTATTTCTTAAAATTTTTCAACCCTTTTTTTTAATAAATAAATGTTAAGTTAATTCCTTTTTTTAATTGTATTGATTTTTAATATTTTTAATTTTTAAAAAATTTTGAATTCTTTGTTTTAAATAAGATATGGATACTGTTTTATGAAGATTTATCGTTCACAATGTTTTGTAAAGTGTCCTGTATATCACGAGCGAAGCGAGCGATCTTTGCTAGTTAATAATTTAATTGATAATGAAATTTTATAAAGCACTATTCATTATTTAAATAAATTGTTATATAAAATAATACTTATCATTATTTGAAATTATTTACTTCTGCAATATATTATACTTAATAATGCCGGAAGCTTGTGATGAGTTGTGTCAGGGTTTTGGTGTTTCAAAAATATATAAAGTATTCAAATATTCAATAAATTATAATTCAAATAATGATATTTCTTATCAAGCACTATTAAATATTCAAATGAAATGGCGTATATAATAATAATTAGCATTAGTTAAAATTATTTTATCCATACTGTTCGCGCATCCTGCGCTCGCAAGCAAGTCGCAATGTAAACATAGGAATTATAGATTTGCGCGCGACAGTAATCGGCGTGCTCAGGCTAATCCGAGCAAGAATCTACGCATTCCCGTCTACCCAGTCGTTACGCTTTGAGGAACCGCTCGAGACGCAGGCTTTGTTGTGTGTGCAAAGCTTATTGCTTGTCGGTACGTGCGTCTCGAGCGTTAGGGCCTGTAAAGATCGGTGCGAGGAGCGGAGCATCCAGGCTGGCCTAAAGGAGCGGGAAACATACCCCGAGTCGCAGGTTCGTAACTGTGGACTGCTCGCCAGAGCCCAGGTGTTTGGCTCTCTCGCTGACCTTATTGCACGTCGGTGCGCGCGCCTCGAGTACTGTGGGCTGTAAAGATCGTGGCGAAGAGCGGAGCAGCCGAGCGGGCCTTAATGAGTGGGAAACCCACCCCGAGTCTGAGGTTTATGACTGCGGACTGCTCGCCAGGACCCAGGTGTTTGGCTCTCTCGCTGCCGATTCGAAGCTCCCTGGTCGACTTGCGCGCGTAAACGACACTCGTCGAGGTGTTGCGGATGGGCCAGCGGGTCCCGCCCACCGAACCATTTTCGCCGCATCCCCTTCGCCTGCACGACAGTCTGAGTCTAGCTGTAGCCGAGAAACATTCTCGCCCCTAGCTTCGACCTCGAGAGTAACCTTGCTGCGTGTTCGGTGCTGTGAAGACTGTTCGCAGATCCGTGCGTGTATATTGTAACCGTGTAAGTGTTCGGTGCTGGGAAGACTGTCCGCAAGTGCGTGCGTGTGTGTTCCTCTAAGTGTAAGCAGCATAAGGTTGTGCGTAGGCCGGACACGAGAGCGGTCCGTGCAGGACGGCAGTCGTCCTGGTCTGACGACGGCTCGAGCTACCCCCGCGGTAGTAGCGGCGTAGGCCCATCGACCGTCGCCAGGCCCTACCGTTGAGGCAGTGAGGCTTCATAGCTTACGCAACTAGGCGCCCCAGGGTGCGGCGGCCGATCTCTACATTCACATCGCGATACGCAGCACGCGTCGCCATCGGAGCGTCCGAGGTACGCTATCGACTCTGTATGTAAGTATTGCGCAAGTATGGGTGTGAAGTATATGTATGTACGCGAGTAAAGTCTCGAACTCGTTCTGTGCGTATAATTTCTAATTTATAACTTTTGTAATTTCTTTCTTTCTGAATAAATCATTCATTCACTACCTTGATTCGGCTTTTCCTCTTATACCGAAGAGGTTTTTGCGCCCAATCAAGGTATTTTATTTGTTTTTCCGCGAATTGTTGTATTTTATTTCAAGCGTCCTATTGCTCAATTTCCCCTCCCGAACTCCAGGTTACTGTAGTAACAAACACATACAATATTCCATATTTGAAAATGTCAGAAGCTTTGGGTGAATTGTATCAGTTCTGTAGGTTTAAAAAAAATAAAAAATTGAAATTTGTAATAAATTTCAATTTAGTCAATAACACGAATTGTTAGACACTAGAAATATTCAAATAAAATGGTGTATATAATAATTCTGATCATTATATAAAATTATTTATTCATGCAATATGAAATAAAATACTTTTACTTTTTTACATTATATTATGAGAATAAAATCGTAAAAATCACACCTATAAGTAATCCCCGATTCTGGCAAAACTATACGATAAACATTTATTTTGAGACAATAATGCATTCCTTGCATCAATGCCCTTCGAATCATGTAAAAAAAGTCCTGGCTCAATTGCTTTTAGAGATATGGACTTTTGAAGATGACCTAAAATTTCGAAAAGCAGCATGCATACGTACGTGCTTGGAAAGTGTACTTTTTTCTATGAAAGAAACAAAGAATCGCAAATATGGTCCGATGAAATCGAATGTTTTCCATTGCGCTATATGTTCGTGAAAAGAAATTTTTCAAAATATCAAAATTGATCCATTTTATCGATAAAAAACGGAATATAAACTCTCCTATAGGCCTCATTTGTCGTTTTCATTGGACAGAGAATCATTCATATGTATATATAGCGATTCTCTGTCAAATCAAAGCTTTAAATTTTATTTTTTCTCTAAACTTCGGGGATATGTTTTAAAAGTTGTAAAAGAATATTTTCAATTTTTTTAGATTTTTTGCCCTCCCCCTTTTCAAGTTATAGAGGCTCAAAGTTGTCGGTTTTACCATTTTTTGCATTTTTTACTTATTTTCAATAATTCATAGCCCATCATGGGAGCATTTTTCGCGAAATACATTAACAACATTTTTTTTCAGAAATTTTCTGAATTAAAAAAAAAATAGTTCTGAAGGTATATCTATACGTCATCCTATAAACTATTTAAAATTTAAAATCGAGTTTTGTAATGGTTCGATCCTCGAGATCGACACTAAAAAATTCACAAAGATAACTTTTTTTAGTATAAAAGTATTTGTATTAATCCCGAAACGGAACTCCGTCATTTTCTAACCTAAAATAATACATTAAGTTTTTAAAATTCTAGAAAAAGGCATTTATGGTTTTCAAAAAAATATAGTTATCAATATAGTTAAATATAAATAATAATAAGCCTGAGTTAAAATGATTAATATGTCGACTTTTTTTTTATTCACTTTTTTCATAGCTAATAGTCCGTAGAGAATATGGTAGTGAAAGTCCTTTTTCATAAAATAATTTTGCCATAAAAATACAGAGAAAAAACTGAAAAAAAAATTTTTTCAAATTTTCGAAAATCATCGATTTTTGATATTTCAATTTGATCATACCTCAATTATTGAACAGAATTTTTGTAATATCTCTAGTACAAGATTTTTATAGGGGATTTCACCGAAACTACAATATAAATCTGTTTTGCAAAATAGTTCTTGCTCAAAAAGTTGTTAACCTAGTGCAAACCACCAAATAACCAATTTTCGCAAAATTACAATTTTGCTTAGTTTACTTTTCTTAAACAACATAAAACTACAAAAAAATTTAATCGATTTGAAATTGCCACCACATAGTTTGCGCTGCACAGCAATGATAAAGAAGATTCAGTTCTGTTTTATGGATACAAGAGTTCCCTAGCCTAGGAAACAGCTGTTTGAATATTTTGATCCAGTCTTCAAGTCACCATGTGGTGATGAATTTGTCTACTGCTATATTTTTAACCTGTTATTAGTGTGGATAGAAAGTTCAAAAACTTCTACAACAAGAATTCAGATAAGTATTGTAAACTAGTAAATAGTAGTTGTATTTATAAAGATTTAGTTCTTTGTGTTTCTTTTTTGTTTATAGGTATATATGGATTGATTGGATTTCATATTGTATTTAAAGAGTTTCATTTGACATGTTTATAAGAACCTTTAGAGAATATATTAATGGTAAGTAGCAAAAATAATTGTAAGCATTATAATATTTGGATTATAAATTGGTATTGACAACTTTTATTTTATTTTCAGTATCGGGATATCATTGCAGACTAATATTCAGCACCCGGGTCACCTAATATACTTTAGCGTATATGTGTTGAAGTACAAAAATGTAATTAAAATATGCTAGATAGTACCCGTAAGTAATACTTAGTTTGTTTTTGTGATTTTGATGTGTATATTTTAATTGCATTTTACTCGGCTTTAGGATTTTGATGATTCTAAATCAGTTGCCGCAGGTTTTCTCAGCATCTATTAGACCAATCAAGTTGAAATTTCTTGGAGAACTCCAGGAAACCTTCCTTCACAGACTGAATGGAGCAGAATTGACTAAAGTAAGTTAAAAGTAATATTACGTATATGATCGTATATTATATTACGTATACGATTACGTATATAATTACCGATATTATCAACTTATATATTATCAAATATTTAAAATTCATATTTTTCAGCAAAGTCTTCCGTTCGAGCTGAGAAGAAACATATTCAGAAAATTTTCCATCAAGTTTGACCTTTATTCATCACCCGGATGCTGAGATTTCCTGCGGCAAAGCAAAATAAGTGCTGAAATTTGGTGAACTTTACATGAGATTGTTTATATAGTAAGTATAGATAAATAATTTTTTAAAAGCGTAAACTTACATTTAATATCTATACTTTAACTTGGAAAAAGATAGAAAAAGATTTTTTTTCTACAACTAATAGATCATTTTTTTAGCCTATTAATTGAAAATTGACTTTTTTCAGATTCAACTCAGGCACAATCACTTAAAATGTAAAAAAAATTTTAACACAAAAACTATTCTTGACATTTTTGAATTTCTACTTCCTTTGGCCTAAAAAATCGATAAACATATGAATTTTCATATGAAATTCCAACCACTAATATAACCAACTTTAATGAATTTTTAACTCGAGAAGGAAGCAAAATTTCAAAAAATGACAAGAATACTTTTTTTCTTAAATTTTTTTTACAATTTAAATATATTTTTTTAAAGCCGAAAAGGCCTTTTTCTAGAATTTCAAAAACTTAATGCATTTTTCAGGTTACAAATTGATCGAATTCAGTTTTGGGATTAATATGAATACTTTTATATTGATAAAGTTATCTTCGTGAATTTTTTTAGTGTCGATCTCGAGAATCGAATCTTTAAAAAACTCGATTTTAAATTTTAAATATCTTATAAGATGGTTATGACTTATAGATATAGCTTCAAAACTATTTTTTTTTAAATTGAGAAAATTTCTGAAAAAAATGTTGTTTATGTTTTTAGCGAAAAATGCTCCCATAATGAGCTATGAATTATTGAATATAAGTAAAAAATGCAAAAAATGGTAAAACCGGCAACTTTGAGCCTCTATAACTTGAAAAGGGATAGTGCAAAAAATCTAAAAGAATTCAAAACATCCTTTTATAACCTTTAGAACATATCCTCGAAGTTTAGAGAAAAAATAAAATTTAAAGCTTTGATTTGACAGAGCATCACCATATATATATATGAATGATTCTCTGTCAAATAAAAACTGCAAATTTTTTATCCAATTTTCAAACACATGTTCCAAAGATTGTAAAAGGATGTTTTGAATTATTTTGGATTTTTTCCGACACTCCTGTTCAAGTTTTCTTTATGACCAAATAGAAAAAAAGAATGGTTTAAAAGTATTTCTTGAGAAAGCCGATATTTTAATAATTAGTAGAACCCAAATTTGTATTCATGAATCAAGCTCTATTTTTAGTTAAAAATAAAAGTTATCGCGAAATTATGCAAAAAGTGATTAATGTTCTGGCTTGAGGCCTATAGGAGGGTTTATATTTTATTGTAAATATTTACAACAAAATATAAAATAATTTTGAAAAATCAAATATATCGCTTCCATTTTTTATGAAAAACTGGACCAATTTTGAGCATTTGATAATTATTTTTTTACCAATGCATATATTATATTGGAAACATTTGATTTTATGGGTTCATAATTACAATTTTTTATTTATCTCATATAAACAAAGACACATTGGAAATATTTCATATAACATGGTATGCAAAAGTCGAAGATCTTGTCTCGGTTTTTTACAAATAACTATACCAATTTTGAAAATTTGAAAACATTTTTTTTAAAAATGTGTAGCTCAGTTGAAAAAATTCGATTTTATTAATTCATATTTGGAATTATTTCATTATCATCACTGTTTTAGGAAACACGTACACGGAGAATGAGTTTTAATAAAAGCTACTATATTTTATACTAGTCGGAAGACGTATTTTTGAAAAACTCGATTTTTTACATGTTCACACTTTTGAAATACGGAGTTCCAATACCAATCTTATTTTTTACTTTTTGTTCAGATAATTTAGTGTGTATGCCTGTATGCATAGGAGCGTCCGTCGTACAATATGCTCATGAGGATTTAGATTCTGAGTCGTCGGCTGCGCACCTAATGATCCACCACAAGAGAACGTGCATGTCTGGCTTTAACAATTCGTATATTTAGGATTCTGCGGGCGTTAAATAGCGGGAAAATTAAAATTGCGGTGTGTCTTGTTGTGAGCTCGGTAATTGCCTAAGGTATGTGTTTCGTCGGTGTTTTAAGGAATAGCAAAACATTGTTTTGCAAAAGGCTACATCAAATGAATACAGAATTTAAAAAATTTTTTTTACAATCAACTTTTATTGCTTATAGAAGTACATATTGTCTTGATGTCGAGGCCGTCGATCTTTACCATTGATGATTTAGTAGGACCTTTATCTGTAACAAAAGGTACAAAATTGTACAATAGGCGATATAAAGCGCATGAACAGCATAAGTTTTAGGAATGATATATGTCGACAAAAGAGACGTCGCTTGGTTTTTACAAAAATTTGAACTATGAGTTAATTGTTAGAAACTTATTTAATGATCTCTTTACGCAGATGCGAGTCAAGAAACCACAGTTAAGTCGATCATTTACAACTCCAAATGTAAAGCGAACGTAAATAATCAATGCATCTTAATTAAATACGCCAATACATAATAATTGATCGGATTTTATACAGGCACAGTTTGAAATGATTGTTTACAAATAATTGAGCTTTTCTGCGCAAAAAGCGATTGAAATTATGAATTGAATTTCTAGTAAAAACATGATCATGAAAATATGGAGCGTGCTCTTACCCGTACAGACTCCCTACGCCACTGTTAGCATGCGCTGCTGCTTGAGCACTTGCTGAGCTTCCACCGGGATAGCTTCCATATCCTGGAGCATATCCGCCTCCTAAGCCTGGATAATATTGTGGCTGGGCTGCAATTATTGAAAAATCGTTGTGTTTAATTGAATGATTAAGCGAGAAAAACCAGTCGGGGGCTGAAATGCTTACCAACTGGACTACCCATGGCAACTGCAATTACGGCGAGCAAAATGACGAGAGCGATTTTGGCCATTTTTTCTAGATACTTGTCGGTTCGAGTCTGAACAAGAACTGATGTGATATTCGCTGTTCGATCTTCGTTTATATACGAATGCAGAGAACATTAGCGCGATCAGTGATTCACTCTAAATCACATTTTAAGTGTTTTTGTATTATGGGGACTTTCGAAATTTGTGTGACGGCAGAAATGCAGTGTTTTTACTTTGACACAATATCTTATTTATACGTCAATAGATTATTTGTTTCATATTATGAAAGAATTTACAACAAGAAACACTAGTGCAAGGTTGTACGAAGGACTCAAAAACGATCAATTTTCATTCATCACTTTTTAAGTAATTCGATTTACTTTACATTGTACAAGCTTTCTTAAATGAAAGAGGCTTAACCCCCTTAAAATTATGAATTATTTATTAAAATTTTGCGTCAATAATTTACTTGCGTTGAATTCTAAAATTAAAGATATTATTTTGTTTTGATAATATACTAACAAAAATAATTCTATTAAAATATGTTTTTAATCAAATTTTAATATTGTGACGAATATCGTCACGCCGCACGCTAATTTATTGAATAATATGTTTTATTTTATATACATTTGCATGTAAGCCTTTTCAGATGTTTCCGCGCACCAGAGCTGTACGAGAGTTGATGTATTGTTGAACGCGTCGCCTGGTGAGAGAGCGCGTGTGAGAGAGAAGCTTCTAGCGTCACGTTAGGTTAGGCGTTAAAAATTTTAGCATTGGCTGAAATATTATTTCGGGAAATAAGTTTTATTTTCTCGTTGCGTGATTTATATGTTCGATGTCTGCGATTAATCAGTATAGGTAATTACTGGATTAATAGTTGAATAGCGAATCGAATCTCAGATTGCAATTATATTAGGGGAGTAATTTTTTTTTGTTTAATATTATTAATTGAACAATTGAGTATAAATAATTGTTTTTCCCCCATTGATATTAAATATTATTCTTATTATTTATATTATTTGATATAATTGTAGTCAAATCGACTGGTTAATTTTTCTATTTTATATATTGTGTGTGATAGCGTTATTTTGGCGTGGCTAACAGCTATATAGCATACGCGCTCAGTTGATTGTATGTGTGCGTGTATCAGTGTATCACCGAGGTAGGGTTAGATACAGGTATACTGTACGGAGCGTATCGCAACGGCGAAGTGTTGATTTACCGACAGTGTAGATAATAATTTCTATTTGAATTTTGTTTTGAAATTGAACTTTATTTTTCGGTGTAAGTTTATTGAATTTAAATTGAGGTTTTTGACGAAATATTTTATTTTATTTTGTTTGTTCGTGATACAATTTAAGCGAAATTTTTTTCGATTTAAATTTTGGTAAAACAGTAAACTCTTAATTCGAGTACAGCTCGGTAATAACATTTTTTGGTTGTTGTAAATTTTATTTTGGAATTTTCTTACGAATCGGAAAATTTTCTTTTGAATTTTTTTTTCCGGTTTCTGGTTGTAGTTTGGTTGGTAAATTAGATAAGTGTAATTTAAAATTGCACAGAATTTCGAACGAAGGAGGCTGTGACTGAATTAAGAGTGACACGCGGAATAGTTTTTTTTTAATTATTTAAATTGCATGAAGCATCAGTTTTAGATGATAATGAAGAACAAGATGAAGAAACGTTAGATGACATTTTCCAGATACTCCGGAATAATGATCTAGAGTCCACCAGAGTTTCTAGTGAAGAAGAAGTTGGTATATCGGCAGTACAGCCTATTGTTAAAGTAGCAGAAGTGCACAATGAAGCTGAAGAAATTGTGGAGCTTCAACAGCGAGACGCTTGCACTAATAGTGGTGCTGTAGGCAGTAATCAAGTTGACTTAGAAGATAGAAAAGTAATCCAAGATAACAAAGCTGAAGTAAGTGCAAAGTTGCGAGAAGAATTAGCTGAACAGCGCGAGTTGGCTAAAACATCAGAGGCCAGATGGAATGCGTATGCTGCTGGAGTGGAAAAATCCATAGTGGAGCTTAGTGGCTACTATTGCAAATTCAAAGAAGATTTTGAGAAATTTCAAGTTCAGGTTAGAGATACGTTTGTTGTGCATAGAGAATCTGATGTTCACAGCACAAAGTTGAATCCGAATGTGACAAAATTTGTGTCCGGTCCGACAACACAGAAGACTGGAATGAGTAAGTTACCATCACGGGCAGAACCCCAAGGTGTGTCTCGGAGGGGAAGAGAATCAGCTGCTTCAACAAGTAGAGCAGTTGGAGAATATTCCTCGATGTCAAGACCAATATACCGTGATGTTGGGAAGATTGCTCGGGAATGGAAAGTTCAGTTTGATGGTGGCAAGGAAAGTTGCATTGAGGAGTTTATTCAGAAAATGAATGAATGTAGAGCGTCATCGCATCTAGATGATACGGATTCATTGAATGCGTTACTCCATGTTATGACGGACGGAGCTCTAATTTGGTGTCGGCAAATGCGGCAGACGTGGAAAACTTGGAAAGATTTTTGCAGTGATGCTAGGCAAAGCTACGGTATGGACCAAGATATCCAGATGAAGTTGTTAGCAAAAGTGCAAGCGCGTACACAAGGAGGAGATGAACCAGTACGTGATCACATCATGGCAATGCTAGAGATCATGAGTAGGTTGGATGATCCGCCGGAGGTTGCAGTGCAGCTGAAAATGATTTACGACAATATGCTAGCTGGAATTAGAATGCAAATTCCTCAGGCACAGGTGAAGAATATAGGAGATCTTATTAGGTTAGCGAGGAATGCTGAGAAGCTGATTTATGATAAGCGTCATTATAAGCATCCTCCGTTACCTAATAGATGTTTATTGCTGAAATTGGCCTATAAAATAACATATGTTAAGAATGTTGGGGAGAAGACAAAGAGCGTAACCGCTGTTGCGACCGTTGCAGAACCTGCTAATTTAGGTGAGGCTGTAAGATCGTTGCAGGAAGCCATTGCTGAGTTAAGGTTACTCCCAGCTTCGAGTTCAAAAGGTCATCGAGGAAAGAAGTCTAATTTCAAAGGAGCGAAGTCGCAGACCCAGATTACGACTACAGTATCTGACAGCACAGCTGAGAAGATAAATGCTGTTGCGGAAGAAAAAAAAAGTGCTCCTAGACAGCCGCTAAGTGAACATAATAAAGATCAGGACTCCTGGGGTCCTTATAAACCGTTTGTGAGATGTTACGGCTGCGGATGGCCTCGGCACACCACTAAAACATGTCCGGAGTGCTCTCAGAAGAAGAACTCTGGAAGTAGATTGTCTGAGGCTAAGAAGACTTCAGAAGACTCGGGAAACGAGAAAGGGAGCAAGTGGTTCAGGCCCATACTTCTCCTATTATTTTGGCGGCCTCCCAAGACGCAAGTCAGGCCACTGAAGAAGCAATGATGCCTATTACAGTATTTGACTCATCCAATGTTAACTGCAGTCACTGGTGGATGCCAGTGGATATTGGTGATTTTCATTTACGAGCACTTTGTGACTCGGGAGCTGCGCGTACCGCTTTAGGTCTGGTTGGATTACAGATAGCGACAGCGCTGAAAAAAGCTATTATTCCTTATACTGGACCTGGTGCGAAACTCGCTGATGGACAACTTGTGCCAATCTACGGTTATGTTCAATTGCCGTTCAGAGTGTTAGATCAATCGCGAATCTTAAATGTTATGATTTTAAGTGCACTTGATTCCGAATGTATACTCGGAACAGATTTTATGCGAGCATTTAATGCGATTCAGTTACCTAGAGAGAATAGATTACAAATAGAAGGTGTCACCGAATCAGTTCCTCTAGAAATTTCTGCTCTCTCAGAAGGAGTAGCAAGCGCTCTCGCAGCCATCGGTTTGGCCGATGTTACCTCAGAACAGCGAAAACGCCTACAAGAGCTGTTAGACAGTTGGCTTCCAGCTGGGGAAGTACCGTTGGGGTGTACACATCTGATCCAGCACAGTATTGATGTGGGGTCTGCGAGACCAATTAAACAACGTTATTATCCGGTGTCAAAGAAGATTGAGGAAGAGATGCATGCTCAAGTATTAAAAATGTTGGACGCGGGAATCATACGCCGTCCTAACAGCAGCTGGTCAAGCCCCGTAGTCATGGTCCGCAAATCGGATTCTGTGTTGACTATTGGAAGCTTAATGCTGTTACAATCGCGAGCGCGTATCCGTTGCCATACATGGATACTATTTTGAGTAAGCTTCGGAAGGCGAGATATATTTCTACTATTTATCTCAGTGCAGCATACCACCAGATACCAATGAAGGAAGAAGATATTCCTTTAACGGCATTCACAGTACGCCTTTTCCTATTTGGATGACATTATCATCACAACCGAGACTTTTGACGAGCATCTGCATTGGTTAGATGTAGTTCTGAAGCGAATCGCGGAAGCTGGGTTGACGATTAACCGAGGTAAGAGCAAGTTTTGCTGTGACGAAGTTAAATACTTAGGCGTCATTGTGAATCGTGAGGGATTTCGTCCAGATCCTCGGAAAGTTGCACCGATTCTGGAGTATCCGGTTCCGAATACTCTGACCAAATTGCAGAGATTCATGGGAATGGTTTCCTGGTACCGGAAGTTTCTGGATCGGTTGAGCGATGTCGCGGAGCCGTTGAATCTAGTGCTACGTGGCAATGCAAAATTTACTTGGAGTGTAGAGCAACAGGATGCATTTGAACAAGTCGAAACTATACTTGCGACAGCGCCTGTGTTACACAGACAATCGTTTGATCATCAATTTATTATCAAAACTGATGCGAGCGACAGCGGCATTGGTGCGGTACTCATGCAAGAGATAGATGGAAAAGATTATGTCTTATCTTATGCGAGTCACACATTAACTTCTGCGGAGCGTAATTATTCAGTCACCGAGAGGAAATGTCTTGCCGTTCTCTGGGCAATTAAGAAATTTCGTGCATATGTGGAGGGTTATCATTTTAAGGTAGTTACAGACCACTCAAGTTTAAAATGGCTTTGTAATCTACGTAACCCTAACGGTCGATTAGCTCGATGGGCATTGGAGTTGCAGTCATATGACTATGAGATTGAATATCGACCTGGCAAAGAAAATTATGTCCCAGATGCGTTATCGCGGATGTTCGAAGAAGATGACTTAGATGAACAGTGAATTGCATCTTTAAAAGACATTCAAGAAACTATTAAAGATCAGTGGTATGTACAAATGTATCGGCAAACTTTGGAAAAGCCTCACGAATTTCCAGATTGGAAGATTGTTGCTGGTAAATTGTATCATTACAAGCCTGAGCCAATTCTAGAAGACGTTCTGGAAGATATGGATGCTTGGAAGCTAGTCGTGTCTAGAGATAAAATACTGCAAATACTTCGCGAATCGCATTGCGAGCCCACGTCCGGACATTTGGGTCGTCGCAAGACGTATGAGCGAGTCGCAAGATATTTTTACTGGAAGCGAATGTATAAAGATGTTCAGAAATTTGTTAAGTCATGCACTGTATGTCAACAGTGTAAAGTGGAACAGCTGTTACCTGCTGGTACCATGAAAGAGAAGAAACTCGTTGGACCATGGGAGGTTGTAGCCGGTGATATTATGGGTCCATTTCCAAGATCTAAGAATGGATACACCTATTTACTGATTCTGTTAGATGTTTTTACTCGGTGGATAGAAGTAATACCGTTGCGTAAGGCTGATGGTATCAGTATTAAGAATGCTTTGAAAGAGCGTGTGTTTTTAAGATTCGGTACTCCTGAAGTATTTCTGTCGGATAATGGTACGGAATTCCGTAATAAGGTTATGAGAAAATTTTTGACAGAAAGCAGCGTTGAGCATCAAATGATATCGCCATATCATGCTCAGGCGAACCCAGTTGAGCGGGTTAATAGAACGTTCAAGACGATGATCACTGCATTTATTGAGGAGGAGCACAAGCTCTGGGATAAGTATTTGCCCGAGTTAACTTTTGCATATAATACATCTGAGCAAGAGTCTACAGAAGTGAGTACAGCTTTCCTGAACATGGGAAGAAACCCTGCGCCACCGCTTAGTACCAGGCGAAAAGAAGAAAAAGCTGCAAGAGAAGAAGCTCAAAAGCTTGCTGTGAAGAACTGGGAAGAGCGGATGTGTAGATTATTTGATTTGCAATTAGATGTTGAGAAGAATATTGAACGTGCATCGCAGAAGCAAGCACGATATTATAACGCGAAACGCAGATAAGTTACATTTAATATCGATGACTTGGTTTGGAAGCGTAATCGTATTTTATCGTCTACTATTCAAGGTATTAATGCTAAACTTACACCTAAATTTGCTGGTCCATTTAAGATTACTGCTAGAATTGGACGAGATGTTTATTCAATGATTAATGAGCAAGGAGAATGCTTTGAGAAGATACATGTTGTCGACATCAAACCGTATGTTCAAGGAGAAGATCCTGCGTTTGCTGAAGATCAAGGTGAAGGTGAAAACTCTGTTGATGCTTCTGATGAAGAAGACGGTGATCCTGTAGAAAAAGACGTTTCAACCACCAAGGAAGCGACCGTTAGCGAGAAGAATGAATGTGAGGGGCGAAATATTGCGCTGGGTGAAAACGTGGATGTTCCACGTAAGTGAGGTAGGCCGCGTAAAACCCGAATCGTCGTTTCTCATCATACGAGGGCTCCTGGGGGGGGGGGGGAGGAGGCGACTCTCGCAGAGTCTGACGCGTCAGAATCTGAAAACGGAAATTCACCGGTGGTTAATGCGAAACGCAGTCGACCGAAGCGTTCTAGAAAACAGCGAGAACCGCAAGTTGAATTGTCTCCGCGACGTACGCGATCGAATAGGGCTAATGTTTAGGATAGAGTAGGGTAATAGGTTGGAGAATTCCCTGATTTTGGCTAACAACAACCATCGTTTATTCAGGACCATGAGTGACAGCAACTACTCGACAGCCTCGGTAGGCTGGAAGTGCGAGTTCGCTCAAACCTTAGGGTTTAAGTTGCTGAATATACTTTTGTAAAAAGAAAGCTAATGGTGTTAATTTATTTAGCCCTTATCAAAAGTTTGATTTGTTTTTTTCTTGCAATGGAGTTTGGTTTTTTTTGGCATGTGTTTGAGTTGAAACGCTTTATTTTGAAATTTTATTTTCTTTTGTTTTTATTTTTCAAAGAAATGCTTTATTATTTTATGATTTTGGTCGTTTTTGCATGCTGGTGAGAGCATTGGAGAGCTGGTACGCTGTAAAAGCTATCCAGAGTCTGGAAGAGGGGCATGTGACGAGTATCGTCACGCCGCATGCTAATTTATTGAATAATATGTTTTATTTTATATACATTTGCATGTAAGCCTTTTCAGATGTTCCCGCGCACCAGAGCTGTGCGAAAGTTGATGTATTGTTGAACGCGTCGCCTGGTGAGAGAGCGCGCGTGAGAGAGAAGCTTCTAGCGTCACGTTAGGTTAGGCGTTAGATTCGATTCGAGCATCGAGCGCGCGTGTTGTGTATCAGGAGATCGTCTATCCCGGCGATATAATCATTATTAGTATTGTTTATTGTACAATAATTGCGATTACGTGTGTAAATGGAGTGGTACTCTACATCGTTGCGAGAGCATATTGATTACCAGGCAGCTGGAGTGTAGCGAGACCGCATTACAAATTGATCTGCGTGCGAGCGTTCTCCGCAGTTTTGTAAGTACCGGCTTTTCTCTCTCACTCTCACCAGCGCGTTCAAGATCATTAGCTTTCTATCGACCGTGAGTTTGTGTGCAAAGAAAGCACATTTGTACATATTTTATTGTTAAGATCCTTACACTTTATTAGTATAATATATACAATAGCCTTTTACCGAACTTTACGTGTGTTTTATTTGATAGTGTTTCATTCTCCCTGTTCTCCTTCATCTAAAACTCACGGAGAATTTAAGTAGAGTAATCTACATATAACGAGTGGATAATCCCCGTTACAATATATTATATATTATATTTTTTAAGTAAATCTAAATTTGCAAAATTCTTTTAGGTACGTTTTAGTGATCAAAATAATATTTCCTATTTCTATATATACCACATATCAATTGTGTATTAATAGATTGAAGGTTTATAAACAACTTCTTGTATCTAGGTTTCGGCGAAGTCAAATATTGTTACCAAACTTTCAATATTAATAAGTCAATAATTTATAAATTTCAATAATTTATTTAAT
Source organism: Philotrypesis tridentata (assembly GCA_018906965.1). Taxonomy (NCBI): domain Eukaryota; kingdom Metazoa; phylum Arthropoda; class Insecta; order Hymenoptera; family Pteromalidae; genus Philotrypesis; species Philotrypesis tridentata. The sequence continues at coordinate 4,213,234 of JACCIB010000014.1, forward strand.
AAGTCTAAAATTATCATGTTCTTTTCCAGTAATTTATATAACATGCGTACGTTTTGTAACGATACAGACACCGGATATTTTACTAAATTTAAAATAACAAGGGGAGAATCTTGTGTTTTATGCAGGTAAGAATAGAAATAACGGAATTGAATTTTTTTCCATATAATCAATTACTTTCCAACTGATAATATACCATAAGAACTACTAAACCACAGATTTTATACACTTTTTATACCTTATCTATTCTATGATGTGCTACATTATTAATATATGATGATTTGATGTCGCAATGAGCCGCAAGTTCTGGTTAACGACAGAGTTCTTAGTAAATCTGCGAGAGGTCTATTAGTTTACTGTGGTTTAGGAACCTGACATTGCCGTCAATAATCCCAGTGAGCTGGCGCGTAATTTTTTCTGAATTTACTTGCGAACAAAACTTAACATATCAAACGAATTTATTACAGAAATCTGATTACTTTTTTTTTAACTTTAATTTATTTTCACACCCTCAAAAATGATTCTCTTGCACAGGGATGTACCCTGCAGAGAATTTTTCTAGAGTGAGCATTTGTTTTAGTTGATTAGTGCTCATTGCGCCTACGTAAGGCCTAAGAAAGGTACTATATATATTCACACTATATATTCTGCGCCTATCAATTTTATTACTCTCTTCCAGGGAAAAATTTTGTTAGCTGCACCGAAGAGAAGCAGCTGCGTAAATATATGTAGTGGAATGGTTTCGTGATGAGAAAACATTTTAACTCATTAAATACCGAAATGCAAAAATTTCATTCTTACATTTCAGCTTGAATAATTTTATTGAAACAACAAAATAGTAGGGGTAACTATTCCCCAATAAATTTCTTGTTGTTTTCATCAAATTATTCAAGCTCAAATGTAAGAAAGAAATTTTTGCAATACACGGCAACGTTACTATGACACGTACGTCGAAATAAGTTCCATTTATTCTAATATTAAATAGAAAATATTCACAAAAAATAATATTCTCGAAATATATAAAATTATTTAAATAATAATAGTAATTATTATTATTTATTATTATTATTATAATCATTAATATTATTATTATTATTTAGATAATGTCATAGTTATGTAATTGGCATTTTAGCATTCTATCTGTAATGATTGTATAAATGAATACTGATTTTGTAATTATCATTAAAAATTAATTATTAAAAATCATATCAAATTGGTCGGCAGACAATCATGTCATTTTTTACATGTTCACGCTTTTGAAATACGGAGTTCCAATACCAATCTTATTTTTTACTTTTTGTTCAGATAATTTAGTGTGTATGCCTGTATGCATAGGAGCGTCCGTCGTGCAATATGCTCATGAAGATTTAGATTCTGAGTCGTCGGCTGCGCACCTAATGATCCAACACAAGAGAACGTGCATGTCTGGCTTCAACAATTCGTATATTTAGGATTCTGCGGGCGTTAAATAGCGGGAAAATTAAAATTGCGGTGTGTCTTGTTGTGAGCTCGGTAATTGCCTAAGGTATGTGTTTCGTCGGTGTTTTAAGGAATAGCAAAACATTGTTTTGCAAAAGGCTACATCAAATGAATACAGAATTTAAAAAATTTTTTTTACAATCAACTTTTATTGCTTATAGAAGTACATATTGTCTTGATGTCGAGGCCGTCGATCTTTACCATTGATGATTTAGTAGGACCTTTATCTGTAACAAAAGGTACAAAATTGTACAATAGGCGATATAAAGCGCATGAACAGCATAAGTTTTAGGAATGATATATGTCGACAAAAGAGACGTCGCTTGGTTTTTACAAAAATTTGAACTATGAGTTAATTGTTAGAAACTTATTTAATGATCTCTTTACGCAGATGCGAGTCAAGAAACCACAGTTAAGTCGATCATTTACAACTCCAAATGTAAAGCGAACGTAAATAATCAATGCATCTTAATTAAATACGCCAATACATAATAATTGATCGGATTTTATACAGGCACAGTTTGAAATGATTGGGTACAAATAATTGAGCTTTTCTGCTCAAAAAACGATTGAAATTATGAATTGAATTTCTAGTAAAAACATATCATGAAAATATGGAGCGTGCTCTTACCCGTACAGACCCCCTATGCCACTGTTGGCATTCGCCATTGCTTGAGCACTTGCTGAGCTTCCACCGGGATAGCTTCCATATCCTGGAGCATATCCGCCTCCTAAGCCTGGATAATATTGTGGCTGGGCTGCAATTATTGAAAAATCGTTGTGTTTAATTGAATGATTAAGCGAGAAAAACCAGTCGGGGGCTGAAATGCTTACCAACTGGACTACCCATGGCAACTGCAATTACGGCGAGCAAAATGACGAGAGCGATTTTGGCCATTTTTTCTAGATACTTGTCGGTTCGAGTCTGAACAAGAACTGATGTGATATTCGCTGTTCGATCTTCGTTTATATACGAATGCAGAGATCATTAGCGCGATCAGTGATTCACTCTAAATCACATTTTAAGTGTTTTTGTATTATGGGGACTTTCGAAATTTGTGTGACGGCAGAAATGCAGTGTTTTTACTTTGACACAATATCTTATTTATACGTCGATAGATTATTTGTTTCATATTATGAAAGAATTTACAACAAGAAACATTAGTGCAAAATTGTGCGAAGGACTCAAAAACGATCAATTTTCATTTGTCACTTTTTAAGTAATTCGATTTACTTTACATTGTACAAGCTTTCTTAAATTAAAGAGGCTTAACCCCCTTAAAATTATGAATTATTTATTAAAATTTTGCGTCAATAATTTACTTGCGTTGAATTCTAAAATTAAAAATATTATTTTGTGTTGATAATATACTAAAAAAAATAATTCTATTAAAATATGTTTTTAATCAAATTTTAATATATAATATATTATATTATATTAGAAATTATTATAATTTGTGCTATAGTCGGACGATACTTGTAGGAGAGGACACAATAAGTAACACTCGTACAAAGTTTTGTGGAAGCTCAAAAACCATCGCTTTTAATTTTTGCCATTTTTTGGGTAAATCAATTAATTTACTTTGTATAAGCTTTCTGCATTAAGAGGACTTAACAAAAATTGGGGAAATTTGTCCAATTATTAAAATTATTTTGTTAGATGTTATGAATAATTTAAATAATTACTTTTTCTGATAATGGAAAATTAATACTTAAAAATGATTCTTCATTTTAATACAAATAAATTTTTAAGTAAATAAATTGAAGGTTTATAAACAAATTCTTGTATCTAGGTTTGGGCTAGTCAAATTTTGTTACCAAACTTTCAATATTAATAAGTCAATAATTTATAAATTTCAATAATTTATTTAATAAGTCTAAAATGATCATGTTGTTTTCCAGTAACATGCGTACGTTTTGGAACGATGCAGACACCGGATATTTTACTAAATTTAAAATGACAAGGGGAGAATCTTGTGTTTTATGCAGGTAAGAATAGAAATAGCGGAATTGAATTTTTTTCCATATAATATTGTGGGTGTAGGTCAGAGAGAGAGAGAGAGAGAGAGAGAGAGAGAGAGAGAGAAGAGAGAGAGAGAGAGAGAGAGAGAGAGAGAGAGAGAGAGAGAGAGAGAGAGAGAGAGAGAGAGAGAGAGAGAGATGTGGAGGATTAAGAATGTACAGGAGCGATGGAGGTTTTATTAGTGTTGTACGAAAAACGTTCGGGACTGAGTGTCGCAGGAATAAATCGACGCTCCTAACGAAGAGTAGTGTAGTTCAAATCCCTTATGAAGAGTAGTGCAGTTCATATTTGCAGCGAAAAGTAGTTTATTTCATAATTTGCAGCGAAAAAGTATCCCAGTTCAAAGTTGCAGCGAAAAGTAGTGCACTTTGATCGATCCCTTTTTGATATCCGATTTTTGCAGCGAAAACTAGTGCAGTTCATAATTTCCAGCGAAAAAGTATCTTAGTTCAAATGTTGCAGCGAAGAGTAGTGCACTTTGATCGACCCCTATTTTGACATCCAATTTTTGCAGCGAAGACTAGTGCAGTTCATAATTTCCAGCGAAAAAGTATTCCAGTTCAGATGTTGCAGCGAAGAGTAGTACAGTTCCATTTTTTTTATATTCACAGTTCGGTGGCAAATTATATGTAGATTAAATGAATAATAATGTAAACGCGAGAATATTTATCAATTAATTGTTATTAACAAAAAATATCAAAAAAATTCACTTTTATTCCGTTTTTTGCTTTTAACTCAAAAAGTAACAGAGCCATCAAAAAAATCTCAAGAGATAACTTGTAGAATGTAAAATGACTGAGAAAATGGGTTATTGAAAAAATAAATCGGATAATTGGAAGTCGAGAAAACGAGGAAAAACAAGTGCAAAAAAATCTTTTTTTCACACCCAACCATAAAGTGCCAACTTTATTCCCTGGAATGGAATAGACAGTTGGCGTTTTAAGGTTGTGTGTGAAAAAAAATCGTATATGCACCATGGGAGTAAATAAAGAATGCATCAAATCGCATATTTATCACCCTCGCCTTCGGCTCGGGCGATAATTACATGCGATTTGAGACATTCTTTATTTTTACTCCCTAGGTGCATAATATACTATTTTTTCACACCCAACCATAAAGTGCCAACTTTATTCCCTGGAATGGAATAGACAGTTGGCGTTTTAAGGTTGTGCGTGAAAAAATAGTATATTATGCACCTAGGGAGTAAAAATAAAGAATGTCTCAAATCGCATGTAATTATCGCCCGAGCCGAAGGCGAGGGTGATAAATATGCGATTTGATGCATTCTTTATTTACTCCCATGGTGCATATACGATTTTTTTTCACGCACAACCTTAAAACGCCAACTGTCTATTCCATTCCAGGGAATAAAGTTGGCACTTTATGGTTGGGTGTGAAAAAAAATCGTATATGCACCATGGGAGTAAATAAAGAATGCATCAAATCGCATATTTATCACCCTCGCCTTCGGCTCGGGCGATAATTACATGCGATTTGAGACATTCTTTATTTTTACTCCCTAGGTGCATAATATACTATAAAATTACTCAAATACCCAACGACTTTACTCACATTTTCTCGAGATGTATTTGTCGAATTCACCTGAAATAATCCATTTTTCGCGGGTCCAGGAATAGAAAATTTTTTTTAAAGCTAGAGGTTTCGGATCGATCAGACATTATTTCGTAAGCTAAAAGACAGTAAAAAACGCTAAGGAACATGAGAAAAGTTACTATGGCAACCATATTTCAGAGGCATTTAACGTTTGTTTAACAAAAATTAATACGTCAAAATACTGCAATAATAACAACTACGAATGTTCTACCATTACATGTAAGTATCTACCATTACACAGGTATCCATATACGTAAAAACGTCGTTTATACGTACTTACAAAATACTCAAAATTAGCAAATTCCATCAGAATGAATTTACTAGTTGTATTATATAAAGTAGTGGTAGTATATAAAATTATTTATAAAATAAAGAAGTTTATGTGACATGATCATATAAATATGGTAAAATCAGACATTGACTTTACAAAAAACAATGATTTTTAACTCAAGAACTATTAGGTTTACAGAAAAGTTGTTCATACATTTTTGCATCCTCTTTCCAAGTAGAATCAGTTAGTATTTTTTGTATTTGTCTTACCCTCTTAATAAGAAATTTGATTTTTTGACCAAAGGCCGACAAAAGCACTTTTTTTTAATTTTAGGGTTAGATAAATAAAAAAAATTCTGGGTTATTCTACTTCAAAAAATAGTGCAAAAAGGTGTCTAGGGCATTCTCTGTAAACCTAACCTTGTTATATACAGGTAAATATTATTTTTGCTGTTAATCCCACCAAATTCATTAAAATGTGTATTATGTTGCAGTGACGGATGAGGTGAATATACACCCAGGTAAAGTTTGTAATTTCTTTAGCAACTGAATCTTTACAAATTAGTTCACAAAATAATCGTTTCTTTTAGGATGAGGCGCTGAACATGAAGGAGAGCTAATTGAAATCGTTGAAATGAGTGTTGAGAAAGTGAAAATTTTGTTAATTCTGAAGAAATTTCCAGTCCGCGATGCTTTACGGTGTTGTCTGGTTTTTAAACAATAAGAAAGATAGAAACACATAATTACAAATTTATAATTTGGTCAAAAGTCTAGACTTTGAAAACCTAAACTTCGTAAAAAATGGAGAATCTATCATTAGTTTAAATTTATTTACAAAGAGTATTTATATACATTGAACAATCTTTTTGGCAGGTTTATGATAACACATTTGTGGTAGTTGATTTTGTATTTGAAACTGATTTGATATAATGTTCAGTTTCATCTTTTGTAAACTGATAGCTGACCCATGCGAGTCCCCGTTTAAAATTTTTCTGCAGAAATTATAAGACACTGTTCATCAAAATTAAATTGGATTTTTAAACATGTAAATATTGTTGTTACAATAGCACTCATTTTTTAATATTACAATAATTGTAATAAAATATTCGAAATATATCTTCATAAGAAGTAAAATACCTTGAATAAAAAGATTTTGAAGGCTTTTTTTAAAAACATTAAGTTATTTCTAAGTAGGAACTCTCACTCCCACTCTCCTGTCCTTTAAGAGTTCGCCAGATGCCATGGACCGCCCCATTACGTTTTGATTCGTTTATTTTTTTTTACCACGAATTGACTGGAAGCAGTGATCGTACTGGCTGGCGTGGCGGTAAATAATTTAAGAACTGATATATTTTTTGCGGGCATTGGGATACAGTATAACAAAATATTCAGTTACCAATTTTGAATTTTTGGGTAAATTTTTATACGAAAACGTGAACTTTATAACGTTTAACTTTATAGCAAAAGAATGTAAAATGTAGGTTCCCTCTCTGGCAACGATGGATTTTTTAAGCGAGCGTAAATTATATGTGTTTCGAATAATTATGAACTGTACTAGTTTTCGCTGCAAACATTGAATATAAAAAAAATGGAACTGTACTATTCTTCGCTGCAACATCTGAACTGGGATACTTTTTCGCTGGAAATTATGAACTGCACTAGTCTTCGCTGCAAAAATCGGATGTCAAAATAGGAGTCGATCAAAGTGCACTACTCTTCGTTGCAACATTTGAACTGAGATACTTTTTCGCTGGAAATTATGAACTGCACTAGTTTTCGCTGCAAAATTCGGATATCAAACAAGGATCGATCAAAGTGCACTACTTTTCGCTGCAACTTTGAACTGGGATACTTTTTCGCTGCAAATTATGAAATAAACTACTTTTCGCTGCAAATATGAACTGCACTACTCTTCGTAAGGGATTTGAACTACACTACTCTTCGTTCGGAGCGTCGAAATGATTTATGACGAGCGAATGGACCATCTGGTGCGCTTGTGGCGGAATATATGCATCTGAGGGTGGCAGTACGAAGGCAGAATGCTTGGATTAAAAGTTAAAAAGATTTAAAGAAAAAAGAGTAAAATTGGCTAGTTTCGTAAGCGCCTGAAACAGAATTCCTTGTCTTCAAACGTGCGTATCTTTTGATCGCTTTTTTTAATTTTTAGAGCAAAAATCGCGGTCAATTTTTTCGGTTTTTCATCTGTAGCTCTTTGTTGGCATAGGGTTTTAACTAAGCAAATTCCAGTTAATTATTTTAAATGAGTTACCAAACAAAACTAGCATGGTCCGATAGGTGTGCCTTCAAAAATAAGAAAGTGAAATTTTTGGACCTAGTTGTGTTACACTTTCTGGTGGATTTCCATACTATCAAAATAAAAAGATATTTATAATTTTAGACTTCAATGCAATTAATTTGATACAAAATGTTATTCAATAATTTATAATTTTAAGGTGGTTTGGAACTCCTGAAAATTTTCTATATAAAATAATAAAAATCGTATAAAATCCTTATCATTAAGGTGGTCCGGTAGCCACTAATGATCCGTTACTAATCGTATGGTAGAAAAGTACTTGAATCTCAATAAATATAATGGCATACGCAAATTTAAGAGATAGTTGCCCTGCGTCTCTGCATCATGTATCATTGTGCAAAGTTTGAAATGTAAATATTCAGGTATCGAAAAGAACGATTAGAACGAATATCAGTAGCCCGTCAGCAGACATTGGTCAGTCAGGTTACGTCTATTGATTTCGATCCAATTGTTCTTTTCGATACCTGAATAAGTACTTTGATTTCAAACTATCTTTTGAATTTTCGTAAAATCATTATATTTATAGCAATGGGTGGAATAAATCCGCATTTATGCCACGGCTATCGGTGAAATATTTAGTCCATTGTGGCACCATCCTTATCACACTCGATATGCTCGTGCGCTAACTTCACGGTGCCAGAATCGATTGCTAATTCCACGACTATCCGGCGGATTTATTCTAATCAGTGCTTTAAAATATCGTACAATACACGTGTAATAAGTCGTTCTTCATGGCACGACTCTAACCTCACTCGCTATGTTCGTGCGCTTATACACGTCGTGCCGTAAAGTACGGCTTATTCCACTAGTATCGTAATGTACTATTTCCTGAAGTATATAAACATGAATTCGAAGTTAAAGTGATTGTATACATTCAACCGTAGCGTACAATTTTTAATTTTTGATTTGCGTTTTCTTTAGAAGCTCTCCTTTTACGAATCGAATTGATTTATAGTCCAAAAGAGTTGTACAATACGCAACAAAAACTCATCGGGTAACGCAATTATCAAATTCCAAAAGTGTTACTGTATGTATTGTTACGTACGCTAGTTCGCGAACGTTGAGCAATGCGACCCTTAAGAATTCAATCGATAAACGGGCCTTACACGATGGACAGAAGCGCATCGCAGTCTGGTCAGCGGCAGACGGTCGCTAACCGCTCTTATCACCAACGCGACAATACGTCACAAGCACGTCACCAAGGACCTAAAAACGCAGGAGCGCAGTTCATTCAGGTCACGGTCGAGTACGACTTCGGGGCGAGTACAATAGCGCGCATCGGGACACTTACACACACGCGAACTAATCCCCGCGAACACAGTTACATGTACGAGAGAGAGAGAGAGAGAGAGAGAGAGAGAGAGAGAGAGAAAGAGAGAGAGAGAGAGAGAGAGAGAGAGAGAAATGACCACGTTGCGCTAATCGTTAGATTCGATTTGGCTATAGCCGTGCGATCATAGATCTCGGCAATCTAAAAATTCTATGCAATCGGTTATTTAGTATTTGTGTCAAAGAAAATGCGACAATGCCAATAGGATTATATGGGTTTCCAAGTTCTTGCAATTAACTGAGCAAGGAAGTGCGTGATTTTTGTTATCCGTGCGAGCGTGATCTCTCTCTCTCCCTTTCTCTCTTTCGTACTTTCACCGGTCAATACATCGGCTCTCGCCTGAATACGTATTCGCTTGCAAAGAAAGCACGTTTGTATTATTTTTATTTCTAAAATCAATTATTATTTTTAAGTTAATAATATGTGCTATAGCTTTCTACCTTCTAAACTATTGGGCTCAATTGTTCTGCTTGATATCCCCTTTTCGCCTAAGTTTAAAATCCACGTATTTCACTAAGTAGGTCCATACTACATTATAATGTGGTAAAGTCCCTGTTACAATATATTATCGATCGTTAAATAATTACATCGAGTAATGGAACTGAATTATTAACAAAGCCAAAACAAGAAAAATGATAAGTGTGCAGATTGAAGCCCTTAAAAGATCACATTCGTCTTGGTACTATACGAATACTTGTCTTGGTATTATACGAATGTAGAATAAACGATTGCGTGTATACACGACGATTGTGACTAATATATTAAAATCTTCGATGACTGTACAGCACTATTCTACTACTGCAGTACAGGATATTTGAAAACTTTATTGTCCTCGTGAAAATGATGAACATAGTATTATTATTGTATATTATATTAATTTTATTTTTTGTACTTAAAACGGGTAAATGCTAAAAAGGGCTCAATGCGTGCTTAATGAAAATGGTAAATAATGATTAAATATAGTTAAGAATAAATTTGCTTTAAACATAGTCAACTGGAATGTTGCATTATATATTATTATTTTAACAAATTTATGTTTTAAGTATTTTAAATATTTTTGATGATCCGATATAAGAGAACCTGGATGTATGGCTTCAAAGGTTCGTATATTTAAGGTTCTGCGGGCGTTGAATAGTGGGAAAATTTGAATTGTGGCGTGTCTTGTTGTGTGCTCGATAATTGCTTGAGGTGTTTATTTTACCGGTCCTCTAAGGGATAGCAAGACATTGTTTTGCAGAAGGCTAGTTCAAAGAATTACAAAATATTTTTTTTAATAAACTTTATTAATTAATATATATTATTGCTTATGGAAGTACAGATTGTTTTAAAGTTGTGACCGTCGATCTTTTACTATTGATGATTTAGTAGAACCTTTATCTGTAACAAACGGTACAAAATTGTACAATAAGCGATGTAAGGCACATGAACAGCATAAGTTTTAGGAATGATATATGTCGACAAAAGAGACGTCGCTTGGTTTTTATAAAAATTTGAACTATGAGTTGATTGTTAGAAACTTATTTAATGAGTTCTTTACGCAGATACGAGTCAAGAAACCACAGTTAATTCGATCATTTACAACTCATAAATTATTTATTACTGTGAAATCTTTTTTCATAGTTTTCCAAATGTAAAGCGAACGTAAATAATCAATGCATCTTAATTAAATACGCCAATGCATAATAATTGATCGGATTTTATACAGGCACAGTTTGAAATGATTGTTTACAAATAATTGAGCTTTTCTGCGCAAAAAGCGATTGAAATTATGAATTGAATTTCTAGTAAAAACATGATCATGAAAATATGGAGCGTGCTCTTACCCGTACAGACTCCCTACGCCACTGTTAGCATGCGCTGCTGCATGAGCATTTGCTGAGCTTCCACCGGGATAGCCTCCATATCCTGGAGCATAAACGCCTCCTAAGCCTGGATAATATTGTGGCTGGGCTGCAATTATTGAAAAATCGTTGTGTTTAATTGAATGATTAAGCGAGAAAAACCAGTCGGGGGCTGAAATGCTTACCAACTGGACTACCCATGGCAACTGCAATTACGGCGAGCAAAATGACGAGAGCGATTTTGGCCATTTTTTCTAGATACTTGTCGGTTTGAGTCTGAACAAGAACTGACGTGACATTCGCTGTTCGATCTTCGTTTATATACGAATGCAGAGATCATTAGCGCGATCAGTGATTTACTCTAAATCACATTTTAAGTGTTTTTGTATTATGGGGACTTTCGAAATTTATGTGACGGCAGAAATGCAGTGTTTTTACTTTGACACAATATCTTATTTATACGTCGATAGATTATTTGTTTCATATTATGAAAGAATTTACAACAAGAAACACTAGTGCAAAATTGTGCGAAGGACTCAAAAACGATCAATTTTCATTTGTCACTTTTTAAGTAATTCGATTTACTTTACATTGTACAAGCTTTCTTAAATTAAAGAGGCTTAACCCCCTTAAAATTATGAATTATTTATTAAAATTTTGCGTCAATAATTTACTTGCGTTGAATTCTAAAATTAAAAATATTATTTTGTGTTGATAATATACTAAAAAAAATAATTCTATTAAAATATGTTTTTAATCAAATTTTAATATATAATATATTATATTATATTAGAAATTATTATAATTTGTGCTATAGTCGGACGATACTTGTAGGAGAGGAGAGCTGGCGCGTAATTTTTTCTTAATTTACTGTTTATCTTTTTACGTTTTTTTAACTTTAATTCTCACCCTCAAAAATGATTCTCTTGCACAGGGATGTACCCTGCAGAGAATTCTTCTAGAGTGGGTATTTGTTTTGGTTGATTTGTGCTCATTGAACCTACGTAAGGCCTAAGAAAGGTACACAGTATATATTCTGGTCCTATAAATTTTATTAATCTCTTCCAGGGAAAAATTTTTTTAGCTGCTCCGAAGAGAAGCAGCTACATAAATATTTGTAGTGGAATGGTTTTGTAACGCGAAAATATTTGAACCCATTAAGGGGTTAAAATTATGAAAATATCGATGTTTTTTTCTTCACTTTCCTGAAAGCCGTTTTTTGATAAAAAAAAAAACTTACTTTGAAGGTACAGGCAAACAATTGATAAATCTGTTTCTAGCAAATTTTTGAAAAATCGTGAATTTTAAATATTTTAATTCGACCAAACTTGTGGAAAGAATTATTCTATCACGATTCTTATAGAGTAAGTTCATGAGAAATCTTACTGAAAATACGACATAAAAACCGTTTTACAAACAATTTTTTTCTCAAAAGTTATTAATTTTTTACCATAAAATATTAATTTTCCTATGTGTGATTTTATATTATTGTTAAACTCAAAGCGTTAAACTAAAAGCATTGAAGAAATTTGAATTCGCCACCCGAATATATTGCGCCTCACAGCGTTGGGTCGGGAATGAAAATTACTATATTATCGGTATAGTAGAATTTTCTGTGAAGCAGCCAAACAGATGTTTTTCATCCAAAGCTTCAATTTTTTTTTATTCAAAAATAATGTTATACATATGCAACATTATAAAGAGGCGTAGTGAATAATCTACATTACACTTTAAATATTTTTGTATACAGACTGTATGGCCAAACAGGCGCTCGCAATCTTTACATATATAACTTATCTTATAGGTTTTTTGTTGTGTATTATTTACAATGATTGTAGCTGATACATGTTGCATATCGCTAGGTCTTTTCTCAATACTAGCTATCTGCTGTAAAAAAAGTATTATCCCGCTAAGGGCTTACAAAAAAAAATTCGCAAATCATACTGTGAAGAGCTTATATATAGCTAAGTGACTTACATACTAACTTATAAACTAACACAGCAAGATACAAGAATACATTTATATATTTAAATTATACTGTGAGATCTCCACCAATATTTTTTGTTTTTGTGATATTTGCTATTTACATCTCTGTCGGGCAAGGCCATGCTATATTCTACAGTTGTATCTGTAATCCGTGACATCTTTGTTAGCTTCATACAATATATTTTTATTGTTTTTTTTTTCACACCCAACCATAAAGTGCCAACTTTATTCCCTGGAATGGAATAGACAGTTGGCGTTTTAAGGTTGTGCGTGAAAAAAAATCGTATATGCACCATGGGAGTAAATAAAGAATGCATCAAATCGCATATTTATCACCCTCGCCTTCGGCTCGGGCGATAATTACATGCGATTTGAGACATTCTTTATTTTTACTCCCTAGGTGCATAATATACTATTCCTTCTTACTATAAGGTAAATTAAAGGTATGTTATTGTTATCAGTGATTCTATTTGCGCTATCTAAAAATATAAAGGCTTCTGGTTGTATGTGACCCGAGGCTAATGTTTTTTCGTAATACAGATCATTCGGATAAATGGAACTTTTGATTAGGTAGTTGTTTTTTATCTTTAGGATATTAGCATAATAATCAAAAATGAGTTTTATAATAAACGTATCGATTCTCGGAATATCTGCCGCGTTATATAATTTTTTACAAGAGTGTAACGTCGCCGTTATTTTTGAAAAAATATCTTGAATTTTATTAAATTCACGTAAATATTATATAGATTCTGATATAGAGAAACTTTTCGTGAGAAAGAAAATGATATCGTCTAACTCAATGATTTTAGGAAATCATAAATTTTAACCGTTCAACTGATCACGTATAAGCCAAACGAAAGAAAGGTATACACGTCTATCAGCAGGAAGGAGACTTTCTTTCCTAGAAAAGTCACACGCATGGCACTTATCTACAAATGTCAACAGCCGAAAGTAATAAAGGGCATCTGTTAATCAGTAAAAATGCGTGCCGGCGCCGAGCTTCTTGCTCCTTACGACCCACCCGTATGCGTTGCCTATAACTCTATGTAAATTCCAGGAACTCTAGAGAAGAGATTTTTGAGACAATCATTCTCTAAACAGAAAAAGATTAAATTTATGTTTCTGCTCTCAATTATATAATTTTTTTCTTCACCCACATGTATATTTATCTACCAAATATTGTTTTTATTATAACAATTTAAAGCCAACTCCGATTTACCTATTTTAAATATTACAAACTCTAAAAATAAATGTAAAATTTAAGTACCTTAGAATTAATTAATAATTAGTCTAAACCGGAATTTCCTGAAGTTTAGGAACATATTATATAATTATAAAAAACATGTCAATAAACAATATTTGATACATAAAATATAAATATAGATTTTAAGGAAAAGCGACATTTTATACCAATAATATTTTAGAAAGTTATTTATAAGAAAAGGAACATAAGGTTATTACAAAAAAAACTATTTACAATAATTCCAAAAATGCACAATCTATAAATTGTTTACAAGTATGAATCTAACGCAAATTCTAATATTTAATTTCCATAAAATACTGATTGCTTCTCGCTTCTCCTTCCCCCGCCTGAGATTGGCCGGGGAAGAAACACATTTCGATCTATAGGCTGTTGTGCTCCTCTATATGTAAGTCATAATTTGTCACACATTATAATTGTATTGTGCTTATTTATTTATTGAAATAAATTGACAGTTTCCTGAAGAGGATGACAGTGTTCACCGAAACGTCGAAACAAAAGGAAAAATGGTATAAATTAATTTTTACCTTTTTCCCAACACTTGCCTCGGAGAGATCGATAGACTCTTTTATATAATATTAAAAAACACCGAGGGATAAAGTCTTTGAATATTGTGTTATACACATATTCACACATACTTCCATAAAATACATTATCTCCCTTTTAATACTGCACTTCAAGGGGCGGGGGGAGGGGCGGATAAAACGGCGCATGAGAAAGAGAGGCGCGAACCACGCTCAAGAGAGAAAATAAGTTACCCTCTCTCCCTCATCCCGTTATCTAAAATAGGAGGGACTAAGGCCGCTATGTAGGCGTAGTCAAGGGACAGCTAGTTTCCTAATTGGAAAATCTTTGAGTTGAGAAAATCTTAAGGTTTCTCATTGGAATACGCTCTCCCCCAAAGATACTCTCATAAGAAAAAAGGCAACCCCATCGACTTGCTTCTTCCGAAAAAAATCACACAACACACACTCTGAGTCCTACCTTCGGGTGGACCAAATGTACCACCGATATCCATCACTTGTACTGTATTTTAGAAATTTTTGTTTAAGTTAAATTATAAAGATTTTTGTAACTTCTAGTGTTCCTACTGTTAAATTAAGAAAAGAAACAAACACTGAGGTCTTTTAATTTACTTGCCCTAAAAGTTATTCAATATTTTTCTTTTACCATAATTAATTATTATTTTCGTCATTTTGTATATTTAATTAAAAATTCTCGGACCGATACTGATTGTTGGTAATTAACATTACCCAATTTTCGCCGACTACAAAATTAAAAGTAAGTAAACCTTATATTTTTTTGTGCATTCTATTCTCGCGACTTCAAGGCACCTATCCTTTCTTTTGTTTCTCTCTCTCTCTCTCTCTCGCTCTCTTTATTCCTTCCGTGTAGATCAGAACTGTCACTGCTTCGGTATATTGGATATTAGGGACTGTACTTCAAATCAATCGTGTCATTTCATTTAAAAATCAAATCTATCTCTGCCAAACACCTTTCAGAGTTTTACTCTGTGGAAAGGAAATCTTGCCAGAGACGATAAAACTTTATCTAGGCGATGTCCACTATGTTTTCAGAAATTATTAGTTGTAAAATTTTGTCTTTAAATTATACTTTTCTTATTTCCGAAAGAAGAAAATTTTATAGCCCACAACTTTCACTATTCATATAACTGTTTGACCATCTTAATTTTCTAATTTTTCCTCGATATTAACACATTTTAGCGCTCGCCCAGGTTATTAATCTTAACCGATTAGGCCTAGTAAGAGCAATTATTAGAAGATTTTCAGAGTCTTCTGACTAATAACAATCGGTTTATTAAAAGAGTAAAACATCTATTCAAAACCGACGTTACAAGAGATATAATACTTATAGTTTCTATTTGGCTCTTATATAAGCCTGTACAAGCTCTTAGGCATTTTCGCTCAAAGAGTCTGATTTTTTCCATTTGTGAAGGACTGATGTTGTTGCTTCGCAAAAGTTTATGCTTATAATAATATGTAGACAGTTAACGATTTTCAGCGTAAAATCTATCCTTCGTATATCTGTTCCTGTCCTAACATCTCTAATGAGCATGTGCTCCTCCCATAGTCTGCACACTGTCCTATATCTCTATTTATTACGGGCGAATCCCAAATCCGCACCTCAATAGACTGCGTATTGCCGAACGCATCCGTAACAGTACAAGCAATTAAAAATGCATTAAGGTATCCAACCTAACCTTTCCTGACAGACTCTATCCTCCCTACTCCACACGGCCCACCTACTTCCAGCAACCAATAATATTCTTGAATCTTAATTTGTAAACGCCCAGCTTTGAGCCGACTGAGGGTGCGTGCTACCTCGAGTCGATTCGAGAGAATCAGAAAAATATTGTAAAATCGCGAGAGCGACTAACGTCTAAGTCCACTTTTATCATTTATTGTTTTATTTAACATTTTATCTTTTATTGTTAAATGTAAGCGCTGGCCTTCTCGATCTTCAAGAGAAGCTATGCCGAGTTTTGGAATACAATAAAACAAATTTTAAAAAATCACATTCAACATTTGGTCCTTCGAACCGGATAAGCGACCGACAGAAGCATCGCTTTCCACGAGCAATCAGGAACTTAAGTATCAGTGATTCCAAGTGAGTATCGCCACTGCTTCACACCACGGATAATCGCCTGACAGAAGTGTTGGTACCGAGGCATCGTGAAACAAAAACATCTATAAAGGAGCATTTACCAAGACCAAGCCGATTGTCATGCAAAAATTTTTTTTAGAAATCTTCCCGATTTATGCTATCGTATCAAAACTTGATAATGAAACGCGGCTAAGGTAGAAGGAAACTCTTTGCGACAACAATATTCCTACGATGGAAACTTTATTAGAGTTTTTGCATATCCGACAACGAGTTTTAGAAGACTCTAAAACTGTGAGTACTGGAAAACCGCAAAATCCAAATAAAAAAAGGCACATTCTCAACGATTGTACGCTGCTAAGGCAGATGCCAAGAAACCTCTTTGTAACGTGTACAAAGCCGAACACTTCACGCAAAACTGCGGAAAATTAGTAAACGTCAGCATCGATGAACGCGAAAAACTGATCAAAGAGCACAATCTCTGTTTTAACTGTCTTCGGTCTAATCACTTTATAAAAGATTGCAAAGCAACTAGATGCCAAAAATGTAATAAACATCATCATACGCTATGACATAAAGACACGTCCAATAATCGAGATTCTGAATCAGCCAATTTAAAGGTTAACGTAGCCTGCTTATATTCAAGCCACACGAGTCAAATGCTCCTCTCTACCGCGAAAATCAACTTTCTCGATTGCGATGGAAATTCTCATCCAGCACGCGTACTTCTCAACTCGTGCTCACAAGCGAACTTTTTAACGAAAACATTAGTTGAAAGGTTGAAATTACCTGAGCGCAACATTAACGTATCTGTCACGGGTATCAACGGCACCGTCTCTTATTACAAAAACGTTGTCAAAGCAAAATTTCAATCTCGAATCCGCGACTATACCTATGAATTAGAATTTCTCATCCGCGACGAGTTTCTTGATGTTGTCTCTTCATATTACGTTCCTTGTGATTTGTTACACATACCCCACGACAAGCAGCTTGCGGATCCTGAATACTTCAAACCCGATATTATCGACGGTATAATCGGTACAGAAATCTATTTAAAGCTATTGCGGGCCAAACAATGAGCTGTAAACGATCAAGGTGCCGTCATGCAAAACACTGAGCTCGGTTTGATTATAGCTGGAAAAATTTCAAAGAAAAATCGCAGCAAACCATTAAGATGCAATTTTGCATCAATCGAAACCGTTAATCATGACCTGAAAAGGTTCTGCGAAATCGAGGAAATCTCCGGAGATAAATGCCTTTCGCCCGAAGAACAAGCTTGCCAAGATCACTTCGTAAAAAATACCACACGCAACGCGAACTCCGGGCGAGCTTGGTAACTCGTACAATTCAGCTTCAAAACAGTTTCAATCACTCGAGCGCTCATTTGATAAAAACGCGGATTTGAAACGGCAATACTTCCACTTCATGCATGAATACGAAAACCTGGGTCACATGACTGAATTAACACATCCTGTTAAGCAATCTAGCCTCACAACGCGAACTCACACAACTGAGTTTGAAATTATCATTAAAAATTAATTATGAAAATTATATCAAATTGCTCGGCAGACAATCATGTCATACAAATTTTAATACGAATTACCATACATTCATCCACTAATTTAATGTCCAAGGAATAAAACAAGCTATTATTGTGGTATATTACGGGGAGAGGTGTAAATAAGTCTCACGTACATTTCAAATATAACTAAAATATATTAAAAAACATACATGAACTTCATTAATGTAAAACTTAGAAAAATCTCAACGCGCTCTCGGTTGCTCTCGACGTGCACTCTTCGGTGGCAAACATCAGACTCTCTCGCCCTCTCGAACTTCATTCAGCACAATAACTACCTGGTCACTCATTTACGCATCTCATTCGTACATCTGTCACACACATTTTACGCACAGTTTACTACTTTCGCTCTTCTGTACCATCTGCCTACAATAAACTCATAAAACCTTTCGTACTGCTATAC
Source organism: Philotrypesis tridentata (assembly GCA_018906965.1). Lineage (NCBI taxonomy): Eukaryota > Metazoa > Arthropoda > Insecta > Hymenoptera > Pteromalidae > Philotrypesis > Philotrypesis tridentata. Next base: position 4,231,953 of record JACCIB010000014.1, read on the forward strand.
TCTCATTCTCGCATCCACACTCACTATACCGCTCACTCGTTTTACAACACTGGGGAAACCCTGTGTCCGCTTCATCCCTTGTCTTAAGCTTTTTACAATCACATTCTACCTGCATACACATTTACATCCGTCGCGCTGTCCCTCGCGCTTGCCTCTCTCTCTCTCTCTCTCTCTCTCTCTCTCTCTCTCTCTCTCTTACACTGCTACCTTCACATCCACATTATTTTATCTAATCCGATTATCTACTCGTAACTGTAAATCCTACGGTACTTGCGAAAACAGAATGTATTTCATTATCATAACTGTTTTAGGAAACACATACACGGAGAATGAGTTTTAATAAAAGCTACTATATTTTATATTTTATACTAGTCGGAAGACATTGTATTTTTGAAAAACTCGATTTTTCACATGTTCACACTTTCGAAATACGGAGTTCAAATACTAATCTTATTTTTTACTTTTTATTCAGATAATTTAGTGTGTATGCCTGTATGCATAGGAGCGCCCGTCGTGCAATATGCTCATGAGGATTTAGATTCTGAGTCGTCCGCTGCGCACCTAATGATCCAACACAAGAGAACGTGCATGTCTGGCTTTAACATTCGTACATTTAGGATTCTGCGGGCGTTAAATAGCGGGAAAATTAAAATTGCGGTGTGTATTGTTGTGAGCTCGGTAATTGCCTAAGGTATGTGTTTCGTCGGTGTTTTAAGGAATAGCAAAACATTGTTTTGCAAAAGGCTACATCAAATGATTGCAGAATTTAAAAAATTTTTTTTATAATCAACTTTTATTGCTTATAGAAGTACATATTGTCTTGATGTCGAGGCCGTCGATCTTAACCATTGATGATTTAGTAGAACCTTTATCTGTAAAAAACGGTACAAAATTGTACAATAGGCGATATAAAGCGCATGAACAGCATAAGTTTTAGGAATGATATATGTCGACAAAAGAGACGTCGCTTGGTTTTTACAAAACTTTGAACTATGAGTCAATTGTTAGAAACTTATTTAATGAGCTCTTTACGCAGATGCGAGTCAAGAAACCACAGTTAAGTCGATCATTTACAACTCCAAATTTAAAGCGAACGTAAATAATCAATGCATCTTAATTAAATACGCCAATACATAATAATTGATCGGATTTTATACAGGCACAGTTTGAAATGATTGGGTACAAATAATTGAGCTTTTCTGCTCAAAAAACGATTGAAATTATGAATTGAATTTCTAGTAAAAACATTATCATGAAAATATGGAGCGTGCTCTTACCCGTACAGACCCCCTACGCCACTGTTGGCATTCGCCATTGCTTGAGCATTTGCTGAGCTTCCACCGGGATAGATTCCATATCCTGGAGCATATCCGCCTCCTAAACCTGGATAATATTGTGGCTGGGCTGCAATTATTAAAAAATCGTTGTGTTTAATTGAATGATTAAGCGAGAAAAACCAGTCGGGGGCTGAAATGCTTACCAACTGGACTACCCATGGCCACTGCAATTACGGCGAGCAAAATGACGAGAGCGATTTTGGCCATTTTTTCTAGATACTTGTCGGTTCGAGTCTGAACAAGAACTGATGTGATATTCGCTGTTCGATCTTCGTTTATATACGAATGCAGAGAACATTAGCGCGATCAGTGATTCACTCTAAATCACATTTTAAGTGTTTTTGTATTATGGGGACTTTCGAAATTTGTGTGACGGCAGAAATGCAGTGTTTTTACTTTGACACAATATCTTATTTATACGTCGATAGATTATTTGTTTCATATTATGAAAGAATTTACAACAAGAAACACTAGTGCAAGGTTGTGCGAAGGACTCAAAAACGATCAATTTTCATTTGTCACTTTTTAAGTAATTCGATTACTTTACAATGTACAAGCTTTCTTGAATTAAAGAGACTTAACCCCCTTAAAATTATGAATTATTTATTAAAATTTTGCGTCAATAATTTACTTGCGTTAAATTCTAAAATTAAAAATATTATTTTGTGTTGATAGTATACTATAAAATTTATTAAAATATGTTTTTAATCAAATTTTAATATATGTACGGAGATAAACATATGAACTTTTTTTCTTAATTTGTCCTATAGTCGGACGATACTTGTAGGAGAGGACACGATAAGTAACACTCGTATAAAGTTTTGTGGAAGCTCAAAAACGATCGATTTTAATTTTTGCCATTTTTTGGGTAAATCAATTAATCTACTTTGTACAAGCTTTCTTGAATTAAGGGGTTATGACAGTGTTAAAATTTTGAAAATATCAATTTTTTTTTATTCACTTTTTTCACAGTTTAGTCCGTAGGATATGGTGTTGAAAACCGTTTCTTGCTAATAAAATTTGCCTCGAAGATTTTGACAAAAAACTGATAAATCTGTTTCAAGTAAATTTTTGAAAAATCGTGAATTTTAAATATTTCAATTAGGCCAAATTTGTGGAAAGAATTGTTCTACCCACTTCTTACAGAGCAATTTCATGAGATATCTTACTGAAAATACGACAAAAAGAACTGTTTTACAAACCGTTTTTTCTCCATAGTTATTAATTTATTTCCATAAAATTAATTTTTCTCTGTGTGATTTTATGCTACTAAACTCAATGTGTTAAAGTAAAGGCATTCAACAAATTTGAATTTGCCACCCGAACAGGTTGCGCCTCACAGCATTCAAAGTTTTGTGGAAGCTCAAAAACGATCGCTTTTAATTTCGAAATTTGTGTGACGGCAGAAATGCAGTGTTTTTACTTTGACACAATATCTTATTTATACGTCGATAGATTATTTGTTTCATATTATGAAAGAATTTACAACAAGAAACACTAGTGCAAGGTTATGCGAAGGACTCAAAAACGATCAATTTTCATTTGTCACTTTTTAAGTAATTCGATTTACTTTACAATGTACAAGCTTTCTTGAATTAAAGAGACTTAACCCCCTTAAAATTATGAATTATTTATTAAAATTTTGCGGCAATAATTTACTTGCGTTGAATTTTAAAATTAAAAATATTATTTTGTGTTGATAATATACTAAAAAAAATAATTCTATTAAAATATATTTTTAATCAAATTTTAATATATTATATATTATATTATATTAGAAATTATTATAATTTGTGCTATAGTCGGACGATACTTGTAGGAGAGGACACAATAAGTAACACTCGTACAAAGTTTTGTGGAAGCTCAAAAACGATCGCTTTTAATTTCGAAATTTGTGTGACGGCAGAAATGCACCGTTTTTACTTTGACACAATATCTTATTTATACGTCGATAGATTATTTGTTTCATATTATGAAAGAATTTACAACAAGAAACACTAGTGCAAGGTTATGCGAAGGACTCAAAAACGATCAATTTTCATTTGTCACTTTTTAAATAATTCGATTTACTTTACATTGTACAAGCTTTCTTGAATTAAAGAGACTTAACCCCCTTAAAATTATGAATTATTTATAAAAATTTTGCGTCAATAATTTACTTGCGTTGAATTCTAAAATTAAAAATATTATTTTGTGTTGATAATATACTAAAAAAAATAATTCTATTAAAATATGTTTTTAATCAAATTTTAATATATAATATATTATATTATATTAGAAATTATTATAATTTGTGCTATAGTCGGACGATACTTGTAGGAGAGGACACAATAAGTAACACTCGTACAAAGTTTTGTGGAAGCTCAAAAACGATCGCTTTTAATTTCGAAATTTGTGTGACGGCAGAAATGCACCGTTTTTACTTTGACACAATATCTTATTTATACGTCGATAGATTATTTGTTTCATATTATGAAAGAATTTACAACAAGAAACACTAGTGCAAGGTTATGCGAAGGACTCAAAAACGATCAATTTTCATTTGTCACTTTTTAAATAATTCGATTTACTTTACATTGTACAAGCTTTCTTGAATTAAAGAGACTTAACCCCCTTAAAATTATGAATTATTTATAAAAATTTTGCGTCAATAATTTACTTGCGTTGAATTCTAAAATTAAAAATATTATTTTGTGTTGATAATATACTAAAAAAAATAATTCTATTAAAATATGTTTTTAATCAAATTTTAATATATAATATATTATATTATATTAGAAATTATTATAATTTGTGCTATAGTCGGACGATACTTGTAGGAGAGGACACAATAAGTAACACTCGTACAAAGTTTTGTGGAAGCTCAAAAAGGACCAATTTTAATTTTTGCCATTTTTTGGGTAAATCAATTAATTTACTTTGTATAAGCTTTCTGCATTAAGAGGACTTAACCAAAATTGGGGAAATTTGTCAGATTATTAAAATTATTTTGTTAGGTGTTATGAATAATTTAAATAATTACTTTTTTTGATAATGGAAAATTAATACTTAAAAATGATTCTTCATTTTAATACAAAAAAATTTTTAAGTAAATCTAAATTTGCAAAATTCTTTTAGGTACGTTTTAGTGATCAAAATAATATTTCTTATTTCTATATATACCACATATCAATTGTGTATTAATAGATTGAAGGTTTATAAACAAATTCTTGTATCTAGGTTTGGGCTAGTCAAATATTGTTACCAAACTTTCAATATTAATAAGTCAATAATTTATAAATTTCAATAATTTATTTAATAAGTCTAAAATTATCATGTTCTTTTCCATTAACATGCGTGCGTTTTGTAACGATACAGACACCGGATATTTTACTAAATTTAAAATGACAAGGGGAGAATCTTGTGTTTTGTGCAGGTAAGAATAGAAATAACGGAATTGAATTTTTTTCCATATAATATACAATTACTTTCTAACTGATAATATACCATAAGAACTACTAAACCACAGATTTTATACACTTTTTATACCTTATCTATTCTATGATGTACTACCTTTTTAATATACGGTGATTTGATGTCGCAATGAGCCGCAAGTTCTGGTTAACGACAGAGTTCTTAGTAAATCTGCGAGAGGTCTATTAGTTTACTGTGGTTTAGGAACCTGACGTTGCCGTCAATAATCCCGGTGAGCTGGCGCGTAATTCTTTCTGAATTTACTTGCAAAGAAAACTTAACTTATCAAACGAATTTATTACAGAAATCTGATTACGTTTTTTTTAACTTTAATTTATTTTCTCACTCTCAAAAATGATTCTCTTGCACAGGGATGTACCCTGCAGAGAATTTTTCTAGAGTGAGCATTTGTTTTAGTTGATTAGTGCTCATTGCACCTACGTAAGGCCTAAGAAAGGTACTATATATATTCACACTATATATTCGGGGCCTATCAATTTTATTACTCTCTTCCAGGGAAAAATTTTGTTAGCTGCACCGAAGAGAAGCAGCTGCGTAAATATTTGTAGTGGAATGGTTTCGTGATGAGAAAACATTTTAACTCATTAAATACCGAAATGCAAAAATTTCATTCTTACATTTCAGCTCGAATAATTTTATTAAAACAACAAAATAGTAGGGGTAACTATCCCCCAATAAACTTGTTGTTTTCATCAAATTATTCAAGCTCAAATGTAAGAAAGAAATTTTTGCAATACACGGCAACGTTACTATGACACGTACGTCGAAATAAGGTCCATTTATTCTAATATTAAATAGAAAATATTCGCAAAAAATAATATTCTCGAAATATATAAAATTATTTAAATAATAATAATAATAATTATTATTAATTATAATTATTATCATTATCATCATTATTATTATTATTATTTAAATAATGTCATAGTTATGTAATTGGCATTTTAGCATTCTATCTGTAATGATTGTATAAATGAATACTGATTTTGTAATTATCATTAAAAATTAATTATTAAAAATGATATCAAATTGGTCGGCAGACAATCATGTCATACAAATTTCAATACAAATTACCATACATTCATCCACTAATTTAATGTCCAAGGAATAAAACAAGCTATTATTTTATCTAATCCGATTATCTACTGGTAACTCTAAATCCTACGGTACTTGCGAAAAAAGTATGCATTTCATTATCATCACTGTTTTAGGAAACACGTACACGAAGAATGAGTTTTAATAAAAGCTACTATATTTTATACTAGTCGGAAGACATTGTATTTTTGAAAAACTCGATTTTTTACATGTTCACATTTTTGAAATACGGAGTTCCGATACCAACCTTATTTTTTACTATAAGGATGTAGACAAGTATACACTTGCTACCGTGATTTTATCTCTCGGTGGCGTTTTAAATAATCTTTGGAAGAATTTGTCGATCTTCCCGAGGCAAATTGTTTGAATGGGTTAAATAAATTTACCCATTCTTTCTGTAGTCGACGTTTCGACGATCATTGTCGTCCTCTTCAGGAAACTGTCAAAGTTTATTATGTTTAAAAAACTTACAAAAATTATACAAACAATAAAGTCAAAGAACTTACAGATGTAGAGAGAGTACACAATATTTCAATCATCTCCCACGGCTAACTGTAACCGGGAGAAATATCGAGAAACCGAAAAATGACGCAACATTGTTTATTTTTCGGCTACTGTCTCGGAAATGAGGAACTAGTCGATAATCCTCGCTTATATACTGCGAAAAGTTCGCAGCCTTTCGCGCGCTCTGTTTACAAGCGACGTCACATATTCACCTTCTACCTATGATGTATACATATTGTGTTCGTTAATTTTTGAGCTCGTATATTAAGTGTGTGTACACGCTATTTAATTTCTGTGTATCTTCTCTCTTATTTATTCCGTTTTCTAGCATGTGGATGTGCATCATTTGAGAAAGTTGGTTTTGTAGGTAGATTTTTACTCAGGTAGATTTTTACATTTTTTATCCGAACATCAGAACAGTCAAAAAATCGCCATGGTGTACAATCTGATAGATAGAACAGTAAAATTGTCTGACAAATGTTGTCATAAGAAGAACATAATTATTGTAAAAGAACTCCTGTTTGACAATGGTTATCCGACTGACTTTGTAAACAAATTTGTGAAGAAACGTTTGTCTACAATAAAAACTAGTAGACAACCGGAGCAAAGAATGAGTAACGATACCTATAACAATTGTGTTAGTTTACCCTATATTAGCGATTTTTATGAACATGTACAGTATGCATTAAAGCGAAAAAACATTGTAACTGTCCCAAAGATACACAGTCAAATGTATAATATCACTGAAATAGGGAAGGACAAAACTGAAAGACATCTCGAAAAAAATGTAGTATATAAGCTAAAATGTAATAATTGTACCGCTACGTACGTGGGCCAGACAAAAAGAAGTGTGTGTACACGCATTGAGGAGCACAAAAAATCCAAAGATAGTGTCATTTCTGAGCACATAAACAAACAAAATCATAGTTTCAATTTTGAAAAATTCAGTATTAAAGATAGAGAGAAAAATCTGAATAACGATTGATCTCAGAAATGATGCACATCCACATGCAAGAAAACGGAATAAATAAGAGAGAAGATACACAGAAATTAAATAGCGTGTACACACACTTAATATACCAGCTCAAAAATTAACGAACACAATATGTATACATCATAGGTAGAAGGTGAATATGTGACGTCGCTTGTAAACAGAGCGCGCGAAAGACTGCGAACTTTTCGCAGTATATAAGCGAGGATTATCAACTACTTCCTCATTTCCGAGACAGTAGCCGAAAAATAAACAATGTTGCGTCATTTTTCGGTTTCTCGATATTTCCCCCGGTTACAGTTAGCCGTGGGAGATGATTGAAATATTGTGTACTCTCTCTACATCTGTAAGTTCTTTGACTTTATTGTTTGTATAATTTTTGTAAGTTTTTTTAAACATAATAAACTTTGACAGTTTCCTGAAGAGGACGACAATGATCGTCGAAACGTCGACTACAGAAAGAATGGGTAAATTTATTTAGCCCATTCAAACAATTTGCCTCGGGAAGATCGACAAATTCTTCCAAAGATTACTTATTTTTTACTTTGTGTTCAGACAATTTAGTGTGTATGCCTGTATGCATAGGAGCGTCCATCGTGCAATATGCTCATGAGGATTTAGATTCTGAGTCGTCCGCTGCGCACCTAATGATCCAACACAAGAGAACGTGCATGTCTGGCTTTAACATTCGTATATTTAGGATTCTGCGGGCGTTAAATAGCGGGAAAATTAAAATTGCGGTGTGTCTTGTTGTGAGCTCGGTAATTGCCTAAGGTATGTGTTTCGTCGGTGTTTTAAGGAATAGCAAAACATCGTTTTGCAAAAGGCTACATCAAATGATTGCAGAATTTAAAAAATTTTTTTTATAATCAACTTTTATTGCTTATAGAAGTACATATTGTCTTGATGTCGAGGCCGTCGATCTTAACCATTGATGATTTAGTAGAACCTTTATCTGTAAAAAACGGTACAAAATTGTACAATAGGCGATATAAAGCGCATGAACAGCATAAGTTTTAGGAATGATATATGTCGACAAAAGAGACGTCGCTTGGTTTTTACAAAAATTTGAACTATGAGTCAATTGTTAGAAACTTATTTAATGAGCTCTTTACGCAAATGCGAGTCAAGAAACCACAGTTAAGTCGATCATTTACAACTCCAAATGTAAAGCGAACGTAAATAATCAATGCATCTTAATTAAATACGCCAATACATAATAATTGATCGGATTTTATACAGGCACAGTTTGAAATGATTGGGTACAAATAATTGAGCTTTTCTGCTCAAAAAACGATTGAAATTATGAATTGAATTTCTAGTAAAAACATTATCATGAAAATATGGAGCGTGCTCTTACCCGTACAGACCCCCTACGCCACTGTTGGCATTCGCCATTGCTTGAGCACTTGCTGAGCTTCCACCGGGATAGCTTCCATATCCTGGAGCATATCCGCCTCCTAAGCCTGGATAATATTGTGGCTGGGCTGCAATTATTGAAAAATCGTTGTGTTTAATTGAATGATTAAGCGAGAAAAACCAGTCGGGGGCTGAAATGCTTACCAACTGGACTACCCATGGCAACTGCAATTACGGCGAGCAAAATGACGAGAGCGATTTTGGCCATTTTTTCTAGATACTTGTCGGTTCGAGTCTGAACAAGAACTGATGTGATATTCGCTGTTCGATCTTCGTTTATATACGAATGCAGAGAACATTAGCGCGATCAGTGATTCACTCTAAATCATATTTTAAGTGTTTTTGTATTATGGGGACTTTCGAAATTTATGTGACGGCAGAAATGCAGTGTTTTTACTTTGATACGATATCTTATTTATACGTAGATAGATTATTTATTATAGGCTGTTAATGAAGTTTTAACAAGAAACACTTGTACAAAATTCATGTAGCATAATATTTACAATATTTACACTAAAAATTGCTATGTTCATCCCATAAATTGTTATATAATACTTATTTTATGGGATGCGACGTAGCAATAATTATTGCTGCGTCGTAAACATTTTTGCACGGCCAGCTGACTCACTCTCGGCGAATTGACAGCTCCTGAAGCGGAGCCAGTGCTCGGTGGCGTTCGCAGGAGTTGCCTCTGACCGACCGCGTGCGGAGCGCAGGATGTGAGATCTCGAGTCGCACCTGCGCAGCGCGCCGGCGCTCGTGGGAGGGGGCACGACAGGAAGCGAGGTAGTGCCAAGAGCGCGCGGTCACATGCATGAGAGTGTGTGTGTACGAGAGAGAGGGAGTTGTCGCGCGAGAGAGAGAGGGAATTGGCGCGTGATAGAGAGTGAGTGAGAGAGAGAGAGAGAGAGAGAGAGAGAGAGAGAGAGAAGGTATAGCGAGAGTGGGAATCGAGCGTGAGAAAGAGAGAGAGAGAGAGAGAGAGAGAGAGAGAGAGAGAGAGAGAGAGAGAGAGAGAGAGCGTGCGTTTGAGTGAGAAAGAGAGGGATATAGTGGCGCGAGGTTGATGGCGTTCGGAGCGCCCAGAGAGTTTGGGAACGCATGACTGAGGAGCGTCGCGGTGAAGTTGACTTTATGTTGACACCCGGAGGTCATAAAGATGTATAGGGGAATGTATGGGATCTTCGGTGATTCGATAGAGGCTGTTCTATGATCTATATATTGGAATGGAGGATTTCGAATACCGCGCGCTCGATAGCTTATCTATTTGATTTGCATATTGAGGAAATACATAGAGGACGTTAATTGATTTTCTAACCACTGATAAAATTGGATTTGGAAAAGAGGGCGCTGGGGAAAATCACGGATAGAGGAATAAATTAGTGGTGGTCTATTAATGGCCAATAGAGGAGTTATTTCAGATACAGGACCAATTGGAAAATTCGGTGATCAGATCGACGCTTCCGTGAAGAAGGAGGCCGGGTGGGAAAAACGCGGCATCCTTCCTCGGACGAAGCGTCGACCGCGTCACTCTGTCGGCGGACGCCTTGGTCGTAGTCCGCACTCTGATTCCGTCACTGGTGCTTGGTGAATATAGTCGGTCTCAGCAGCTTATTGTTTTTTTTCCTTGGAAGCCATTTTGATTTACCGTTCGAGTTTTTCTTGGAGGAGTTTTGGAGGAATTATTAGCTTGAGATTTCCTGGTTGAGCGGAGTTTGCAGTTGTGGAGCCAGAAGTAATAGAGGAGTTGAGTGAACGAATTCATAAAGGAAATTGGTAATATCTCGTTGTAAATTATTTCTGATAATCACTTCGTGGTGGGAAATGCAAGTATAATAGAGGATCGAGGCTGTTGTGGCGTATGGAGGAGTTCGCGTTTTCAGATCCTGGCCGGTGACTTCCCTTTAATTTTCAATTATTAAATAGAATCATCGTAGAGGAATTTTCGCGGCCCCCATTTCTCTAGCATCATCGAGCAGCCTTGGAGTTAGTAATATGGCCGCGTGCCCATGCTTTATTTCGAGTCACTCAAATATGTTTGCCTGAATAAATCCGTTGTAATAAGTAAATAGAATATATTCGTGATTTATTATCTAATATATTTGTGTTAACAATTTACGACCTGATTGCCACCACACTTCCTGCTTTCACCATTTTCAGAGTTCCACAAGCCGGGAGGAAGGAGTCGGTCGCGCAGAATTAAATATTTTGTACACTAACTGGAATCCCCGTGCGGGCGGGAAAAATTCCACGTTACAGGGAATTTGTTTTGATTAATTAAACAACAATTAAACAATTAATGAGCTGATTAAATAAGTTTTTAACATTTATCTCGTATTCCAAATTTTTATAAAAACCAAGCAACGTCTCTTTTGTCGACATATCTCATTCTTAAAACTTGTGCTGTTCATACGCTTTATATCGCCTGTTGTACAATTTTGTACCGTTTGTTACAGATAAAGTTCCTACTAAATCATTAATTTTAAAAAATCGACGGGCTCGACGTCAAGGCAATCTGTACTCCCATAATCAATAAAATGTGATAAAAAAACGTCTGCAATCATTTGTCGTAGCCTTCTGCAATACAATGTTTTGCTATCCCTTAAAACACCGGTATAACACTATTCATGCATATACACACAGAGATACATGCATAATTATCATAATTGTAATATACAAAAACACGCATAATTATAATAGCCCTGCACAGTCGTCGAAAATTAGAAAGTTTAAATTAGAAATGAGAAATTTTCAGCATATTTTAAAACGTAGCAAACGAAACCTACATTTCGAAAACTAAAAATTCGATATTGAATTTAGTATAAATAACAAGCAGATACAGAGGGATAACTAAAGTGGAGACTCTGATTGTGAGTTCATAATGCTAGCAATATTGTATTGTTTTCAATGTTTGATCTTGTAGTGTGAGAGTGTCGTTTGACGATTTAAACTGAAATGGGTGAATAATTTGAAGTCTCCTAAGACTATTTTTGGTTCCCACGTATAATCATATTTAGGTTATGATGGTCTTATTTGAATATGCCGTTAAAAAATCTCACCGTTCTATGGTCTCGAGCTATCTCGGGTCCAACTAACAGAGATAATTGTTGATCTATAACAGTTGATATAGCTGTTTGCAGTACCATTCTTAAATAATTCTGTAAAAAATTTCAACATTTGTATTATCGAAGTTTTTAATAGATTTAAATTATATTTTGAGCAAAAGTTCCACCACTTTTTTTAAATAGCATTCGCATTGTTTAAACGAAAAATTAGATAATTATGACATCATGATGTCGTTGGATGCTTCAGGAACACCCTTTAATTGGAAGGCTTTTTGAATAAGATACCGGCCTCCTGATGGGTAATCTTGTTCCAAAATTGATCCGGTTACCTGTTTAAAAAGTTCAAGTTGTATTTAGCTTCAATTGCTATGGTGTTTTAAATAAGTCACTCGTTGAACAAACTGTACCATAGATTTAATGGCCGCAATCAGGTAGAATTAGAATATATTTTATATGATCTGTTTTTATTTTCTGAAGTATTTTTGTATAACCGAACAGGATTTCTGTAATTGCCCGTCTCCGTTGTCGCACCAACATCTGCGGCGCCGAACCTTTGCCATCTCATTCTTCATTGTTAGCTGGATATTCGCTCGTTTTATACATTCGTTTGAGGTGCGCCCCCAAAGTGTTTTGGAAAATGCGTTGTATATTTTTTAATTTTATTTAAATGCCCTGATGAGAAGCCTGAGTGGCTCGAAATTGTAGGAAAGAAATAATAAAGAAAAATGGCTCGAAGAGATGACTAGATTCATTTTTTAATAATGAGCTTCTAGTTTCGCGTTGTGAATTAGGTTGGGTATTGCATGGCAGCTACAAAACCACAAGAATGAAACTACTGAATTGAAATGTAACTGAATTAAAACTGTAAATGTAATAGTTCACTGCGATGAGAAATGTATTAATCATGATATGAATTGGATCAATTTGTGAAAAGATACTTGGATATTGATTTAGTTGGAGGAGGGCTTTTTGTGGAAGCATGTAAAACAATGTTTTCGAGTGTGTGTGTGCGTAAAGAAAAATTTATAAAGAAAATCTGAAATCCTACTTTTTCAAATGCGTATTTCGAAAGTGTGAATGTGTAGAAAGACAAGGCTATCGAAAATACGAATGATCCTAATGTTACGATCTTTCAAAATATAAATGAGTTCAAACGTTCTCTATTATTGTAGATGGCAATAACATTAAGTACAGTGTTACATATGACAACTTATTAGAGTTATGAAATAAATGCTGTTAATCGCTCTGCAATCTTACGAAGTTTTGCCTGTACTTTAGACGTCATATGCAAAAGTCTATGAACGGCTATGAAACTAGTAATGAAAAGTATAAAGAGTAAAATACTATTTTTATTTTTGTTATACATACTTCAGGTAAAATAAATTTTACTATAAATACTAATTTTATGCAATAAATTTTATTTGAGCATATAAAAAACGAATAAATTTAAATAGAATTGAAGTGACAGTAGCCTTTAATTTTTATTTTTATTATAGTGTTTTCAGAGTAATAAGCAGATGAAACATGGTTTTGTTCCATTACCTTAATTACTTACCTTAAATAGTAATAAATCGACATAATAATTCTTCCACTGTAAAATTGTAAAATACATAGAGTTAGTGTAACAAGTTAGATAGAGACAACTTTTATTCAACAAGTACTTGCGTTATCTACTTAAAAAAAATGTACGATGATATGTACACTGTTCTCGAGTCTCTCGCTTGGCTATTTCGCATATCAGGTTGCTACCCTTTTAGTCTTCAAGGTACACGGAAATATCGAAAGTACGCTCTTAGTACAATCAGCGTGACATTCAACATTGTATTCTTCATTGTTAGTGCAAAATACTTTCATGATTTTAGTCAAATAGTAAAAAATGCATACGAGTACGTTCAATTTACGATTCAATGATAAAATCAATGTGAATTTTATGACTGTCTTTACGCAAAATTTTTCATTTTTTAGGTTTGACAAAAACCCATTAGCAGTATTAATGTTGGCTGCTCTTCACTTTACGAGTTTGGCTTGCATATTCGATGCCTCGATAATGAAAATAATCCACAGCAGAAAGGTAAAAAGATCGTCCATCAATTTAGGAAATGAATTTTTCAAATTATTTATCTATTTCAGTTTATATCGTCAATCGACTCTTTGTCATTACAAGATCAAACCTTGAAAACGATGGGATATTGCTTGAATTATAAACTCACAGTCAGACTGTCTGTTTTAGTTATTCCTCTATATCTGCTTACTATTTATACTTTACTCAATACCGAATTTCTAGTTTTCGATGTGTAAGTTTCGTTTACTATGTTTTAAATATATTGAAAATTTCTAATCTTTCATGACTGTGCAGGCCTATTCCACTACCGTTCAGAATTTTTGGAAATTTCGCTGTTCTCGTAAAAATGATAAACATAGTATTATTCTTGTTTTTGGTATTTAACATTGGTCAACGCTTCAAAGGACTTAATGCGTGTATGCTGAAAATTTTCAATAATGATTATAAAAAGCTTGGGGTAAATTTGCTTTAAGCATGGGCAATTAGAATATTGCATTATATATTTTTATTTATCGTTATGAATACAAGAACATTGATTTCAGCCACCAATTAGTGATAAAACACCTATGGAATACTTGCAAACAGCGGCTGAAGTGCACGCAAAACTTTGTAAGATTGGAAAAGCGATTAATAGCGTTTATTACATTACTCTAGTAAGCTGTTATATGTAAGACTGTACTTAACGTTATCGCAAGATTACAATAATAGAGAAAATTTTAACTAATTTATATTTTAATAGATCGTAACTACATTAGGATCGTTTGTATTTTCGACAGCCTTGACTTTCTACATATTTACGCTTTCGAAATACGGATTTGAACAAGTAGGCTTTCGGATTTTCTTTGTATTTTTTTCTTTATTATTTGTACAGGTAATCACAGTAATAAAAATTGTTCTGATCTGTAACTGGACAAGCGCCCAGGTAATTTCGAAATCGGAAAAAGATCAATTTTTCATTCTAAATATCCAAGTGAATATCTCTTTTGACAATAGCCTTTATCTTCAGGTAACACACACCGAGAAAATTCTGTATAATATTTCTTTAAGTGACATGTGCATAGCAGACAAATCGCTGAATAAAACGGTGAGAGTTTAACGATTTTTATCGCAGCTTTAATTTGTTAAGACAAAATTTTCCTTGCAGGTTTACTGTTTTTCAATGCAGATACTTCATCATGATTTTGGTTTTACTGCCGCAGGATTATTTCCTATAAATTCGACACTGATACAATCGGTAAGAAGAATTTTCATCATTGCATTCATCAATAAATTTATACAGAAACCGCTTTATTTTTGCTGTTTTTTTTAGTTGGCAGGTGCAATAACTACCTATTTGGTGATACTAATACAATTTAATCCAAAGACGTAACCAGGACAAGATTTATTTATTATACAGACTCATAAAAAATATCAAGTGTTGATGTTCACGTGACTTCCAGTACACTAATTATGTCATTTTAATGTTTGTCAACTTTATATTTTTCACCCTGATAATAATTAATTAGTGACATAAATATATTTAGAAAATGCTTATGAAGATGTAAAAGGGCTTGGAGAGATTTTGGATAGCAAGCAAACTGATTCGAAGAAAATACGGCTAAATTTGAATGATATTCTTTGGATAGTTTTGCTTAAGTAATCTAAATATAATTGCACTTCTAATTAATTACGATAGATTTTTATTCAAAAAAAGAAACGCTCTACATTTTACCATGACTTTATTATTTACACATGATTTAATTAAAATAATTTAATAATATTCGATTAAATAGCTGTTTAATACTTCGTCTTCGGTATAATCCGCACACGCTTCTCAAAACTGTAATAACAATACAGTATCTAAAAGTTTTCCTTCAATACTTTGACCAACACGTACGAGAAGTGATTTTTATTAAATAATTCATGTCGCCATCCAGAACATAAGTATACATCGTCAACGTTGTCAGTGCTTGTGGTTCCCGATAATTTAGCGATACCTCCGCTTAGCGAACTAGTGATTGGGACGGACGCCTTTGCTTCCTCCTGAAATCATGGAAGACGGCATGTAAGACAATATTGTTCTGGAAGGAAGAGCGCAGCAAAAGAAGGAGCAATTAAAAAAACCGAGGCATCATGTCGTAGGACGAGAGGAAGAAATTCAGTGTGCCACATACGTCGTCGGGCCACCGTAAGCAGTGGCCACGGAACTGGCAACGCCACCTTTTCCAGTCGAATAGCTGTTGGCGATGGCTGCGATGAGGCCAGGAATGGACTCGGCCGAGCCGCTCGTAGAACCGCGACGTCCTCCTGCAACTGCTGCGCCGGCTCTCGGAAAGCTGAACACCACGGGGAAGTAGTTGTTGAGGCTGGGGTATTGCTTGTTGGGTTTGCGATTACCAGGTCTGAAGGGGGACAGCGGCTCATCCTCCTCCTCTCCCTCGTACTCGTCGCTTTCGCTATCGGCTGGCACTGGGATCTGCTTGCTCTTCTTCGATTTCGACGGCTGTCCGTGGGCCGGCTTCGGAGAATCTTGGAAGATGGGGTTCTCGGTAGCGCTGTCTGCATCATCCTGTAATTTTTTTTAAATCAAGATTATGATCGCTCGTTAATTTGGAAATTGTTAAATTATTTTTAACTTTAATGTTTACTGCTTTTACTTGATGTGATGGGGAAAATTCAATTTTACTTCAAGAAGCTATATTATCGCATGATTTTTCTAGTTCTTTTTTGTTTTGCATTATTAGGTTTGGAAACTGTCTGTTTCCCTAAATATAAGTGCAAAGCAATACGCGCTATAATTGTTATCTGCAGTTTACATTCTTGAGAAATTAATTGAATCCTCGTGCATCCTACGAGTTATCCTTTGGAGATCTAATTAATTTTATAGAGCAACAATCCGGTACTTTTATCATCAATGACAGTACGAGTCGATCGGCAGTACGAGTTGTGTGACAAATCGCATACCTGCGGTTTCGGCTCAGCAGCGTAATCGTCCTCCTGCGCCTCGGCCGCGGGTGAGGCCTCGGCGTCGGCGCTGGCGATTTCCAGCTGGTCGCCCGGCTGTGGTCCGTCGTTCTTGTGGTGCTTTGTCGGCCGTCTGTCGAAATAGGCACCACCGCTGACGGAGTCGCCCTGAGTGTAAACAACGCCAGCTTGATCAGCTTCCTCGGAACGACGGGTCGGCCGGTAGAAGCCCGTGAGCATCATTGTACGCTGTGGATAGTGGTAGGGTGGATAGGCCGATCGCTTGTCTCGAGCTGCGAGCAAGGGTGCACCCGAATTCAATGTTGTTGGTACTGCTTCTAGAATTGTTATTATTTCGCGCTTGCATTGCTGAGAATCGAGGGAGAGTACTTGATTTACGGAATTCTTTTTAAGGAAGACCTTGGAATGGGGCGAATCGATTGGCGGCGGGCTTAATATCCGGTTCAGCTGACTGGGAATTATTGTTTGCACAGTGTAGTGACTTCCGTAATCTAGCTGTATGAGATCAGCTTACGGATAAATTATGCCGTACAGCAATAATAGCGCTACATTGAGTCAATTGTATTTACTGTACATTTTGGGTCGAATAACGAGTGACAATGTACTTCGTAATCTCTATCCTAACTTGAGGCTAGAGAAAATTAGTTTTGGATAATTAAATATTTTATTTCATTGTGCATAAAAAATTAATTTAGCCATTTCTCTGTATTTCCTGCATCGAGTCTTTACGTACTTTCATGTAATCCTTTTGTAGACTAATTTACCCGGAATAAATAATGCTGCAAGTATCATAAATGATATTTTTTATGTTCAATGTACGACTACACGAAAGAAAAATAAGTAAAGATTATAAATTCCTTAAATAGTTCTGAGAAGATAAATTATATATTCCGCAATAATTTAAAGATCATGCCGACAAAACGACCGAAAAAAGTGTCGTAGTTATGAAAAATTTTATATTTTCGAATTTTCATTTCCATTCTGTCAATTAAAAGATACTCCAAGGAATGAATAATTAGCCTGTTTGCTGTCCGATATTTCCCATATCGCTGCGGTAAATCACAGCTTTTCCGCTCTTACGATTACTGATATAATAATTAATCTCAGAACGAGTATGGGTAGCCACTTTTTCAAACGATCAATATCGTACCAAAAAGTAGAAAGAAAGCTACAATAAAAAGAACTCACCACCAGTCCGAAGAAACCGAGCTTCAGATTCTATCGCCAAGTTGGCGAGAGCCACGAGCAGCAATGTCAGCGTCGCGAGCTTGAAAGCCATATTATTTCGAATATAGCCGTGCGAAGCCCGCCAAGACGAACTGAGAAACTAAATTCGGACGGAGCTTTGGGACAACAGCGATTCCGCAAACTCGAGCAAACTTTGCTTCTTCCCACACGCTTCGAATGTATATATTCGGCTCGTCGGAGAGTCGCGATGGGACTTGGTTAGCAGTTGGGATCGGCAATTGCTTTTATACGCTGTGCAGTGCGGCAGAGAAAAAAATCGGATGCACAGCTCTCTCCCTCTATCTCGCTCTCACTCGTAGACTTATATGCAACCCTTCTTCTCTCCCCGCGGCTGCAGACGCACGGCGTGCGCGCGCGTGAGCAGAATCACCAATCGGTGTGCTTGAATTCGATGAATCTCATTTTGCTCTCTTCTCTATCCGTCTCTCTCTCTCTCTCTCTCTCTCTCTCTCTCTCTCTCTCTCTCTCTCTCTCTTTCTCTGTTTGTCTGTGTGTATAAGAGCGTCCATCGTACGGTATGCTCATGAAGATTTGAATTCTGAGTCGTCGGCTGCGCACTTGATGATCCGATATAAGAGAATGTGCATGTCTGACTTTGAAGGTTCCTATATTTAGGATTCTGCAGGCTTTGAATAGCGGGAAAACTAAAATTAAGGTGGGTGTTTGAAGGGATAGCAAAACATTGTTTTACAGAAGGCTAGTTCAAAGGATTACAAATTTTATTTTTAATAAACTTTTATTGCTTATGGAAGTACAGATTGCCTTGACATCGAATCCGTCGATCTTTTACCGTTGATGGTTTAGTAGAACTTTTATCTGTAACAAATGGTATAAAATTGTACAATTGGCGGTAAAAAGCGCATAAACACCATAAGTTTTAAGAATAAGATATGTCGACAAAACAGACGTTCGCTTGGTTTTTATAAAAATTTGGACTATGAAATAAATTTTAGAAACTCATTTAATGAGCTCTTTACGCACATGCGAGTCAAGAAACCACAGTTAATTCGATCATTTACAACTCATAAATTATTTATTACTGTGAAATCATATCAATAGTTCTAAAAATAAAGCGAACGTAAATAATCAATGCATCTTAATTAAATACGCCAATGCTTAATAATTGATCGGATTTATACAGGTACAGTTTGAAATGATTGGTTAAAAATAATTGAGCTTTTCTGCTCAAAAAACGATTGAAATTATGAATTGAATTTCTAGTAAAAACATTATCATGAAAATATGGAGCGTAATCTTACCCGTACAGACCCCCTACGCCACTGTTGGCAGTCGCTGATGCTTGAGCATTTGCTGAGCTTCCACCGGGATAGCTTCCATATCCTGGAGCAAATCCGCCTCCTAAGCCTGGATAATATTGTGGCTGGGCTGCAATTATTGAAAAATCGTTGTGTTTAATTGAATGATTAAGCGAGAAAAGCCAGTCGGGGGCTGAAATGCTTACCAACTGGACTACCCATGGCCACAGCAATTACGGCGAGCAAAATGACGAGAGCGATTTTGGCCATTTTTTCTAGATACTTGTCGGTTCGAGTCTGAACAAGAACTGATGTGACATTCGCTGTTCGATCTTCGTTTATATACGAATCCAGAGAACATTAGCGCGATCAGTGATTCACTCTAAATCACATTTTAAGTGTTTCTGTATTATGGTAACTTTCCAAATTTTTGTGATAGCAGAGATGCAGTGCTTTTACTTTGATACAATATCTTATTTATACGTAGATAGATTATTTGTTATATATTATGAAAGAATTTACAACAAGAAACGTTAGTGCAAGGTTGTGGAGGACTCAAAAACGATCAATTTTGATTTGTACTGTTTTAAGTAAATCGATTTACTTTACTTTGTACAAGCTTTCTTGAATTAAGGGAACTTAGCCACCTTAAAATTATAAATTATTTATTAACATTTTATATCAATAATTTATTTGCAGAAAAAAAGATTTGTAAGATTGGAAAAGCAATTAACAGCGTTTATTACATTTGTTTATTTTTACTTTTTGTTCAGATAATTTTGTGTGTATAGCTGTATATATATTAGGAAATCTACGTAAAGTTGGACTCTTTTTTGCTCAAAAATGGAAACTGAGTAATTTTGAGGGCACACTAATCAGACTTATACATTCGTTAGGACATACGAAAAAAGATGCATGTATGTAGAACATCTGCACCCTGTACCAATAAAAAGTTACGGGCCAAAAACTGAAAAGAATACGTCAATTTTCGTGTTTTTTTCATTCTCCTACAATTTTAAGAAGCACGCCGTATGTTCAATCAATATTATAGTCAACAAAAATTACATGAGAAGACCTTCCCTTTGGATATAAACGATTTATATCCAAACCTTTCGTTTGGACATTGATCGTTCTTTGAAAGCATATATATAGCACACTACGTAATAAATAAAAACTTTAGAATAATTAGCACAAAAGTAGAAGAAAACAGCTTTAATTTGAGCTATTAAACTTCGAAAACTCACGATTGGATCAAAAGTTAGTAGTGTTTGAAGAAAGGGAAAAATCTCCGAATTTTCGAAAATCGATTTATTTCATGGAAAAAAGCGAAATTTGTCTTTTTTCAAATCCTTGTGTCTTCTGATCCAACCGACCGGTTTCAAAGTTCAATAGCTTACATTAAAGCTCTCATCTTGTAAAATTTTTTAAAATTGTTTACAGTTTAAGTTTCTCATGCGATACATTATGTTTATGCTTCCCAAAATCTGTAAAAAACAACCAACTTGAAAAGCGCATACACACACACACATATAAAAAGTGGTGGGTTTATACACTGCAGCCTTAGAGGCCTAGCTCGTGTTTTTTCTACCTTTACTTATATACCACATTATTTTTCCTCTCATTTGTTTGTTCGCTCCTTTCTTCTCTTCCTTAACCTCCATACCTTTTGACTGAGAAGGCTTCTCCGGTGAGGACATTTTTCAGACGCACACCTTGCCGGTTAAGCCGGCACTCTCTGAGCCCGAAGGGCCATCGGGTCCACCTTCCCAGGGTAGCTTACCGGAGAAGGTCTTTTTTCAAAGTCCAGCTCCCCGTCGGTAAGGCCAACGTTCCCTGCCTAGTGCATCGGATCGGCTACCCCCGTGATTTCTACAATACCCCCAGATCCCTAACCACTGACTCGCAATTCCGCCCAGGTTATTCGCCTGTGGAATAAGGGAAAACCTGGAATTACGCTGAAGGAACATTCCAGGGAAAAACCCGCCCCGAGCCAGCCGGGGTACAGGGTTCTTTTCCCGCCGAAAAACCCAACTCAGAAAAAATCCAAATTTTGCCTTCGCCGGGAATCGAACCCTGACCCCTGGAGCGGTGTTGTCTATGCGCCTAGCACGCTAACCGCGCAGCCAACACCGCTCACACACATACATATACACACACAGACACACACATACACACACACATACATACACATATACACACATCATCGCACAACAAAATTATAACTCTGATAAATTGGTATGAAATAAAAAAAGAAGAACGATTATTGTAACGCGTTTTTCCATGTAAATGCTTGAGAGAATCCAGAGAAATTTACGTTTCTTAAAATCCTTCTCAATTCTGATCCAGCCGTGCGTTTTCAACGTTTAATAACTCAAATTAAAGCTCTTTTCTTCTTCTTTCATAATAATTTATCAGAGTTCCAATTTTGTTGTGCTATAATATATATATATATATATGCTTCTCAATTTCGTTGTTTGTTACTGATTTTGAGAAGCATATACATAGCTTATCGCATGAGTACCTTAAAATTCAGATACATTAGAAAAAAGTAAAGATGGGAGCTTTAATTTGAGCCATTAAACTTTGAAAACAGTCGGTTGGATCGGAAGGCACGAGGATTTGAAAGAAGGCAAATTTCGCTTTTTTCCATGAAATCGATCGATTTTCGAAAATTCGGAGATTTTTCCCTCTCTTCAAACACTACTAATTTTTGATCCAATCGTAAGTTTTCGAAGATTAATATCTCAAATTAAAGCTATTTTCTTCTATTTAAAGTTAATGAATTTATCGCTCGAAAATCATTCTATTAAATTAAGAATTTATCTGTCACTTCGAGCCAAAGAAATTAAAATCACAAAGGTTAAATTTACTGATTCCTAAAAAAACTTAATATTAGTACGTTTCGCCGCAGATTACTCGTTGGGCTCATCAGTAAGATGTTGAGTAGTCCTATCTCAGATGCAACATGATATACCAGAATGGGGTGTTACTTATGGAAAAAAGTTGGAAATTAAGCTGATTGGACACAAATATTCTTCTACTTTTGTGCTAATTAGTCTAAAGTTTTTATTTATTACGTAGTGTGCTATAACTATATATGCTTTCAAAGAACGATCTATTTTAGAAGCACATATATAGCTCATCATAAGCGAAAAAAAAACGCACCAAGTAAGTACAAAGTACAAGAAAAGACCTTTGAAATACACTATTCGAAAAAGCCGGGGGAAATGTTTTGAATCGTGTGTTCGTTACGAAATCGCTCCGCAGCCTTTCCTGAACAGGACGACAATGATCATCGAAACGTTGACCAGAAAAAGAATGGCTGCTTTTATTCAACCCATTCTATATGACTTGTCTCGAGAAGATCGATCAATTCTTCCATGATTACTTACAAGACATTACCGAGGGATAAACTCATAGTAGAAAGTGTACGCACTTATCTAGATACTTCTAAAAGACCTTTAATTTGACGTATTGAACGTTCCAAACGGATGCTTGGATCAAAAGTTAGAAGGATTTTAAGAAAAAAAGGTAAAATCGACCATTTTTGTAAAACCCTCAATCCAAGTTCATCGTCTTCTAAAATGTGAAACTTTTAATCAGTGAATCCAAATTAGACAAATTTATATCCAAATGAAAGGTCTTTTCAAGTACTTTATTTTGGTTGATTGGAAATTTGATTTCATATATAACATACTTCTTAAACTTGTAAGAGAATGAAAAAAAAAATGCAAAAATTGACGTATTTTTTTCAGTCTTTAGCCCGTAACTTTTTATTGGTACAGAGTCCCGATGTTCTACACCCATACATCTTTTTTCGTTTGTCCTAACGAGCGTAAAAAGTCTAGATTCCAGTTTTGCCCAAAAAAGAGTCCGACTCTATGTTGATTTCCTCATATGTTCTACTCCACGAAATAGTGGAAACAACTCACCTCAAAAAATTACAAAATTTTTTCTTGAAGACACACCTACTAGACCTATGTTTTCTGGTTTCTTAGACCATACTGAAAGAGAAAAAACTCGCGTGAACAATGAATAGTAGGGTATACTTTTTTCCAGAGCAAAAAATAACTTAAATAATGAAAACTAATTAACAACTAGCGCGCTACATTCGACCTTTGGTCCTTCGGGCCTACAGGTCTCAGTGGCTTGCCGTCTTACGCCTTGCCTTGCGCATTTTGCTTTGCACTCACCCAGTCCTCCTACGGTACTTTTCTAGAGATTGGAGTTTCTGCTGGTTCACCGTTCAGTCTTTTAATGGTTAAAATTTTATAAACATGACGTTATATAATTTCTTGAATTGCTAGAAAAACTCTATAAAGTAAAGGCATTCAACATATAGACCAAGCCTCCTAGCTCAAAAATATGTCATTTTTGGTCACGACACCTCTGGTAAAAACGGGCACCGCTGTTCGAAAGATAAAAATGCGTAGATGACGCCTATATAAATTTCGAAAACGAAATATTTCCGGAAATTGACCAAACAACGGAAAAAATGTACGAGTTTTCGGTTATTTCCTTATAAGTCGAAAAGTAAGAGAGTAACGTGAAATATAGAAGAAAGCACATTTGTAGCTCTTAAAATTATGAATAAAATGACGTATCAAATGCCTCGATCGAATCAATAGAAGCGGAGATAGAAGGAAGAATAAGAGCGCGGGAGTGGGGGGACGCTAGCGGCGAGAGGAGAGTTATATATATAGATATGCAAGCTTTTCCGCACCGTCTATCTCCGCTTCTATTGATTCGATCGAGACGTTTGATACGTCATTTTGTTCATAATTTTAAGAGCTACAAATGTGCTCTCTTCTATATTTTACGTTACTCCCTTACTTTTCGCCTTATAAGGAAATAACCGAAAACTAGTACCTTTTTTCCGTTGTTTGGTCAATTTCCAGAAATATTTCGTTTTCGAAATTTATATAAGCGTCATCTACGCATTTTTATCTTTCAAATAGTGGTGCCCGTTTTTACCAGAGGTGTCATGACCACTGCACATGCTTGGAGGCTTGGGCTAATATTTGAATTCGCCACCAAACATGTTGCGTCCCACACCGTCGGGTCGGGAATGAAGATTACTATATGATCGGTACAGTAGAATTTTATGTGAAGCAGCCAAACAGCTGTTTTTCATCCAACTCGCAAGACACTATAGATCAGTGCAATTTGTTTGCTAGCTGCTGTAACAACTACTAGTGTTTATAACCTCATCAATGGTGCTTTTAGTACAAGAGCTTCCAGCTTCAACAGAGTACAGCAATTATTCAGATGAGTATTGAAAACTAATAAGTAATAATAATTTATTCGCAAAGAGCTTTTTCTCTGTTTATTTGTTGATTTTAGGTATGCGGGTGGAAAACAGAAAGATAGGACCATTATATTGATTGTATGGAGTGGAATTTTGCATGCTTTCTAAGAACATCAAGTGTATTTAATAATGGCAAGTATTGCAAGTAACTGTAATCATTAGTTTAATATGACTATGAATTGGTAATGATTATTTTTATTTTATTTTCAGCTTCTAAAAAACTATTATCAACCATCATGATGTACGCGGACCATCAAATATACATTATTGCATGTATATTTGAATACCGAAACCAAATCAAGTTATGTCGGATAGTTTCTGTAAGTATCACTGAGTTTATTCATATGATTTACATCATAAACTTCGAATGCCTTTAGTTTTTTCATGATATTTTTCTACTTGCCGCAGGTTTTCTGAGCAATGAGTGAACCAATTGGACTGAAATTTTAAAGGTTTCTGAAGGTCATGATTTTTGGTAAGTAAACACCTTTAATTGTTTTGAAGTATTACACTCACTTAATGCATATTTGTAATGCATAAAAGTGATGTGTTTTATAGCACATATACATGTTAATTTTTTACAGCACTAAGATTTTTCTTTTTTTCCAGGTTTTAACCTTGTTATAACTCCTTAATTTTGCAGAGATAATCAAGACTAACTGAAATTTTTCTTTAAAAAAATCAATTTTCGGGATTTACAACATATTGAATCATTCTGAATGTATAATTATTATGGTCAAAAATTGTATTTTTAAAATATCTACAACTTTTATATTGAACGTTTTTGTGTGCAACGTAAGCCTAAAAAGTTTTATTATGTTAAACGTATTATTTTAATGTGAAAATTCGATTTTAAATTGTGAACTTGAATTCTAATCATTTTCGAGGGTTCATGTTAAAAGGAAAAGTTGTTTATGAATAAAGGAATCTATCGCTCGACACTTGAAATAGATTAAGGATTTTGTCATTTCCTTAATCTATTTCAAGTGTCGAGCGATAGATTCCTTTATTCATAAACAACTTTTTCCTTTTAACATGAACCCTCGAAAATGATTAGCATTCAAGTTCACAAGTTAAAACCGAATTTTCACATTAAAATAATACGTTTAACATAATAAAACTTTTTAGGCACATAAAAACGTTCAACATAAAAGTTGTAGATATTTTAAAAATTTTTTACCATAATAATTATACATTCAGAATGATTCAATATGTTGTAAATCCCGAAAATTGATTTTTTTGAAGAAAAATTTCAGTTAGTCTTGATTATCTCTGCAAAATTAAGGAGTTATCACAAGGTTAAAACCTGAAAAAAAAAGAAAAATCTTAGTGCTGTAAAAAAGTAACATGTATATGTGCTATAAAACACATCATTTTATGCATTACAAATAAGCTTTGCTAAGAAATAAATTCAATTATTGGCTCGAAGGGATGCATTTTGTCATTTCCTTAATCCAAGAAAAAAGTTGTATTTTTTTGAAACGTACAACATTTTCCTTTAACTTTTTTGGGTAAAATGCTTAGAATTTGAATTATAACCAAAAAACCGTTTTTCGAAAGTCTAAAAAATGTCCACATATTTTTTGTATGAATTGAATCAAGTCCAATTTTATACTGTCACTTTCTTAACATAAGTAGAACCAACAAAAAAAATTTTGGATCTATTGGGACTTATCTGACTGAGATAAACTTATTACAACATAATTAATTAAAAATACATGTAAAAATAAGCATAAAGAGCTCTCATTTGAACAATTGTCCAGTAATCGCGAAAGTAAAATAAAACGTTTTTTTGTACATGAAAGAGTTGTATTCTCATAAATTTTCAGCCCGATTGGTCGAACATTGGCTGAGTTATCGCAGATTACAACTTTTGCGATGATAAAACTATAAGACTTCCCGCGTTGCGGTCGTGCCTAAAATGCTCAATTTCACTTCCAAACATCTTAGAATCTTATTTTAAGTGTTTTTAAGCAAACTTCTAAAAATCACTATTACAAAGCTTCCTCTTGGAGGAAGCAAAAAGTGGTACGTTGAAATCCTAACCCCGCTCTCTTCTCTATATAGTGACACGCGCTGTTTATGCCCGATCCGAAGGCGAGGGTATATGCGCGTGTCGGTTAGAGACAAGAGTGGGGGTAATGATTGAACGCATCACTTTTTTTTGGGGTGCAATCGCGTTTTATTGATGGGTGAAATCAATGTTCTTCTATACATAACGATAAATAAAATATATAATGTAGCATCCTAATTGGCCATGTTTAAAGCAAATTTACTCCCAACTATTTTGAATCATTATTTACAATTTCCGTAAGCATGCATTGAGTTCTTTGAAGAGTAGACCAGTGTTAAACACAAAAAACAATAATAATACTATGTTTGTCATTCTTACGAATACAGCGCAATTTTCAAAAATCCTAAACGGTTGTGAAATAGGGCTCCAAAGTCATCGAAGATTAAAAATTTTCATCAAATTTAAAACGTACTAATCGAAACTTACAGCTCTGAAATTATAACTAGATACGGAGGAATCACTAAATCAGAGACTCTGCGAGTTTTAAGCAATACTCTTTTCATAACACGTGCATCGAAAGGGCTCTTTTTGCTACCTCAAAACTCCATGAAAAGTCGAGTTTTTCTATACATTGTTGGAGCATACACATATATGTACGAGATATACATATGTATACATCCATACATTCATATAATAAAAATAAGACACCATATCCATATGTACATGTGGCTTACAGGAAGAACCACTTAAGTGACTATTTCGTGTTTTCGAGAAAAAGCGATTTCAATAATTGGAGTAGTACGTAAGATCGAAATGTAAGAAAAAGGATCTAAGTACTGGCTCATTTGATTAGGTATCTAATACGAATACAACCGCAGTATTAAATTTGTAAATAGTTTCTTTCTCGAGGCGCAAGCTAAACAGATTACTCGAGTTAAGTGGTTTTGCGGGAACTTTGCAGATAAGTGGTTATGCTGTCACTCTCTTTGAGGGCTCGTACGTAATGCAATTTGCAGTTAAAAATATTCGGACAGGGCATATTTTTTAAGGCTAACTCATGCCCTTTCTAATGGTGCAATTAAAATTTTCGAAACTTGTTATTATCAATGACAAATAACGGTTTAAAGAAAAAAAGCATGGTTTTCCCACAATTTTTTTTTAATTCAAGATTTCAAGAACGTTTATATTTGAAATGTATATGGAATCCCTTTAATCAATGGAATGAATGTCCAAACTTAAATAAACGTGATTTGGGGGTTGATTTTGAACCTTGGTGTAGTCAAACTGGCGCATATTACATAATTGAACATTTTTTACGAAGACATTTACGAATTTTTTATTCAGGAACCACGCACTTTTGGAAAAAATTGTCAAGAGTAATAAGTTCTTAGAATCAGCTAAGGCACACGTGCGAATTTTATCAGAGCGATCCCAGCAATTTTTTTGTTTTTGCAAATTAACAATTTTTGAAAAATTTTAAAAAATTTTTAAAAATGTTTAAAATTTAAAATTACTATATCGGTATAGGCAATAAGATATATATTATACAGCTTTGGTGTACACTACACGGTGTATCGCGCACAAAAGTAAAAAAAATGAGTGCACTTAAGTGATTATGTAATTGGCTGTCATTTAAAATATTTGTGCATTTCGGAAATTCTACTATTATACAATGAAAAATGGTGCTAAGAGCACCTCGAATTCGACATAAAAAAATTTTTCACAAAAAGTCACTTAAGTGGTTCTTCCTGCAATTTTCAAATTTTCAAATTATCAAAATTTTCAAAAAATTCAAAAATGTCAATAATTTCAAAATATCCTAAATTTTCTAAAATTAAAAGTATCATAGCTAATTCCACGGATGGCCGTGGCAGTGGATTTATTCTAATCAGTGCTATAAAGAGTGCGAAGGAAAGAAAGAAAATCAAAGAGACGCGACAGCGTTAATGAAGACGCCGTCGCACAATGAAGAGGAGTTAGTCGGGGCAAGTTAGCATTTTTGCATTAAGTTTCTTCTAACTTTATTTTTATGATTGAAATATGTTATTGGTAACTTACTCACAATGACCCTAAAGTCTCGATTTCGGACCAGGTCGGGAACATTGTTATTATTGCAAAAAGAATTCCGAAAATGCACTTTTTTTTAGTTTTTTGCGAATAACTTTTTTGTAACTCATTTCACGTAAAAAAAGATAGAGATAAAAGTTGTTCAGAATTGAATTTCATATAAGATAGGTGTATTCCCGAACGCAAAATTGATTTTTTTAGTCGTTAAATTGTTAAGCGATAAAAAATTTTTTTTTAAATTTGATATTGTCACAGATTTTACAAAAAATTATATTTTTCATTGAATAAGTACTCAAAGATGAGGTACAGTATGGACAATGTAAAAATCATTGTCCGATCTGCATATCTCAAAATGGCGTCTCATTGCAAAATTATTTATCTCAAAATTTCAAACTCATCTCCAAATTGCCCATGGAGCGATAACTTGATCCAAGTGCCTTTAATCGACAGCTTATGAAGTACTTAATAAATGCTAAGAAGAACTTTTTTAAAAATTAATATTTAACAACATTTTTAACAACAAATAATTTTTATTTTCACCAATTTTAATGTTAGAGAAACGCAGTACAATGCATCTTAAAGTACGTAAAAAGCCATGAATTTCCATATAAATTTTGTTGAGATCCGACCAATAGGAGCTAAAAAAAACAAAAAAAAACGGTAAAAAATTTAGTAACTGCGATTGCTATACATTATAGTATCAAAAAAAAAAAAACTGTAAAAAACTGTAAATTATGTAAATATTGTAAAACTGCAAAAGGCGCATAACTTTGCAGATTATTAATTTCGCATATATTATTAGTTGCCAAAGGCAATTAAATTTAAGCCAAGGCCAAACAGAATTAAACAATCAATCAATCTCTCGCGGCGAATCCCCGGGTCCGTTGTGCCCATAGCGCGACCGTACAACAGAATTAGCCTGGGTACGCGCGAGCTTAGTCGAGCCTCATAACTTGCCGAGCTCGATCCTCGCCTCGTCGAGCCAATTCGGAGAATCGCGAACACACAGCGCGAGCGTGCGCTTATGTAACATCATTTGCAGAATAAGCTTACGAGCAAATGCGCTCTGCTTGCTTGCCCCTACAGCAACGCGAGGGATTCATTATGCATCCCTCTCCGCGCTGACATGTTCTGCAAACAATACCTAGCACACCCGGATCCCCTCCAGCTCGCCGAGGAGAACCTGAGCAACCGAGCGAAGCCAGGAGGCCAGGTAAGATTTTTGTGCACAAAGCCCCTTTTGCGTTACCGGTCGCGCAGCTAGGAGCGACCACGAAGGCTAGCCAGGAGCCACATCACAACGTATAATAAGTCGTTCTTCACGGCACGACTCGCTACGCTCGTTTGTTTATACACGTCATGCCGTAAAATACTACTTATTCTACAAGTAAAGTAATGTCCTATTATAAAAATTCCATAAGAACAAAAATGTCTTAAAATTCACTGGAAAATGCTCTGACATTTTTTACAATTTTTAAAGAACGTTTTTTGAAATTTCGATTTTTTTGACTTTTCGAAAAATCAAAAATTGTACCGGATCAATCTGAAAAAAAAATTTCAGAGCATTTTTCGATTTTGAAGACATTTATGTTCTAATGAAATTTTTATAAAAGTCTATAATTTTCACGGAAACAATCTGTGAATTATTTTCTTTTTAAATTATTTCTCATTTTTCGAGTTCTTTTTTGTTCTGGAATAAAGCATACTCTACGATTCGCCGTTCACGCCAGCTTTTTCTCTTTCAGTATGGTCTAAGGAACTAGAAATCATAGGTCCAGTAGGTGTACCTTCAAGAAAAAATTGTGTAATTTTCTGAAGTGATTTGTTTCCACTATTTCGTGGACTAGCATACATATATAAAAAATTAAACATTATAATACATATTTTAATACATTTTATAGTGCCTCATATAAATAAAAAGATATTTTTCATATCAGAACCCAACGCAAATAACTTATGGTTACTAGAAAAATGTAATAAACGCTGTTAATTGCTTTTCAAATATTACAAATTTCTTTCTTCATATATATAAAAAATTGAACATATAATACATATTTTAATATAGTTTATAGTGCGTTATATAAATAGAACGATATTTTTCATTTCCAAACCCAACGCAAATAAATTATTGATGTAAAAAGTTCATAAATCATTCACAATTTTCAGGTCGTTAAGTTCGCTTAATTCAAGAAAGTTTGTACAAAGTAAATCGATTTACTGAAAAAGTAACAAATCAAAGTTGATCGTTTTTGAATCCTTCACATAACTTTGCACAAGCGATTCTTGTTGTAAAGTCATTCATAATATATTACAAATATTCTATCGACGTGTAAATAAGATATCGTATCAAAGTAAAAACACTGCATTTCAACCGTCACACAAATTTGGAAAGTCCCCATAGTACAAAAGCACTTATAAAATGTATTTTAGAGAGAGTTAGTGATAGCGCTAATGTTTTTTCGATTCGTATATAAATGAAGATCGAGCAGCGAATGTCACATCAGTTCTTTAAAAACATGGCCAAAATCGCTCTCGTA
This sequence comes from Philotrypesis tridentata, assembly GCA_018906965.1. NCBI lineage: Eukaryota > Metazoa > Arthropoda > Insecta > Hymenoptera > Pteromalidae > Philotrypesis > Philotrypesis tridentata. The sequence continues at coordinate 4,263,294 of JACCIB010000014.1, forward strand.
ATTTTGCTCGCCGTAATTGCAGTGGCTATGGGTAATCCAGCTGGTAAGCATTTCAGTACCTCCACTTGTTTTTCGATACAACGATACAATACAACGATTTTTCAATAATTGCAGCCCAGCTACAATATCTACCGGGTATTTATCCAGGAGTAGGTGGAGGACACGGTATCGCCAACGCAGTGGCAGATGCGCACGCCACCAGCAACGGTGTAGGAGGACACGGTATCGCCAACGCAGTGGCAGATGCGCACGCCACCAGCAATGGTGTGGGAGGAATCAGTTCAGCCCATGCAACAGCGGACGCCCTTGCCCGTGGTATGAGCACAATCCATTTATTCATGGTCATGTTTTTACTAGAAATTCAACTAATAATTTCAAGCAGTTTTTACACAGAGAAGCTTGATTATTTATAAATAATAATGTAAAATTTTACCTGTCTCATAACTGACTAATTGTTACACATAGGCGCATTTAAATGAGATGTTTAGATTGTTATACGTTTTGAAAGTTATAGAAAAGGTTTTGGGGTAATAAATAATTTATCAGTCATAAATGATCGAACTTGCGGTGGCTTCTAAACTTGATTGTCTGCCTAAAGAGCTTATCAAAAAAAGTTTATAAAATTTATCTCGAAGGTCAAATTTTTATAAAATCCAATTGCTTTTGCGCTCTATATGATCTATTATACAACTTTACACCATCTATTAATATATAATCTTAATCATGTTTTGTACCATTTGTTGCAGATTAGGGTATTAAACCATCTCGCAATGATAAAAGATCGACAGCCTCAGTGACAAAATTTTCTGTATTTCTATAAGCAATAAAAGATTATTAAAAAAAATCATTTGACTTTGATTCTGTAGTCGTTCCACGCTAACCACCGAGTCCTAAATTTACAAATCTACGAAGCCAGAAAAGCACGTTCTCTTATATCGGATCATCAAGTATGCAGTGCTGTTTGTATCTTTTTCAATCTTAAAAAGTTTTGTGTGCACTTAGCCACCGTTAGCAATTATTCCATAGGTGTTTTATCACTGATTGATGGGTGAAATCAATGTTCTTGTATACATAACGATAAATAAAACTATATAATGCAATATATTCTAGTTGGCCATGTTTAAAGCTTTACCCCCAGCTGTTCTTGTAATTATTATTTATAATTTTTAGTTTATACACGCATCGATTCCTTTGAAGCGTTGACCAATGTTGAATACAAAAAACAAGACTAACACTATGTTTATCATTTTTACGGGAACATAGAAATGCTCAAAAATCCTGAATAAGGATGCACAGTCATTAAAGATTATAAAATTTCAGCAAATTTAAAATGTATCAAACGAAACTTACACCTCGAAAACTAAAAACTCGGTACTGATTTAAGCATAAATAATAAACATATATAGAGGAATAACTAAATCATAGACTCTGTCTGAGAGTTTTGAACCATATTCTTTGATTTCAATGTTTGATGTTGTAATGACAGAGCGTTGATTAATGATATAAACTGAAATAGATGAATAATTTGTAAAATTAATTTTCTCAAATGATAGATGATCTTTTTACTTTCCTGCTATTGATTTTTTTTATTATTGAAGCATCGAGTATGCAAGCCTAACTCGTAAAGTGTACAGCAGCCAACATTAATTCTGCTAATGGCTTTTCGTCAAAACTAAAGAATGAAAATATTGCGTAAGGACAGTCGTAATGTTCAACTTGATGTTATCAGTAAATTAAATGAATTCGTATGCATTTTTTTTCTTGTTGGATCGATTCCAATTAAATCGAAAAACAGTAGACGTGACCTAACTAACCAGCGTCTGCTGACGGGCTACTGATCTTCGTTTCAGTCGCTATTTAGGATACCTCAATATTTTAATTTCAAACTTTGCACATTGAGAGATGATGCCAAGAAACAGGACAACTACCTCTTCAATTTACGTATTCCATTATATTTATTAAGATTCAAGTACTTTTCTATTATAGGGTTAGTGACGGATCATTAGTGGCTATCGGACCCGAGATCGGACCACCTTAATGATAAGGAATGTATATTATTTTTATTATTTTATATAGAAATTTTCATGAGTACCAAACCACGTTAAAATTATAAATTATTCTATAACATTTTATATCAATAAATTAATTGCATTAAATTTGAAAATTAAAAACATCTTATTATGAGAGAAAATTATGCATCTCTTCGAGCCAAATTAATGTCTTTATTGATAGCCGACGTTTTGAGCCGTTGCGGCTCCTCTTGGGGGCTTAACTATATATATATATATAAATTGACTACTATAAAACCATGCCGGCAACTAATACTTAACCGGAAAAAGCAGGTGGACAATAATCGACTCAACAAAACAGTACCGGTGCCGCCAAGTGTTAATACGACAACGGTGGAGATCAACGTCGGCTATCAATAAAGACATTAATTTGGCTCGAAGAGATGTATCATTTTCTCTCCTTCAATTAAAAATATCTTATTATTTTGATAATATACTACAGAATATTAGATATAGGTAATGTACGGAAAAATCAAGCGCTTTCAAATTTCATACAGATGCCCTTACATTCACCCCCTAAATAAATGTCAAGCGCATAAAACAAACTATGTTTGATCTGATTTATATCTGCTAACTCTGAATCCTACGGCACTTGCAAAAACAGAGTGTATTGCAGATTTAGACAGCACATACAGGAATATCGTTTTAAATAAAAATTACTGTATTTTATACTAGTTGAAGGACATACTTGAGGTGCATAACATTTATTACACTTTCACTAAAAATTACAGTTCAGTATAGTAATTTTTATAATAACGATTATAACAGTTTGTGAAATAAATAAAGTAATTTTTAGCTGAAATGTACTAAACTTTGTGCTACATTCAGTTTGCCCTCCGATTATATTAAAAATTGTAGTAATTTTCAATAAAAAATGTAGTAATTTTCAATAAAAAACGTCTCTCCGAGTATATACATTAAAAATTAAACAAAAATATGTTTTAATAGATTTTTTTTCAATCAATAATATATAATTGTAACGTGGTTAAATCTCTTTAATTCAAGAAAGCTTGTACAAACGAAAATAAATCGATTTACTTAAAAAAGCAAAAATCAAAATTGATCGTTATTGAGTACTCTGCACAACCTTGCACTAGCATTTCTTGTTGTAAATTCTTTCATAATATATAATAAATAATCTATCGACGTATTAATAAGATATTGTATCGGGGTAAAAACACTGCGTTTCTGCCGTCACAAAAAATTGGAAAGTCCCCATAACACAAAAACACTTAAAATATGATTTAGAGTGAATCACTGATCGCGCTAATGTTCTCTGGATTCGTATATAAACGAAGATCGAACAGCGAATGTCACATCAATTCTTGTTCAGATTTGAACCGAGAAGTATCTGGAAATTTATTTTTTTCTCGAGAAAACATGGCCAAAATCGCTCTTGTAATTTTACTCGCCGTAATTGCAGTGGATATGGGTTATCCTAATGGTAAACATTGCAATTCCCCGAATTGTTTTTCTCGCTTAATCAATCCATCAAAGACAACGATTTTTAAATAATTGCAGCCCAACCACAACATCCACAAGAAGAATATCCAGGGATACAAGGAGGACACGGTATAAGTGTCGGCAGTTTCTGATGCACACGCCATAAGCAATGGTGTGGGAGGAATCAGTTCAGCACATGCAATAACTGACGCCCATGCCCGTGGTATGAGCACAATCCATTTATTCATGGTCATGTTTTTACTACAAATTCAACTAATAATTTCAAGCAGATTTTACAGAGAGAAGCTTGATTATTTATAAATAATAATGTAAAATTGTACCTGTCTCACAACCGGCCAATTATTATACATAGGCGCACTTAAATGAGAAGTTTAGATTGTAATACGTTTTGAAAGCTATAGAAATGATTTCGGGGTAGTAAATAATCTATCAGTCATAAATGATCAAACTTGCGGTGGCTTCTAAACTTGATTGTCTGCCTAAGGAGCTTGTAAAATTTATCTCGAAGGTAAAATTTTTATAAAAACCAATTGTTTTTGCGCTTTATATCACCTATTATACAATTTTACACCATCTGTAATATATACTCTGTTTGTTAATAATATTTCAATCACTCTAAACATCTTTTAATAATGTTTTATACCATTTGTTACAGATCAAGGTACTAAACCATCTTGCAATGGTAAAAGATCGAAAGCTTCAATAACAAAATCTTTTGTATTTCTATAAGCAATAAAAGATTATTAAGAAATTCCTTTGGCTTTGATTCTGTAATCTTTTGACGTAGAATTCTGAAAAACAACGTTTTTCTATCTCTCAAAATACAGACAAAGCATACACCTCCAGAAATTACCGAATACGCAACAAGATACGCCGCAATTTTAGTTTCCCCGCATACCAACTCCCGCAGAGACCTAAATTTACGAATCATCGAAGTCAGAAAAGCGCATTCTCTTACATTGGATCATCAAGTATGCAGTGATGTTTATATCTTTTTCAATCTTACAAAGTTTTGCGTGCACTTTAGCCGCCGTTAGCAAGTATTCCATAGGTGTTTTATCACTGATTGATGGATGAAATCAATGTTCTTGTATCCATAACGATAAAAAATTAATGATCAAACGAACTTACCTTGGAGTGAAGTTCGATCTTAATTATACGATACTTCGCTCGAAGAGATTATATTAATATATGTAGTATTCCTCAGCTGCTCGCCAGATGAAACAACGGATTTGTTTAGAGAAACAGAAAGAAAAGTAGAGGGGCGCCGGTGCCACTCTCGGACCTTTCCGCTTTCTCCTTCTTCATATGTTTAAAGTTAGTGTTAATAAAATTGATAAAATTCATAAAACTGTGTTTGGGAAGGGTAGAAAATTCAGGATTTTCACAGGGTGGGAATATAATCTCTTCGAGCGAAGTATCGTATAATTAAGATCGAACTTCACTCCAAGGTAAGTTCGTTTGATCATTAATTATACTTCTACTTCGCTCTCGAGATTATATTAATATATGTAGTTCTTAAGAGTTATTTTATTAATTTTATGAAACTTAATATTATATAACTCATTTGTAGAAATATATAAAATCTATTTATTTAGTGTGTAAGGCACTGAGGTAGAAAGTTTATACAGAGTATAAATGCAGACTATTTTAAGTAAACTCCACTTAATATTAAAAACCTTAATTATACTTTAAGATGAACTTAAGATAGACCTTGCAAAAACTGTGTTGTCTCTCCCTACAGGTCTATTATAGAACAGCGCGAAAGTCGTTGATTTTTCTGACCAACCAGCTGTTCTTCTAATTGATTCTAAATTAACACCTTTTGTAAGGGCTGCAGATGTCGACGCATGTCTGGTCGAATGCCCTGAAAATATGTCAGTATTGATCCCTGCCTTTCTTAACCCTAACTTAATCCACCTGCTAATCGTTTGAGATGTTACGTTGACATACGGTTTTTTCAACGATATTAGCAGAAAAGGCAAATCTTTTCTTAAGTACTTAGTTCTATCAATATATTCTAATAGAGTCGAGTAAACGCATATATTTGGTCTATTTTCAAATTTTGGTATAATTAATACTGGCTGTCTTGCTCCAGGTCTAGATGTTTTTATAATATCTGTTATTTTAATTTGAAATTTATTACAACTATCAACAATGTTGTCTAATCTTATCAATGCTAGACTTTGAGCTCTCTGAGCTGTACATAGGGCCAGTAGCATTAATAACTTATAAGTTAGATCTTTGAGTGATAATGAATTATTACTGCCTAAATTTTCTATGTAATCTAAAACTACATTCGTGTCCCATGTGACCGAATATTTAGGTTTGGTTGGTCTTAGTCTAAAACAACCTTTTAAAAAACGTTTAATTAATATACTATCTTTTATATTAGACCCTGCTATAAGCGAAATGGCACATTTATCTGAGTTAATCGTACCATAAGAACTTCCATTTTTGTAAGCTGCAGTTAAGAACTTTAGCACATCTCTTTCGTCTGGTTGCAAAGGTTCAATATCGTTGTCCTTACAAAATTTTAACCATTTTACTAGGCCGGACTGATATTGTTTAATCGTAGACTTACTTAATGCGGCCATAAAAATATCTAAAGACTCTTCAGGTACTCTTTGTTTTAAAAAAGCTCGCCTGATACAGTTGCTGCTATTAACTGCAGATAATTCGCTCTCGGGTGTGTCTTTTCCCTGCACATAGATAGTAACAAATATTTATTGGGTTCGAAAAGAATCAATTCGCTTACAGCTAATTTTATGAACAGTGGAAACCATGGTTGATTGGGCCAATTTGGCACTACTAATATGCCCCTCGCTTTATCCTGTATAATTTTTTCTAAAGTTTTTAAAACCATGATAAAAGGGGGAAAAGCGTAAAACATGAAACTGTTCCATGAGACTGTAAAAGCGTCAATTTGCAGAGCTTGGCTATCAGGCATCCACGAAAAATAATTTTGACATTTATTATTATATTTCGAGGCGAATATATCAATTTCCGGTTTGCCTAGTCTTTCCACTATCTCATCAAATGCTTCTTGGGCTAATTCCCATTCAGTGTCCTGAGTAAGTAATCTTGATAATCTGTCTGCTTCTACGTTTTCCTTAGATGGAATATAAGAAGCTCTGAGAAAAATTTTTCGTTTTTCCGCCCACTGCCAAATAGAGCGAGTTAGTAAATTATACTTCTTATATCTTACTCCTCCCATCTTATTTATGTAAGAAATAGCAGTTGTATTATCAATTCTCAACAGGACACTGCATGATTTAAGATCTCCTCCTAATTTTTTTAATGCTAGAAAAACCGTATATAGTTCTTTGTAATTAATGTGCCATTTGCTCTCATTTTTGTTCCAAAACCCATAGCATTTATTAACTCCATCTGTAGCCCCCCAACCTGTGTCAGATGCGTCCGTAAAGATGATAACCTCGAAAGTTTCTATTTTAAAAGACCTATAACCATTAAATAAATTATCTATCCACCATCTTACATCTACTTTGACTTCATCCGAGACAGGCATTTTATGGTTATAAGAATTTGCCGACTTAGACAATGCTTTTAATTTCTCTCTCTCCATGACTTTTGTGTATAACCAACCATATTGAATAGCTGGACAAGCTGCGACTAGCTTCCCAATTAATTTGGCTAAATCCAAAATTTTGCAATATTTCAATTTTATAAATGATAATAGGAGATCATATAAATTATTTATTTTTGTCTCTGTTAATTTTAAAATCATTTTTTCAGAATCTATTATGAAACCTAAATATTTACAAACTGTCGTTGGAATTAAATTTGATTTTTTATAGTTGACTATAAAACCTAAAGTTTCAAATAATTTGACTGATGCTTTAACATTCTCCAAGCATTCCTCATACGTGCTGGCTATACACAGAAGATCATCCAAGTAAATGACTGACAGAAAACCTTGAGATCTAAGTTTATTTATGACCGGCTTTAATATTTTTGTAAAAACGTAAGGGCTACTAGATAATCCGAAAGGTAAACAAACAAATTTGTAATATTTATTTTGAAATTTGAACATTAAATATTTTTGGCTATTTTTATGAACGGGTACTAAAAAATATGCATCTTGCAAATCAATCGACGCCATATAATCTCCGGATGAAATCAGCTTTGTTGCTACTCTTAAATCTTCGATTTTGAAATGAGAAGTTTTAACATATTCATTGAATTTCTTTAAATTAAGAATGAACCTATAAGATCCATCTGCTTTCTGACGAAGAAAATACGGAGATAAGAATTGATCTTTATTTTTGGAGCATTGTACTATTGCACCTTTTTCTATAAGACTTGTTATAGAATTTTTTATTACGTTAGAGTCTCTGCAGGACTGTAAAATCATGTGATTGTAGGACTTTTGTCTAGGTTTACTAATTAATGGAATCTTGTACCCTTTTACACATTGTAATACAAAATTATCAGATGTTAAATTTTCCCACTGTTCATAAAAATATTTTAGTCTCGCTGCTACATTTGTACCTACGTTCAATTGTTGTTCTTTTGAGCCGGTTTGCTTTTTTGCTGCTGATTTTTCCCGAACTGTCGTTTTTGATTCTTGTACCCTTTGAAAAACAGCTGTGGTCTCGCCGATCCTCCGAAATTCATATTGCCCGCCTTCATGTGGAACTGCTTTGTCCCCTGCGGGCGTCTCGAGTTTCCCGATGAATTTCTCGGTGGATAGGCTCTTGCTGTATTTCCACTTGGCAGAGAGTCTTTAAATAACTTATCGGCATCTTTGGTTTCTTTAATTTTTGTTGCTAAATCTTTACCGAACAGTAATTTGTCGGTTTTTGCAATTTTCAATATATCTTGGAAAGACTTCGTGAAATGAGGAATAATAAAAGCTCTCCTCGTCTCAGTTTGTTGATATTGTACATCCGCTATTAGCTTCGCAGCATCCGCCAGTCTTTCAAGAAAAATTTCTTGGTCAATTCCCTCTTTTTCTGCAGAGTTGACCATTGTGATTGCTGCTCCTAGCGCTACTAGAGCCGAGCTTGCTAATCTTTGTGCATCATAACGGTATCGGTCTCTTTTAACCGTTTTTTCATTTAATTTGGCTACAATCTGTTCATTCAAAATCGGTGCTGCCAATTGATCTGGGATCTCGTATTTCTTCAATGCCTTTTCCCGATCCTCTTTTTCCATCCCATTAGACATATAAAATGCCCAATGTTTTAATAACCGAGAATGAATTTGTAGCTTTATTGCCTTAGACTCATTTGGGTCTTCACCCAAAACATTTTTTAGCGAGTCATTAAGTGGTGGTTCTTCTACCACTACCTCGACATTTTCGACTTTATTTCCTGGCTTATCATTATCTGTGGAAGTCTGTTCTTTTCCCAAATTTTGCTCAGATTCGATATTCTCTTCTTTGTCTGAAACGAAACAAAAACGATTTTCGTCAGACTCAATTTTTACAAGAGAGTTTGTTATGTGGCTGCGTGAACGATTGATAACCCAATACAATCTGAGTTTCTAAGAATGCTTTTCTCTGTGTACCCTACGTCACCCGAGAAAACACACGCGCTCCGACACTCGAAAAAACGCACGCGCTCCGCCTGTATACGTGAAATTCGATGCATCGCGTACAACAAAAGAAATTCTTTGTTCATACTGTTAGTGCATTATTTTAGTTATTGTTACAACTATGACTTTTTCAAACAATGCAATATTGAATGATTTCAAGCCGATCAAGAAATTTTAATTGTATTATGAAATCGCCAAGATTACTAACAGGAAATTCAATTTGGTGTCTTTAATCAATCTCGATTCCCTTTATTCTCTGTATCATGCGTTTGACATGATGTGTTTGTCACAGCGAATACTGTGCGCCACAGAAATAAAAAAAAACCATAAAACAAACTCTTTTTGCAGTCATCTTCTTTGATTATAATTTGGTTGTAATGATAAGCTGAATATCTCTATTTTAAATAGTGCAAACAAAAAATTTTGCCCGAAAAGGTGTCACAGCGAGTGCTGCACGCTACCCTAAAAGCTCTGTAATCATGCGATTGACATGATGAATTTGTCGCAGCGAATGCTACGCGCCACAGAGAAAGAGATATTACAGTTGCTTTTGATTCCCTAATAACACTTTCTGTATATCACTTACTTGATAACTCTTCTTCACCTTCTGAAGAAAAAACGCTCTCTGGAGATTCAGACTCCAAACCATCTTCAGCTTCTTCCTCGTTCTCGTCCTGAAGAAGCATATTAATTTTCTCATTTAATTCCATTTTCTTTTTTAACAACACTTCATATTGTTCATTAAAATGCTTCCTTTTCGACATTATAATCAGAAACTTGTACAATTCAAAGGTTTCACTAAAAATTTTCTTTGTTACACTTGTTTCACTGCGCGCACTCCGCACTGGACCGAAGTTTCTCCGGCGACAACGGAAGAACATATGAAGAAGGAGAAAGCGGAAAGGTCCGAGAGTGGCACCGGCGCCCCTCTACTTTTCTTTCTGTTTCTCTAAACAAATCCGTTGTTTCATCTGGCGAGCAGCTGAGGAATACTACATATATTAATATAATCTCGAGAGCGAAGTAGAAGTATAATATATATCTGTGACTTGCAGGAAGAACCACTTAAGTGACTTTTTGTGAAAAATTTTTTTGTATCGAATCCGAGGTGCTCTGAGTTCCCTTTTTCATTGTACAATAGTACGATTTCCGAAATGCACAAATATTTTAAATGTCAGCCGATTGCATAATCACTTAACTGCGTCTCTCGTAAAAATCTTACCGCACTTAAGTGCACACGTTTTTTTTATTTTTATGCGAGGTACACCGTGTGGGGTACATTAAAGCTGTATAATATATCTAATTGTCTATACCGATATATTCGTTGATTTTTTTAAATTTAAAAAAATTTTTTTAATGTTTTTAAATTTTTCAAAAATTGTCAATTTACAAAAACAAAAAAATTACTAGAATCGCTCTGATAAAATTCATACGTATTCCTTAGCTGATTCTAAGAACTTATTACTCTTTAAAATTTTTTCCAAAAGTGCATGGTTTCTGAATAAAAAATTCGTAAAAGTCTTCGTAAAAAATTTTCAATTAAAATATGCGCCAGTTTGACCACACTGAGGTTCAAAATCAACCCCCAAATCACGTATCTTTTAGGTTTGGACATTTATTCCATTGATTAAAGGGATTCCAGATACATTGCAAATGAAAACGTTCTTGAAATCTTGAATTAAATAAGAAATTGTGGGAAAATCATCATTTTTTCTTTAAACCGTTTTTTGGCATTGTTAATAATAATTTTCGAAAATTTCAATTGCACCATTGGAAATTGCATTAGGTACGAGCCCTCAAAGAGAGTGACAGCATAACCACTTCTCTACAAAGTTCCCGCAGAACCACTTAACTCGAGTAGTTTGTTTAGCTTGCGCCTCGAGAAAGAAACTGTTTACAAATACTACGGTTATATTCGTATTAGATACCTAATAAAATGAGCCAATACTTAGATCTTTTCTGTGACATTTCGATCTTACGTATTACTCCAATCATTGAAATCGCTTTTTCTCGAAAACACGAAATAGTCACTTAAGTGGTTCTTCCTGTAAGCAATATATATATATATATATATGGGTGGTTCTCTGACAAATCGAGCGGTCGATTTTTTGACCCTATCGAAAAAAATTTTTAAAATGTTCCTAAGAGACACATGAGTATCCCTGAATTTTTTCAGATTTTTTGCATCAAGTATCTTCGAGTTACAGAGGGTCAAAGTTGATGAAATCACGTTTTTTTGCTTTTTCTGGCTACTTTCATTAATTTGTAGATCCTCAGGGAAGCATTTTTCACTATAGAGATATATAACATTTTTTTCTGCAAATTTTCTAAACTATTCAAAAAAAATATTTTTGATGTCGTATATATATGTTTTAAGAAAGTTATAAGTCATTTAAGTCTTAAAATCAAGTTTTAGGAAAGTTCGATCATCCGGATCATAACCAAAAAATTCATGAAGATACCTTATTTCAATTCAAAAAAGTCTGCGAAAGACCCAGAATGTCAGAGGCCTTGGTTTCTCTGTAAAAAATCATTATATCCGTTCATATATGAAAAAAATTTAGTTTTATTGCTATATCGAAGCATTTCACTAACCTTATCATTTTTTTAATGACTGAAATTATTATAAAAAAATTTACGTAATTGATAAAATTGGTTAAATTCTTCTATATAGCAATAAAACTAAATTTTTTTCATATATGAACGGATATAATGATTTTTTACAGAGAAACCAAGGCCTCTGACATTCTGGGTCTTTCGCAGACTTTTTTGAATTGAAATAAGGTATCTTCATGAATTTTTTGGTTATGATCCGGATGATCGAACTTTCCTAAAACTTGATTTTAAGACTTAAATGACTTATAACTTTCTTAAAACATATATATACGACATCAAAAATATTTTTTTTGAATAGTTTAGAAAATTTGCAGAAAAAAATGTTATATATCTCTATAGTGAAAAATGCTTCCCTGAGGATCTACAAATTAATGAAAGTAGCCAGAAAAAGCAAAAAAACGTGATTTCATCAACTTTGACCCTCTGTAACTCGAAGATACTTGATGCAAAAAATCTGAAAAAATTCAGGGATACTCATGTGTCTCTTAGGAACATTTTAAAAATTTTTTTCGATAGGGTCAAAAAATCGACCGCTCGATTTGTCAGAGAACCACCCATATATATTATATATATATATATATATATATATATATATATATATATATATGGATATGGTGTCTTATTTTTATTATATGAATGTATGGATGTCTACATATGTATATCTCGCAGCGGGAGGTAATAGTATATTATGCACCTAGGGAGTAAAAATAAAGAATGTCTCAAATCGCATGTAATTATCGCCCGAGCCGAAGGCGAGGGTGATAAATATGCGATTTGATGCATTCTTTATTTACTCCCATGGTGCATATACGATTTTTTTTCACACACAACCTTAAAACGCCAACTGTCTATTCCATTCCAGGGAATAAAGTTGGCACTTTATGGTTGGGTGTGAAAAAAAAATTTTTACTTCCCGCTCTGACACTGCATAGAAAAACTCGACTTTTCATGGAGTTTTGAGGTAGCAAAAGAGCCCTTTCGATGCACGTGTTATGAAAAGAATATTGCTTAAAGTGCTTGTTGGCTTTATCGATCTCTCCGAGGCAATTGTGTAGAAAAGGGTTAGAATAAAAAGGCCCTTTTCTTATATCGTCAACGTTTCGGCGAACATTGTCGCCCTCATCAGGACACTGTCGAAAGTTTTTATTGTAAATATAAATATAAAGTTACAGAACAATTTTTTAAAAAACAATATTTTTAGAGAACTTACATATCGGAGCTGTCGTGATTTTTGTACATCTCAATGATGTTTTTCTCCCGGCTATTTAATAGCGGGGGACGAGAGACGCCGAGCGAAACAGTTATTATTTGTATTGCTCTGTCGGCTAATTTCTCAGAAGTGAGGAAGTAGCCAACAGCCGTCGCTTATATATAATGCGCGCGATTCCTGATCTTTAGCGCGGTTTTGTTTACAAGTTGCGTTGGCATACCATACATCGGCGGTTTCTATGAGCGTGTGCAGCATTCTTTGAGACGTAACAACATAACAACTATTCCGAAGATACATAGTCAGATGTGCAATATTATTGTAAAGGGTAAAGATAAAAAAGAAAAGCACTTGGAAAATAATGTTGTTTACGAACTTAAATGTAATGACTGCACTGCCACATACGTCGGCCAAACAAAAAGAAATGTATGTACACGTGTGGAGGAGCATAGGAAATCCAAAGACAATGTCATTTCCGAGCATAAAGAAAAGTACAACCATGTTTTCAATTTCGAAGATTACCGTATTAAAGACAGGGAGAATAATCTAAATAAAAGATTGATCTCGGAAATGATGTACATACATTTACAGAAAAACGGTATAAATAAAAAGGAGGATACCCAAAAACTAAATAATGTATACACACACTTGATTTACTAGCTGAAAAGTTAAATGTGAATACATATATTCTGTTTATGTACATCGAACAGATGAGGTGATGTGTGACGTCACTTGTAAACAAAACCGCGCTTAAGATCAGGAATCGCGCGCATTATATATAAGCGACGGCTGTTGGCTACTTCCTCACTTCTGAGAAATTAGCCGACAGAGCAATACAAATAATAACTGTGTCGCTCGGCGTCTCTCGTCCCCCGCTATTAAATAGCCGGGGGAAAAACATCATTGAGATGTACAAAATTCACGACAGCTCCGATATGTAAGTTCTCTAAAAATATTGTTTTTTAAAAAATTGTTCTGTAACTTTATATTTATATTTACAATAAAAACTTTCGACAGTGTCCTGATGAGGGCGACAATGTTCGCCGAAACGTTGACGATATAAGAAAAGGGCCTTTTTATTCTAACCCTTTTCTACACGATTGCCTCGGAGAGATCGATAAAGCCAACAAGCACATTAAACAACTACCGAGGGATAAAGTCATATTTAGATTGTGTGACATACACATCTAAGAATACATTAAATATTGCTTAAAACTCGCAGAGTCTTTGATTCAGTGATTCCTCCGTATCTGCTTATAATTTATACTAAACTCAACACCGAATTTTTAGTTTCAGAGCTGTAAGTTTCGATTAGTACGCTTGAAATTTGATGAAAATTTTTAATCTTCGATGACTATGCAGCCCTATTTCACAACTGTTTAGGATTTTTGAATATTTCGCTGTATTCGTGAGAATGACAAACATAGTATTATTATTGTTTTTTGTGTTTAACACTGGTCTACTCTTCAAAGAACTCAATGCATGCATACGGAAATTGTAAATAATGATTCAAAATAGTTGGGACTAAATTTGCTTTAAACATGGTCAATTAGAATGCTACATTATATATTTTATTTATCGTTATGTACAGAAGAACATTGATTTTACCCATCAATAAAACGCGATTTCACCCCACAAAAAAAAGTAATGCGTTCCATCATTACCCCTACTCTTGTCTCTAACCGACACGCGCATATACCCTCGCCCTCGGATCGGGCATAAACAGCGCGTGTCACTATATACAGACGAGAGCGGGGTTAGGATTTCAACGTACCACTTTTTGCTTCCTCCAAGAGGAAGCTTTGTGATAGTGCTATTTGGAAGTTTGCTTAAAAACAATTAAAATAAGATTCTAAGATGTTTGGAAATGAAATTGAGCATTTTTAGAAAATGTCCATCTGGATGTATGTATGCACGAACGTTTTTCGGTTCTCCAACGATTATAAGAGTAAAAATGCTTCGGTGCACCTGAAATTTAGGAAAATGCTACATTATCCACATACCTTGAACTGTATATGTTTGCGCAACTTATGAAACTTATCAGGATACTGAGGTATTGAGGTTCATTTCTTTTTTTGAATAAATATTTAAAAATTTCTAACTCAGCAAATAACCGGTATTTATGGATGATCAGCGGCTTAATTTCTTCGTCATTATATGTAAGGATTAATTAGTTTTTATATTATTAACATTTCAATGTACAGTTTGATATATATTTATGCATGCGAAAAATAAGGGAAGAAAATAAGTGCCAGGGACTTAGCAGCGGTTTTTTCAGTTTACCGAAGATAAGTGTACGCACTCTAATTAAGGGTGTGTTAAAAAGTTATATGTTTCACTCGGGAATGAAGGTGAGCTAAAAACTGCGAATCTGTCTCCCTCGCTCCACTTGAGTGACAACTCATCCGCAGGGTTTAAACAGTCTATTTTATTCCCTAGGTGCATAATATACTACTATTACATTTTCCTAGTAATCTGTCACATGACAAACTGTACTTATCATTATTGCAAGATTCCAATAATAGAAAACATTTTAACAATATTATGATTTAAGAAATCGTAACTTCGTTAGGATCATATTTTTGACAGTCCCGATTTTTTACATGCTCACACTTTCGAAATACGGATTTCAACAAGTAATATTTTGTTTATTTTTACTGTTTGTTCAGATAATTTTGTATGTATGGCTGGTTATACAAGATAGTCTGTCGTGCAGTATGCTCATGAGGATTTGGATTTTAAGTTGTCGACTGCACAGCACATTTGATGATTCGATATAAGAGAACGTGCACGTATGGCTTGGAAGGTTCGTATATTTATGGTTCTACCGGCGTTGAATAGCGGGAAAATTAAAATTGCGGCATGTCTTGTTGTGAGCTCGATGATTGTTTGAGGTGTTTATTTTGCCGGTGTTTAAGGGATAGTAAAACATTGTTTTGCAGAAGGCTAGTAGAATTACAACATTTTTTTAATAAAATTTTATTGCTTATGGAAGTACAGATGGCTTTGACGTAGAGCCCGTCGATCTTTTACCATTGATGATTTAGTAGAATTTTTATCTATAACAAACGGTACAAAATTGTATAATAGGCGATATAAGGCGCATAAATAGCATAAGTTTTAAGAATGAGATATGCCGCCAAAAGAGATGTCGCTTAGTTTTTATGTAAATTTGAATTATGAGATAATTGGTAGGAACTTATTTAATGAGCTCTTTACGCAGATAAGCGTTTTCAACTCATAAATTATTTATTACTTTGAAATCTTTTTAACAGTTCTAAAAATAAAGCAAACATAAATAATCTATGCAGCTGAATTGCGCCGATGCATAATAATTCATCGGATTTTATGCAGGTACATTTTTACATAATTATTTACAAATAATTCAGCTTTTCTGTGCGAAAAACGATTTAAATTCTGAATTGAATTTCTAGTAAAAACATGAGCATTAAAATATGCAGCGTGCTTTTACCCGTACAGAGCTCCTGTGTCACTGGTGGCTTGCTCTGCTGCATTAAGCAACTGTGGGCGGGGGAGTTGTAATGCGTGGATCGGCCGGATAGCCATTACAGTGTGGTTCTGGATAAAGACACGGTGGATAATTTGGCTGGGCTGTAATTATTGAATAAACGTTGTATTTAATTCAATGATTAAGCGAGAAAAACAAGTCGGGGTACTGAAATGCTTACCAGCTGGATTACCCATAGCCACTGCAATTACGGCGAGCAAAATTACGAGAGCGATTTTGGCCATTTTTTTCCAGATACTTGTCGGTTCGAGTCTGAACAAGAACTGATGTGACATTCGCTGCTCGATCTTCGTTTATATACGAATTCAGAGAACATTAGCAGTATTATTAATTGACTCTAAAATATATTTTAAGTGTTTTTGTATTATGGGGACTTTCGAAATTTGTGTGACGGCAGAAATGCAGTGTTTTTACTCCGATACAATATGTTATTTATACGTCGATAGATTATTTATTATATTTTATGAAAGAATTTGCAAAAAGAAACACTAGTGCAAGGTTGTGCGGAGGTCTAAAAAACGATCAATTTTGAGTTGTGCTGTTTTAAGACAATCGATTTAATTTACTTTGTACAAGCTTTCTTAAATTTATTAACATTTTTCGTCTTAAAAACAATTAAAATATATTTTTTGTTTAATTTTGAAGAAAGACACGGAGTGACATTTTTTATTGAAAATTGTACAATTTTTAATATAATCGGAGGGCAAACTGAATGTAGCACAAAGTTTAGTACATTTCCGCTAAAAATTAATTTATTTATTTCACAAACTGTTATAATCGTTATTATAAAAATTACTGCACTGAAACTTCATATACCCCTGATAATATTCTGTATAATACAATAAAAATCATAAAAAATCCTTATTTATATTAAGGGGGTCCGATAGCCACTAATGATCCGTCATTAACCGTGCGATAGAAAAGTACTTAAATCTCAATAAATATAATGGAATACGCAAATTAAGAAATAGTTTTCCTGCGTCTTGGTATCATATATCATAATGTGCAAAGTTTGAAATAAAAATATTCAGGTATCGAAAAGAACGATTCCAACAAAGATCGGTAACCCGCCAGCAGACGCTGGTTAGTCAGGTCGTCTATTGTTTTTCAATCTAATTGGAATCGATCCAACAAGAAACAAATGCATACAAATACGTTTAATTTACGATTTAATGATAACATCAAGTTGAACATTACGACTGTCCTTACGCAATATTTTCATTCTTTAGTTTTGACGAAAAGCCATTAGCAGAATTAATGTTGGCTGCTGTACACTTTACGAGTTAGAATTGCATGCTCGATGCTTAATTAATAAAAAAAATCAATAGCAGAAAAGTAAAAAGATCATCCATCATTTGAGAAAATTAGTTTTACAAATTATTCATCTATTTCAGTTTATATCATTAATCAATGCTCTGTCATTACAAGATCAAACATTGAAATCAACGATTATGGTTTAAAACTCACAGACAGAGTCTATTATTTAGTTATTCCTCTGTATTCGCTTATTATTTATGCTAAAAAGAGCACCGAATTTTTAGTTTTCGAGGTGTAAGTTTCGTTGGGTACGTTTTAAATTTGCTGAAATTTTATAATCTTTAATGATTGTGCATCCTTATTCCGGATTTTTGAAAATTTCTATGTTCCCGTAAAAATAATAAACATAGTATTAGTCTTATTTTTGATGTGAAACATCTATAGGCGCGCCTCGAGGAGTGAAACCGTACTTGAAAACAAAAGAAAATTCCGACCAAAAAAATCCTAACATCTGGCGAAACGTTCTAACCCCCCACTCCGCCTACGCATACAGCATGCTTGTCGCGTGCCGAGTCTTCTCTTCACGACTAGGACTGCTAGCAGGCATCCCCCTCCACTTTCTAAGGGAGGTTCCACACGTGGAGCACAATATACAAGGGAGTACACGTATATAGATATACTCTTACTACACGAATAGATGTTGCATATAGCACTCAGTGTGGAAACTCTCTAAGATGCGCGATGCAGGCCCATCTCGGCGGCAACTAGAGCTCTCTTCCCCCTCTACTCGCTCTCTTTAGGGCTTTTCTCTGAGAGAGTGAGAATGCATTTGTGTATGTCTGTGTGTGTGCCAGGTTTAGCGCGTATACTATACAAATAGAAAGCGGAAAAAATGTTCTGCTAATTGAGAGAAGGATAGAGCAATGAATTCGCAAACGCACTCGAAATTCACCTACAGGACCCAACCGTCGGACCTCTGGCCGGACTGACATAGCATCTTCAAAATTTTCTTATATTATGTGACTAGTAGACGCGTCGTGTATTTCGAAAAGTTAATGTGATCAACTTTTCTTGTGTTTCATTCGTCTAGTTGACGCAATTTAATTGTCATAAATCGAAAATTTTGCAACAAAAAAAAAAAAAAAAAAAAAATGAGTCGTCGCGGAACGCCTCGAAGATGAGAAACATCAAAATTAATAAAGTTTATAGACAATTACATGTAATTTTTAGGTTGATGTAAAACAACATTTATTTCTGTTTAATATTCTTCATTTACGATAAACTTCTTTCAATCATTATCAAAGTCGATGTTTCACATCTGTCAGCTGTCCCGAGACAGCTCACTTTTTTGTATTCAACATTGGACAACGCTTCAAAGGAGTTATCAATCCGTGAATATACTACAAAATATAAATAATAGTTACAAACAGCTAGATTTAAACATGGCCAACTAGAAATTATTGCATTATATATTTTTATTTATCGTTATGTATACAAGAACCTTGATTTCATCCATCAATCAGTGTGATAAAACACCTATGGAATACTTGCTAACGGCGGCTAATGTGCACGCAAAACTATGTAAGATTGAAAAAGATATAAACATCACTGCATACTTGATGATCCAATGTAAGAGAACGCGCATTTCTGGCTTTGAAGATTCGTAAATTTAGGTCTCTGTGGGCGTTGGTATGTGGGGAAACTAAAATTGCGGCGTATCTTGTTGCGTATTCGGTAATTTCTGGAGGTGTATGCTTTGTCAGTATTTTGAGAGATAGAAAAACATTGTTTTTCAGAATTCTGCGCCAAAGATTACAGAATCAAAGTCAAAGGATCTTTTTAATAATCTTTTATTGCTTATAGAAATACAGAAGATTTTGTCATTGAAGCTGTAGATCTTTTATTCCGAGATGGTTTTGGACCTTCATCTGTAACAAATGGTTTAAAACAATATTAATAGGTGTGTAGAGCGATTGAAATATTATGAACAAACAGAGTATATACTAACAGATGGTGTAAAATTGTATAATAGGTGATATAAAGCGCAAAAACAATTGGTTTTTATAAAAATTTTACCTTTTTTTGATAACCTCTTTAGGCAGACAATCAAGTTTATAAGCCACCGCATGTTCGATCATTCATGACTGATAAATTATTTACTACCCCGAAATCTTTTCTATAGCTTTCAAAACGTATAACAATCTAAACTTCTCATTTGAGTGCGCCTATGTATAATAATTGATCGGTTGTGAGAGGTACAATTTTACATTATTATTTATAAATAATCAAGTTTCTCTGCGTAAAAACTGCTTGAAATTATTAGTTGAATTTCTAGTAGAAATATGATCATGAATAAATGGATTGTGCTCGTACGTTGTTTCTGTGACTGTTCTCTTTCGAGAATGCGTGAAAAGGTATAAAAAAGAAGTGATTGAAATGCGAGGGTACGTGGTATATATTTTGTAGCTAGAAAGAAGTTTGGTCTTTACAGCACCAAGAACATTTCTAGACTGACTGCAGCCGCTGCTGCAGTCGCCTTCGTCTGCAGCACATCGAGCCGCCGCTCGCCGCTGCGCAACGGAAAAATAGTTTTTCTATATACGCATGTATACGCATACTTAAAAACAAAGGATCCCTTCAGGGACTTTCGCTGCGCTCGGACTTCTAGTTCGAACCGCCGTAAAGTAATAAATTCGACGCCTCGCTGTACGCCTTCTCGCTAGTGCGCCGTGCACCACCACATGTTTTGGCTTACGCGCGGACGTGGTCCTCTCTGCTTTCCTTCGGGAAAGCGCTTTCGCTCAGTCGCAGTTACTCTTGTATGTATATAAAAAAAAGTGAGCTGTCTCGGGACAGCTGACAGATGTGAAACATCGAATTAGATAATGATTGAAAGAAGTTTATCGTAAATGAAGAAAATGAATAAAAATTAAAATTAAAACAATAAAAAATAAAAGTCTGAACAATATTCAAGGAAGTATTAGAATATTTGACGCACTTGATCGTTTTATAGTTAGACGCGGGTAACGTATGCGCTTAGAAAAATCTGGGTTTAAACTAATATGTACAGTAATTGATATTGCACCGCTATGTAGCTTAAAAATTTTACGATAATAATTGAATTCTTTCAAATCCGTGGGATAAATTGCTACTCGTGTATGGGTTAAAACTGTTCGCGCGGCACTAGACGTGACGCACGCACGCAAGCACACACACACGCATTAAGTACTAATAACTAGGAGGAAACGAAATATAGGAAAACCCGTGAGAGCGAGTAAGAAGCATAGGAAAATACATAAGAGCGACAGAGACAGACTTTCCGTCCCTCAATTGTCTCTCGTTCCTCGCTCTCTGATCGACTCTTTTTTTTGCCCTGACTATCGATGGGCCTGACCTTTTTTTCTGTCGTCCGCCGAATCTCGAAGGTTAGCATCCGACAGAGTCGGAGTCGAGAGAAAATTGGGGGAGGGAAAGCCTGTCTCTGTCGCACTTATGTATTTTGATGTGAAACATCTATAGGCGCGCCTCGAGGAGTGAAACCGTACTTGAAAACAAAAGAAAATTCTGACCAAAAAAATCCTAACATCTGGCGAAACGTTCTAACCCCCCACTCCGCCTACGCATACAGCATGCTTGTCGCGTGCCAAGTCCTCTCTTCACGACTAGGACTGCTAGCAGGCTTCCCCCTCCACTTTCTAAGGGAGGTTCCACACGGGGAGCACAATATACAAGGGAGTACACGTATATAGATATACTCTTACTGCACGAATAGATGTCGCATAGCACTCAGTGTGGAAACTCTCTAAGATGCGCGATGCAGGCCCATCTCGGCGGCAACTAGAGCTCTCTTCCCCCTCTACTCGCTCTCTTTAGGGCTTTTCTCTGAGAGAGTGAGAATGCATTTGTGTATGTCTGTGTGTGTGCCAGGTTTAGCGCGTATACTATACAAATAGAAAGCGGAAAAAATGTTCTGCTAATTGAGAGAAGGATAGAGCAATGAATTCGCAAACGCACTCGAAATGCACCTACAGGACCCAAGCGTCGGACCTCTGGCCGGACTGACATAGCATCTTCAAAATTTTCTTATATTATGTGACTAGTAGACGCGTCGTGTATTTCGAAAAGTTAATGTGATCAACTTTTCTTGTGTTTCATTCGTCTAGTTGACGCAATTTAATTTTCATAAATCAAAAATTTTGCAACAAAAAAAAAGAGCCGTCGCGGAACGCCTCGAAGATGAGAAATATCAAAATTAATAAAATTTAAAGACAATTACATGTAATTTTTAGGTTGATGTAAAACAACATTTATTTCTGTTTAATATTCTTCATTTACGATAAACTTCTTTCAATAATTATCAAAGTCGATGTTTCACATCTGTCAGCTGTCCCGAGACAGCTCACTTTTTTCTTAATTTCCTATGCTTTACTGCTATACTGTGCTATACTACTAGCAGCCACAGCCGGAAAGAGAGGACTCGGCACGCGACAAGCTTGCTGCATGGGGAGGCGGAGTGGGGGGTTAGAACGTTTTGCCAGATGTTGGGATTTTTTTGGTCGGAATTTTCTTTTGTTTTCAACTACGGTTTCACTCCTCAAGGCGCGCCTATAGATGTTTCACATCAAAAATATAATTTAGGCGTTTCTTCCTCTCGCATTTGCCCAGGCATAGCCTGTGATGTGGGAAAAACTCGACGTGTTTGTTGCGTCGAGAAAACCCACACCGAGAGAAAGAATTACAATCTTTCGGCGCATATAGAAATCCTACTCGTGCACTACCGACTACACCGTGTGTTCAGTGTACCCCGCAACAGGCCGCACTTCTTCAGGCGTACCTCTCTCGGGGAACAGTGACCGAACGAGATGGAGGCGCAATCGCGGATAGGGCGGATATCTCAAAATGGTCTGTTTGCCATAGTGGTCCTTCAGGCCATTGAATAAATTCCAGTGAAAAATGTGGGTCGGCTGAAATTATTAAAAAACTCGTTGTTATATTGAAATGAATTAATAAGCGAGAAAGAATTCAGGATGTTGCAATGCTTACCGCTTGAATCACCTATAGCCATTGCAATTACGACGAGTAAGATTATTATGAGAGCGATTTTGGCCATTTTTGTCTGTTCGTGTCTGAACAAGAACTGATGTGACATTCGCAGCTCGATCTTCGTTTATATACGAATTCAGAGAACATTAGCAGTATTACTAATTGACTCTGAAATATATTTTAAGTGTTATTGTATTATGGGGACTTTCGAAATTTGTGTGACGGCAGAAATGCAGTGCTTTTACTCCGATACAATATGTTATTTATACGTCGATAGATTATTTATTATATTTTATGAAAGAATTTGCAAAAAGAAACACTAGTGCAAGATTGTGCGGATGTCTCAAAAACGATCAATTTTGAGTTGTGCTGTTTTAAGACAATCGATTTAATTTACTTTGTACAAGCTTTCTTAAATTAAAGAGACTAAACCACCTTAAAATTATAAATTATTTATTAACATTTTGCATCTTAAAATCAATTAAAATTTATTTTTTGTTTAATTTTGAAGATAGACCCGGAGTGACATTTTTTATTGGAAATTGTTTCAATTTTTAATATAATCGGAGGGCAAACATAATGTAGCACAACGTTTACTACATTTCCGCTAAAAATCGCTATACTTATTTCAAAAACTGTTATAATGCTTATTATAAAAATTACTGCACTGAAACTTGTAATTTTTAGTGCAATTGTAACAAATGTTATGCACGTCAAGCATGTCCTCCAACTAGTATAAAATACAGTAATTTTTATTTAAAACGATATTTGTGTATGTGCTATAACGAGTGTTTTATTAATCACTCGGTATTAGCTAATAATATTTTTCCTGAGTTTGCTCTCAATGGTTGCTACGCAAGCAACGGATGGTCAGTCCATCTGGAGCATCAACTCTGTTGCTGTGTTTTGAAATATTTGAATATTTAATTTAAGATCTTACCTTATTATGTTTGTTGATCTGTGAGTGATGAAACAATGAATTTAAATATTTCCTTGTATATATGGCTTTGGGCCATTCTGTCTATATATATATATATATATATATATATATATATATATATATATAATATATATTCAATAGATTATTGGTCCAAGGTGAGACGAGTCGTCTTTTATCGAACCCTAAGTCCATAGGCAACATAGACATTTTCTATGTTACCCAGGACTAATCGAAAATTTTAATTGTGTGTACGCGAACGAGCCGGAGGTGTCCACGAGGAGTCGGGCCGAGCCTTGCCCGAAGAAGCCGAGCCTACAAAAGAAGATTGTAGAATTCAGCGAAGCCGTTCCTGCCGAGGAATTCACAGTTCAAGAAAATACTTCTGAGAATTGTAATTCCTGCTGCGACAGGAAAGCTCGTGAATTCTGTAAATGCGTGCGAATATATGAGTGCGAGGGAGGGAGTGAATGTGAAGTGTGATTGGTTCGCGCCGAGATAGAGGAGCTAGGAGGGTCCGGGCTGACAGAATATGACAGCCACAAGGGCCTGACAGCATAGCGATCGGGCGAGACATGTGGAGACGCGCCGTGATTGGTCCGCCGCGACGCGAACGCCGCCGAGGCGATCGAGTCGAGGCGAACGCCGCGCGGCGTCAGTGGCCTTTTTCGCTTGGAGTGGTAGAGACCCGACGTGTGGACGATTGCCGATATCTTTTCCTTTGTGAGCCTTTGGAGAGCGGAGACCGGATTTCGCGATCGAGTTGTGACAATCTGTGCACTGTGAGAGTGCTCAGAAGACCATACAGCGACGAGATCAGGACGAGTTGCAGAGGGAAACAGCAGCAAGAGATAGACGCCGACGATCCACCGGAGAGCGGAGGGTCAATCGAGAGCCGAGGAAGAAGACGAGAGTGCTGAGGAAGTAGACGACACATAAAGCCGAGGCCGAGAGAGAGGGATAAAGTTTGTAAGTGTGATGACCATTCTTTGTCCGCGATCGAGACGCTGAGCGCGTGTTTGTGAATGTTTGTGAATTGTGTGAATGTACGATTGCGTGAGAGTGTTAGCAGGCCGAGCGGGATAATTGTGAATGCGAGAGTGCGTATAGATTCGCGAGAGTTGGTGTTGTTCGAAGCGGCGAGCGGCTTCGACGTCGAGCTGAGCGCGTGTATATCTATAGCGTGAGCGCCGCAGCGGCGGCGCGGAGGGCCGAGTGCGCTAGAGCTGGTGCGGGAGATAGAGCGCGCGTGAGGAGAAGCCGATCCGGGCCGTGCGGAGAACACGGCCGCGGGACGAGTGTGCGTGTCTGTGTGACTGTGAGAGCGAAGCCGAGAGCGAGCTAGCGCGAGCGCGAGAGAGAGAAACGCGTGTATCTTTGATATTGTGTATGTGCGTGTAATTAAATAAAGTGCGAGTTAACAGTATTTCGACGTGTTAATTTATTCGGAAAACACTTTTTACACATCACACCGCGATCCGAAGTGTGAATAAGTTCTTGCGGAATTCCCTTTGAGACCTCTTGTTCAATAAATAATAATAACGCAGTTCGGATACCAGAAACTGGACTTCTTCAAAGACCAGCCACTGGATACTACGTCATAAAGGATTAATGATTTTATTCGATGTTGATTGCATTACTCTCACACTTTTATTCCTTTCCTTTTTCTCAAGGTGTACACTTTAATTTGATTTGGTTAAATTCTGTTTGCTGTATTGATCTCTGTCTAATTCTGAACTCTGAAGCTAAACTATTCTTACTCTGAGCAGTGCTGAAGAGCGACTGACTCATTTACCAAGTTCATTGTCGCCGATCGCCTCCTTCGGCCGACAATTAGCGCTGACAGCAGAGATTGTAACCTCCGCCCGCGCGTCCCTTGCCTTCTATACTCAGTATACTTGAAGCATATCGCACTGCGGCTCACGTTGCACATTCCTTAGGCCAAGTGTCGACACCAAGGAAGTGCACCGCCAGCTTGCGCGCAACACGCTTTTCGTACAACATGCTATGTTTCGAATATTCGAGAACAATCGAAATTGCTCCAGAATACTCGGAACATAACAGTATGTGCTGCCTAAATCTGCAATACACTCTGTTTTTGCAAGTGCCGTAGGATTCAGAGTTAGCAGATAATTGAATTAGATCAAACATAGTATGTTTTATGCGCTTGACACTTATTTAGGGGGTGAATCTAAGGGAATTTGTATGAAATTTGAAAACGCTTGAATTTTCCGTACATTACCTATATCGAATATTCTTTAGTATATTATCAAATTAAAAGGATATTTTTAATTTTAGAATTCAATGCAATTAATTTATTGATACAAAATGTTATACAATAATTTATAATTTTAAGATGGTTTCATATACCCCTGATAATATTCTGTATAATACAATAAAAATCATAAAAAATCCTTATTTATATTAAGGGGGTCCGATAGCCACTAATGATCCGTCATTAAACGTACGATAGAAAAGTACTTAAATCTCAATAAATATAATGGAATACGCAAATTAAGAAATAGTTTTCCTGCGTCTTGGTATCATATATCATAACGTGCAAAGTTTGAAATTAAAATATTCAGGTATCGAAAAGAACGATTCGAACGAAGATCAGTAGCCCGTCAGCAGACGCTGGTTAATCAGGTCACGTCTACACTGTTTTTCGATCTAATTGGAATCTATCCAACAAAAAAAATGCATACAAATACGTTTAATTTACGATTTAATGATAACATCAAGTTGAACATTATGACTGTCCTTACGCAATATTTTCGTTAGTTGGCTGCTGTACACTTTACGAGTTAGGATTGCATGCTCGATGCTTAATTAATAAAAAAAATCAATAGCAGAAAAGTAAAAAGGTCATCCATCATTTGAGAAATTTAGTTTTACAAATTATTCATCTATTTCAGTTTATATCATTAATCAATGCTCTGTCATTACAAGATCAAACATTGAAATCAACGATTATGGTTTAAAACTCACAGACAGAGTCTATGATTTAGTTATTCCTCTGTATTCGCTTATTATTTATGCTAAAAGCAGCACCGAATTTTTAGTTTTCGAGGTGTAAGTTTCGTTGGGTACGTTTTAAATTTGCTGAAATTTTATAATCTTTAATGATTGTGCATCCTTATGCCGGATTTTTGAAAATTTCTATGTTCCCGTAAAAATGATAAACATAGTATTATAGTCTTGTTTTTTGTATTCAACATTGGACAACGCTTCAAAGGAATTATCAATCCGTGAATATACTAAAAAATATAAATAATAGTTACAAACAGCTGGCTTTAAACATGGCCAACTAGAAATTATTGCATTATATATTTTTATTTATCGTTATGTATACAAGAACCTTGATTTCATCCATCAATCAGTGATAAAACACCTATGGAATACTTGCTAACGGCGGCTAATGTGCACGCAAAACTATGTAAGATTGAAAAAGATATAAACATCACTACATACTTGATGATCCAATGTAAGAGAACGCGCATTTCTGGCTTCGAAGATTCGTAAATTTAGGTCTCTGCGGGCGTTGGTATGCGGGGAAACTAAAATTGTGGCGTATCTTGTTGCGTATTCGGTAATTTCTGGAGGTGTATGTTTTGTCAGTATTTTGAGAGATAGAGAAACATTGTTTTTCAGAATTCTGCGCCAAAGGATTACAGAATCAAAGTCAAAGGATCTTTTTAATAATCTTTTATTGCTTATAGAAATACAGAAGATTTTGTCATTGAAGCTCTAGATCTTTTATTCCGAGATGGTTTTGGACCTTCATCTGTAACAAATGGTTTAAAACAATATTAATAGGTGTGTAGAGCGATTGAAATATTATGAACAAACAGAGTATATACTAACAGATGGTGTAAAATTGTATAATAGGTGATATAAAGCGCAAAAACAATTGGTTTTTATAAAAATTTTACCTTTTTTTGATAACCTCTTTAGGCAGACAATCAAGTTTATAAGCCACCGCATGTTCGATCATTCATGACTGATAAATTATTTACTACCCCGAAATCTTTTCTATAGCTTTCAAAACGTATAACAATCTAAACTTCTCATTTGAGTGCGCCTATGTATAATAATTGATCGGTTGTGAGAGGTACAATTTTACATTATTATTTATAAATAATCAAGTTTCTCTGCGTAAAAACTGCTTGAAATTATTAGTTGAATTTCTAGTAGAAATATGATCATGAATAAATGGATTGTGCTCGTACGTTGTTTCTGTGACCCAACGAGATGGAGGCACAGTCCCGGCTTTGGCGGATGCCCAACTAAGAGTATATTGTATGGTGGATTCTGTTGTTGATGGCAATAAAACCCATGGATTAAAACCCAGTGGAAATTGTGGGTTGGCTGAAATTATTAAAAAACTCGTTATTATATTGAAATGAATTAATAAGCGAGAAAGAATTCAGGATGTTGCAATGCTTACCGCTTGGATCGCCCATAGCCATTGCAATTACGGCGGGTAAGATTATTATGAGAGCGATTTTGACCATTTTTGTCTGTCTAAGTCTGAACAAGAACTGATGGGAAATTCGCTGCTCGATCTTCGTTTATATAAGAATTTAGAGAACATTAGCAGTATTACTAACTGACTCTAAAATATATTTTAAGTGCTTTTTAGGCACGACCGCAAGGCGGGAATGCCTTATAGTTTTATCATCGCAAAAATTGTAACCAGCGATATCTCAGCCAATTTTCGACCAATCAGGCTGAAAATTTAGGAGAATACAACTCTTATATGTACAAAAAAACGTTTTTTTTACTTTCGCGATTACCGGCCAATTGTTCAAATGAGAGCTCTTTATGCTTATTTTTACATGTATTTTTAATTAATTATGTTGTAATAAGTTTATCTCAGTCAGATAAGTTCCAATCGATCCAATTTTTTTTTCACAAACTCTCCTTATGTTAATATCGTGACAGTCTAAAATTGGACTTATTTCCATTCATACAAAAAATATGCGGGCATTTTTTAAATTTTCGAAAAACGGTTTTTTGGTTATAACTCAAATTCTAAGCATTTTATACAAAAAAGTTAAATGGAAATATAGTACGTCTCAAAAAAATACAACTTCTTCCTATTAACATAAACCCTCGAAAATGATTAGAATTCAAGTTCACAAGCTAAAATCGAATTTTCACATTAAAATAATTCGTTTAACATCATAAAACTTTTTAGGCTTACGTTGCACATAAAAACGTTCAATATAAAAGTTGTATACATTTTAAAAATACAATTTTTGACCATAATAATTATACATTCAGAGCGATTCAATATATTGTAAAACTCGAAAACAGATTTTTTTTAAAAGAAATTTCAGTTGGCCTCGATTATCTCTGCGAAATTAACTCCAATCGAGGCAAATTTTTTTTCATAAACTCTCCTTATGTTAATATCGTGACAGTGTAAAATTGGGCTTGATTCCGTATATACAAAAAATATGCGGGCATTTTTGGATTTTCGAAAAAACGGTTTTTTGGTTATAACTCAAATTCTAAACATTTTACACAAAAAAGTTAAATGGAAATGTTGTACGTCTCAAAAGATACAACTTTTTCCTATTAACATAAACCCTCGAAAATGATTAGAATTCAAGTTCACAAGCTAAAATCGAATTTTCACATTAAAATAATTCGTTTAACATCATAAAACTTTTTACGTATACGTTTTACATAAAAATGTTCAACATAAAAGTTGTAGATATTTTAAAAATACAATTTTTGACTATAATCATTATACGTTCAGAGTAATTCAATATGTTGTAAAACCCTAAAACTAATTTTTTTAAATAAAAATTTCAGTTGATCTCGATTATCTCTGCGACATTAACTCCAATCGAGCCAAATTTTTTTTTACAATCTCTCCCTATGCTAATATTAATGCGCGAAGCGCGAACAGTTGCGGGGCGAGCGCGAAGCGCGAGCGTCGGGTCGTGCCTTATATGCAAAACGCGAAGCGAAACGCGCGAAGCGCGTTCGTTTCGCGTTGCAATGCTTGGCATCGCGAAGCGATGCAAGGCGGCAAGCCACTGAGACCTGAAGGCCCGAAGGGCCGAAGGTCGATGTGCGCGTAGTTATTATGGGGACTTTCGATATTTGTGTGACGGCAGAAATGCAGTATTTTTCTACTTTTACACGTTATCTTATTTATGAGTAGATACATTCTTTATTATATATTATGAAAGAATTTACAACAAAAAGCACTTGTGCAACGCTGTGTGCACTGTATAAAACTCAAAGGCGATCTATTTTAATTCATCATTTTTTTAAGCAAATCGATTTACTTTATTTTATTAAGAGCTGCGATGGCTCAATCGATAGAGTATCGGGCTAGAAATCCAGAGGTCCTGCGTTCAAGTCTGACTCTTGACGATTTCGGAAACACTTCTTTGTTTACATAAGTGTCGATACTTCAGAGCTCTAGTGGTTCAGATTCCTCTGTGTACAACGTATATATTTCACCGTACATAACACTGTAGGTCCCCATAAAGAGCCACGATGGCTTTGGCGGTAGGACTGTGGACTAGTAACCCGAAGATTTCGAGTTCAAATCCCGCTGCCGTCGGAAAAAGCCGGCAACTCTGATCTGGTTTTTTAACCAATTACGTGCTTAATTAACCATGTGCTTGGTGGTTCGGATTCCACTTGAAGCTGTAGGTCCCTTTAGTTGGAGTGGTGGCGTTCTCTGACTATCGGTAGGTAGATCCGCCGTAAAAATAAAAATTTACATATTGTAATTTACAAAAACAAAAAATTTGCATTGTGGCATATCGGAAAAATACCCTATAAGGGATTGGTCAATAAAGAAATAAAAAAAAAATCTGTAGGTCCCCTTTGCTCTGCACGATTACTTAAAAATAGTAGACTCAATCTTCTGAAATTAAGTACTCGTAAGCGCAGGCAATGCAGAGCCATATAAGACTCGTATGAGGACTTGAAAAGGCTTTAAAAGTACAAAAAATAGTTTACTTTGTACAAGCTTTCTTGAATTAGAGGGACTTCTTGATCACCTTAAAATTATAGCTTATTCATTAACATTTTGCATCAATAATTTACTTGCATTATTTTCTGAAATTAAAAATATCTTTTTATTTATGTGACGCGATCCTTATTATTAATCGCTTTGTAATTTTGCGATTCTTTAAAGAAGTCAATAAGAGTATTCCCTTTACTGAGTTTTAAAATTGCAATATTTATTTGTTTTAAACTAAATAAAGTAGTATTTTTTATAAAAATGCTCAATCTGCCATTGAAGCGAGTGAGTTTTTGACAAAATATGAAAGTTCAAAACGATACTTTAGTATCAGTATACAAATTAAAAATTTTTATACCAAGTGATCGAAATTCGTAATTTCCCCATAATACTTTCCTGGTAGAAATCTTTTAAAATGTTTGTTAAGGGAAGAACTGTCAATTTAAAATGAATAGAACTATCCAAATTTACATGCTCAAGAAATTACTTTGTCTCGGATAATTTTTAGACAGCGATAGCTCCCAATAGATGTAGTTATCATTCGAATACCGTAAATTCGCGGGGATTGGGTTACTTTTGAACTAGGAATGAAATAGGCTGGAAATGTTGTAGAAGTAGGTTCCGTATTCATCTATCCATCTATATTAGCCATTTCTTGCACAGGAAAGGAATACAAATAGCGGTTTTTATTTCTTGTGTTATAATAGGCTGGAAAGCGTTACATAGTTGCTAAGAACAGCCCAAAAAACTAGCCAATTCTCAGATTGGTTAGAAATCGCAAGTTCTTGCACTAACATTTCTACAAAAAACACTAAAAATATGTTTAAGCTTAAATTATAGTGATAGAATTAATAAGCTTTCAATCACTATATAAACGGAGATATCTAATTGAATGCAAATCCGTACTCGCTTCGGCGTATAACAAGCAATAGTCGCCTTATCTAAAATTTATTTTTCAATAATTTCAGCCTAGCCAATATTTTTCTCTTGGAATAGCGATCCGATTATACAACTAACGGCTAAAGCGATGGCCGCCCAGCGTTTTCCAGATTACAACTTGTATAACTAGAGTATGAGCATACACTCTTTTCATAATTTTACGTTCAATAATAGTTCTTGCAATATTATTATATTTTTCGGTTTTAGACCCTGAATTTTCTGAAGGGCATCACAGCGTTGAGTGAACGACAAATTCAACATGTGAAAACAACGTTTTCTTAATGGTGTTATTTTGATTCTTTTACTTATTCACGTTGTTGTTTACGGCGATGAAGCTGCATAACCAATTATATTTCATCTTAGGTTAAAGGGTTCGTGCAGTCTTCCTTGTGAAAGTCGCACCTGCACTCGGTGCCCTTAGGCCCATT
The DNA here is from genome assembly GCA_018906965.1 of Philotrypesis tridentata. NCBI lineage: Eukaryota > Metazoa > Arthropoda > Insecta > Hymenoptera > Pteromalidae > Philotrypesis > Philotrypesis tridentata. The sequence goes on from JACCIB010000014.1 coordinate 4,295,336, forward strand.
GCGATGAATATTTCATCTTTATAAAGGAAAATTAACGGTAAATTAAAACAATTTCCTACGCTCACACTTCTTCCTTCCTACTATGTCCTAGCAATTCTCTCATTGAACTTTTATTTAACTATACCAATATTTCTGTATTTGTACCTTCACTGCAGAGTACCTTGTAATCTTAAAAGCATTTTTATTGTGAACCTTACCTTATTTACTTAAATACACCGCTCGATGATTATTTAAAATATATAATGTTATCATTGAAATGCCATAAATATTCAAGTCTCCGTACGTAAATTTTCATAATTTCAGATTTGTCTTCAAATGAACTTGATCTTCAAGTTTTTTTGTGTAAACCTCAAACTTGATAAAATATGTAGGAAATAATTATAGATCGAAGGATATAAAAGTGAACACTTCTTTTATTAAGCATTTGAGTATGAAACAAAAATTTGTTAATCAGTATACTTTTATTGAATGAAGCTTCGCAAGCCTATATCATTATTTGTACAGCGCCTTGTATGAATTATGAATCTGAGTGTTACATATTATCGTCGCGTATCAGCATAATTTGAGACAGACGTCCATCAACCAATGTAACTTCCGAAAGGACTGTGCCTTATACCCTTAACATTTTCAGATTCAGGTGATGTCTCAGCTATCGGCTTAATTTTAATGTAGTCGTCGTCTTTCTTGGCAGGCGGAAAACATTCTTCCATTTTCTGTAGAAATTTAAAGATTTGTATGTTAATGCAATTCATGTTATTTGTAATTGTACTTTGATTAGTACGAGAATACTCTCAATTTTGTAATCTCATTTTAATATAATATACTTATTTGTTCGTCCTAAATTGTTGTTAGGAGCTAAAATTTGGGTATTAATAAACTTACAGTTTGAATTTTCACGCTCAGAGAATATTGAATAAGTTGAATGATCGCTGTAGTACTTAGACAGAGTTAATTGGAAAGAAAAGAACTTAAATAAATAAATTAAAATAAAAGAGATCGAGAGAACAAAATTTATCGGTCAATTAATATGATAAATTAAGAAGTATTTGCAACTATAACTATTCTGGAGCTATAGTAAAAATACTGTAATTTGTTTTACATTCGAAAAATTCTCTAGCTTACTTACTATCGTTAGGGGGCTGAAAATGTCGCATAAATTCTACTCCCGCCAGTATCGAAACAACCGTGCAATTACCGCATGTCAGAGAATTTAATATCAGTGTATAGTGATACAATAAGAAGCTTAATTTAACAAATTTGTACTCTACTAAAGTTAAATATATCGTAATCCAACTACTAATCACATAATAATTATATCGACACGTAACCTGGAGTCTTTACAATGTACAGTTCCAGCTTACATCCAAATTTTGAGAGTATTCTCCCTTTGGAAATATTGACCTTAAAGATGTCAACAATTTTAACAGATACAATATTAGAAAAACATGATTATACCTGGCATTTTTGCGCATTGCTCTCGGACGAACACCAGTAGCTTTCTCCGCGAGTACAATCGTCTATCACGTGACCGCATGCTTCCTAATTTTCAACATCAGAAAAACAAGATCATTATACTCTGCGCACCGACACTACCAGCCGATCGACGATGAACTCGTCGATTTAAAAAGTGAAACAATGGAGAAACGTGTGCGAAAAACTAGGACAAAAAATTTGAATAAAATTCGAGCACACAGAGACAGAGTCGATCTTTACCTCGGCACAATTCGCCACAATAACACCAAGTGCACACAACAATATCGTCCTCATGTCTCTCGTCTTTGGCGAGCGCGCGCGCGCGACTTTCGCGTGCGAGCAGCCGGACGTTGCGAATAAAGTGCGAGCCACTGTTTCTTCTTTTATTCGGCCAATTGCAAATTGAAATTGCTGCTGCAGCGCACACGTGTCGTTGATAATACAGCAGCGTGCGCTCGGCCAAATTTACGCGGTATTACGCTGATAACTGGCCCTTCCATTTATTATTTTTTATATATAGTGTGTACACTGTACATACTCTTTTTTAAACCCGCCAACGTACAACACGCACACGCGTAAATTACAGTGCAAGCGTAAAAATGCAGCGCGACGATAACAGCGTTCCGAGAATAAATTCTCATCGGAAAATACCGATCTTACGTAAAGAATTCTCCGGTCGTCCGGCTTCTCTCACGCGCGTGATTTTCTTCCTTCGTAATGACTTTCCCTCTGTCTCTCTCTCACTCGCTCTCTCTTACGGCATGTACGTCCCTTATATCCGTGTTAGCGCGCGGTCGCGAGCGGCGAAAAAGCCAAAAGAAAAAATTGCCGACGGTAGCTCCGTGCGCGAAATTTCAAAAAGCCCGCGCGGCTGCCGCTCAGCCTCGGCGGAATTTCATTGTGTCTGGAAAAAGGCGCGACTTTCGTGAGAACGTGTGAACGAACGCGAGCTTACGCAGCCGCTGCAGGACTGCGCGTATAGTCTATATACAACGCTCGTCTGAAGCGCTATGCATGCACGTACGTACGGTATATAGCTATATATATACACGGCGGGGAGTCCCAAGGCAGCAGGAAGCGAGCTATCGACGATAAATCGATTGCCACGAATTACAGAGTTGTATGTACAGGCCGGCTTGAAGAATGCGAAATATTCGCCCGGAGTTTGCTTCACGTTTCTGCTCGGCTCTGCGTATACTTACTCTCGCGAGAGTCACTCTCTCTCTCTTTCTCTCTCTCTCTCTCTCTGTATCTTGCGTGTATGTATATATATATATATATAGGCGCGCGACGTGCTTCTCGCGCTAATGACATATCGCCAGCGAGAACGATTGGTCGTACATATGCCTCGCAACGTGTGACTCTTGACTAAAGATTCTGGAATATGCGATGTTTTCCTTTTTCCTCGGAGCGCATTCATTGATTATTCGGTATACCAATCAAAGGTATACGTATACGTATGATTTAGGGGTGAGTCATGTACTATGATGTAAATTCGTATAGTTGACACTCGGCGTGAGTATATGGGAATGGATTCTCAGTTGATAGTTGAGGTGCTAATGTTCTATTTAATTTTTTGAAATAAATTTTTATGATTTTCAAGCTATGCACTTAAAATCTAATCGATCGTAGTTGAGAAACGCACTAATTGAAATTTGATTGTCCACACACTAATTTAAGTTTCATTGCCAGCACACTCGCGTCTTATCTTTTGCTCACCTGTTGCGCCACTTTGTGGCTTATTAGCTTAATCCATTATTAGCTGCAAAGAAGTAACGTTTTCATACATTTTATCGCATCAACTGATGATGTCGAAACTTGATCTCACAGTTTCGATTGAGTTCAAGTCGTTACGGCAATTATTAACCCATAATCTTTCCTCTTTTATTTTTCAATTATCACGTCTAATGTACTTAACTGTCATGTCCTAAAGACGCGAAGAAAGTTTGAATTCGATTAATGGATACTGAAACTGGAGAGAACACTGGAAACTTTTTTCTCGAGGTACCGTCGTCAAATAATAGTCTTCACTAACTTCCATCAGTGTTTACTTCCACAACTCTTCGATTGTCCATCAATTCAAAGATTCGTAAATTATCCCAACTAACGCTAACTGACATCAAGAATGTCTTCTAAGTATATTTTCATCTGTGATTTCCTCCCCACGAATCGTACGCAGTGAGTGATTCATAGGCACTTTGTTCTCGCTACTCATCACGTTTTCACTCTCATCGATCGTGAATTAGCATTGCTAAGCGTGGAGGTGCCGAGTACTGATCGACTTCCCGATCGAGAAATCTTTTCGATTGCATCATCGTCGCGCGACTCCATGAACAAACGCTGCATGGAAACGCTCTCCAAAGCTTCTTCTTTATTTTCTCCTAATGCATAATGCTATATGAGGAACGAGAAAATCCCACGTGAAGCTGAGAGACGTTGAACGAAGGGGATCACTGACGTTAAACCCAGTCGGACACTTGTTTAAATTCAAAATGCACATTTGCAGCCGCTGTACTCGAATGGACTCCCTGATCACCTCGCAAGAATTATTATTGTCGCGCTGATCGCGCGGTATATGAGGAAATCTACGGCCAGGTGTCAATTTTTGGGCGAAAAAGTGGAAGATTTGCAATTTTGAGGGCACACTAACCGGGCTAGGTTTTTTTTACTCGTTAGGGCATACAATACAAGAAAATTGACCGAAATACATCCGCGCCCTATGCCAATAAAAAGTTACGGGCCAAAAACTGAAAAAAAATACGCAAATTTTTTTCGTGTTTTTTCCATTCTCCTAAAAATTTAAGAGTAGGCCGTATGTTAAGTCAAATTTCTAATCAATTAAAATAAAGTACTTGAAAAGACCTTTCATTTGGATATAAATTTGTCTAAATCGGATGCACTGGTCAAAAGTTTCGCATTTTAGAAGTGGATGAACTTGGATTTAAGATTTACGAAAATGACCGCTCTTACCTTTTTTTTCTTAAAATCCTTCTAACTTTTGATCCAAGCATCCGTTTGCAACGTTCAATACGTCAAATTAAAGGTCTGTTTTTGTACTTTTTAATTACTGGGCGGGTTTTTTCTTTTCGCTTATGATGAGCTATATATATGCTTTTCAAAATGATCGTTCTTTGAAAGCATATATATAGCACACTACGAAGAAAAAATTTTTTTTGACTCAATAGCATAAAAGTAGAAGAAGAGAGCTTTACTTTAAGCTATTGAACTTTGAAAACGCACGATTGGATCAAAAGTTATTAGCATTTGAAGAAAGGGAAAAATCTCCGAATTTTCGAAAATCGATTGATTTCATGGAAAAAAAGCGAAATTTGCCATTTTTTAAATCCTTGTGCCTTTCGATCCAACCGACCGATTTCAAAGTTTAATAGCTCAAATTAAAGCTCTTATCTTCTACTTTTTTACTAATTGAACTGAAGTTGAAGTTTCTCGTGGGATAGGCTATATATATGCCTCTGAAAATCAGTAAAAAACGAACAACTTTAGAAGCATATATATAGTCCATGAGATTAGAAATTTTGGATTCTGATCATCTAGATTGAAAGTTGAAGAAAAGAGCTTTAATTTGCGGTATTAAACGTTGAAAACGCACAACTGGATCGCAATTGAGAAGGATTTGAAGAAACGTAAAATTCTCTGGATTTTGTCAAGCTTGACATGGAAGAAATCGTTAAAATAATGGTTTTTCTTTTTTTATTTAATACCTCATGATTTGCGACCCAACCAATCGTTTTCAACGTTTAATACCGCAAATTAAAGCTCTTTTCTTCAACTTTCAATCTAGTTGATCAGAATCCAAATTTTCTAATCTCATGGACTATATATATGCTTCTAAAGTTGTTCGTTTTTTACTGATTTTCAGAGGCATATATATAGCCTATCCCACGAGAAACTTCAACTTCAGTTGAATTAGTAAAAAAGTAGAAGATAAGAGCTTTAATTTGAGCTATTAAACTTTGAAATCGGTCGGTTGGATCGAAAGGCACAAGGATTTAAAAAATGGCAAATTTCGCTTTTTTTCCATGAAATCAATCGATTTTCGAAAATTCGGAGATTTTTCCCTTTCTTCAAATGCTAATAACTTTTGATCCAATCGTGCGTTTTCAAAGTTCAATAGCTTAAAGTAAAGCTCTCTTCTTCTACTTTTATGCTATTGAGTCAAAAAAAATTTTTTCTTCGTAGTGTGCTATATATATGCTTTCAAAGAACGATCATTTTGAAAAGCATATATATAGCTCATCATAAGCGAAAAGAAAAAACCCGCCCAGTAATTAAAAAGTACAAAAACAGACCTTTAATTTGACGTATTGAACGTTGCAAACGGATGCTTGGATCAAAAGTTAGAAGGATTTTAAGAAAAAAAAGGTAAGAGCGGTCATTTTCGTAAATCTTAAATCCAAGTTCATCCACTTCTAAAATGCGAAACTTTTGACCAGTGCATCCGATTTAGACAAATTTATATCCAAATGAAAGGTCTTTTCAAGTACTTTATTTTAATTGATTAGAAATTTGACTTAACATACGGCCTACTCTTAAATTTTTAGGAGAATGGAAAAAACACGAAAAAAATTTGCGTATTTTTTTTCAGTTTTTGGCCCGTAACTTTTTATTGGCATAGGGCGCTGATGTATTTCGGTCAATTTTCTTGTATTGTATGCCCTAACGAGTAAAAAAAACCTAGCCCGGTTAGTGTGCCCTCAAAATTGCAAATCTTCCACTTTTTCGCCCAAAAATTGACACCTGGCCGTAGATTTCCTCATATATATAGTTCGACGTTTCATACAGCACGTATGCGACATGTATATATAATGTGTACTTTTATATTGGGCCCAATTGACATAATATTTCGTGATCGCGTATGGATGCGCTTGTAGTCCGGGTTTCCACGCTGATAAACACTGCGTCGAATTAAATTGTTTGTACATTCGTTTACAAAAGCTGCTCTGCGGGGGAGGATCGTCCACGGGGTTTCAGAGTTTGCTGAATATTTCACTTTTATCATCGCACGTGTATTGATTATTACTTTCTATATCGATATACAAAGTCGCAATCAACAAATCTCCTCATTGTGCAACTCGCCCAGACCTGGGGGCATAAATCGTTCTTGCGTTTCTCTTGGCTACGCAGCTTTTCCTGACATTTGCACTGCGACCCTGCGACAAGTCGACAGGCATTTGGCTGAATTGCGAGGACAATATCTCAACTCCGGGCACGAGTGAATTCCCGATTCGAGACAGAAAAGCTTCTCCTTCTCCCGATCGGTTCTTTCTCCCGGACGTTTTCTCCACCTCAAGCGAGATTAATGGGCTTCTCGACTAAAGGTCACGCTGCAATGGGAAATCCGATTTTCGCCATTTGTTTCCGACTGACTTATCAAGGCTAGTCGCTGCCGAGTTTATCGGGGAATTCGCACTTACAAGAACCGGTTGCGATTTCTATTTTTATGCATATTTACGAGCGCTTATATTTACGCGGGAAACAGAAAAAATAGAAAAGAGGTCACGTAAGGTATTGGGCTTATATTCGACTTTGTTCGTGCTTGTGATCAATCGTGTCGATAATTTAAACAAATACACGGTGTGCTGAAGTAAATATAATAAATTGATTGTGACTGTGGCAGCAAACCGTGGATAGTTATATAATTTTGTAAGGTATCAAGGATCTTTTAGTATAAGTATATCTGATGAAAGAAAAAAAATATTCAATTTCCTGAACTTTCTATAATTTCAAAGTGTTGTTTTTCAATGAGTACGATCAAAGAACATTGTGTGTATAAAGAAGAACAAAATCCTCGTGGTTTCTTGCATTTGGATTGACACAATATCTCTGAACAAACGAATTATTTTTTTCGTCTACTTCATCGCGTTACGAAGTTTGCATTTGTTAATTTAAAACTTAAAAATTAATATTAACTCCACCGATTTTTCGAGAACGCTTTTTCGAGAAATTTTACAGAATCATAAAAAAAGCATTCGGAATTGCGTGTTTCAAGATCCCAATTCCCACAGCGATCTTTTTCGAATTTCCCACAACTCTTCAGTATAAAACACCTCGCAACATATAAATATCGGCCCCGCAACGTCTCCGCTGCCTGAGGTCACCGCATACACGTCCAGACATTTATATATATATTTATAAGCCGACGAAGTCGCGTTAATTTTTTTTTTTTTTTTTTTTGCTACAGTACAGTTCCAGCGATGGTCGCTGCACTTGAAATGCAATAGATCCTGCAGCGACGCTGAATATCAAAGCGCACGCGGGCATATACGCCGTTATATACGTGTGCATAGCCGCAGCTCTGGACGACGACGAGGCTTGGTAGTCCGATGAAACGAGCGGCTCTCGACATGCTTTCCCGGGAAGAAGCGAAAAGTGATGCGCGCGCGCGTCTTTAGCATACGGCAATTCTTCGCGGCAGTCCTGAACGAATCTGGAATCAACAAGAGCTACGCCGGAAAGTGGAAAAGAGTTATTAGAAAAGGTGATGTTGAACAGAAAGAGGGGGGGCAATTATTTCGAGGGTGGGGCAGCATTTTTCGTTACTGTTTTTATTTTGCCTGCGGTGGAAGCTGATTTTTTCGTAAATATTAACAGGTGGATGAGCTCACAGTGTATACGGTGTTAGATCGATGTAGCGCATCTTAGAAAATTATTCTGTCTCGTTTATTTCTATGAAAAATTTTTTAAAGATGAACAAAGAATTTGTTTGTATTGCGAAATGATTGCCCTCCATTGTGCGATAATCTATCTTTTGAAAATTTTCAAGTTCGTATTTGTATACACTTTACACACGACTTAAAAATAATCTCATCTAATAACATCACATCACACATTGTTTTCGTGTCTTCGTCAGAAATGTGAAGTGTGCGCCTTTTTTTCGCACCAAAAATGAGCTGTGCTAGTCTTTGCACGTCTGGACCAACGATACAACGGCAGTAAACGCGCTCCTATATTTATACAACAAATTTTCTCGAGCTTCGATTATGCATTTGTTCATTCTTTCCTCCTTACGAATTCAGCATGGAACAATGGCAAGGAGTGAAGAATGTCTCATCGATATTACGGCATTGACTCATACTTTTCTAGGACGTATGATTATCAGTCTTGCAAATTAACCGGGAAAGGGTGAATGAACTGTAAAATTAATAATTAAGACTGTAATATCTTTGAATTATTTTATATTTTTCAATGAAATATAAGCATACCAGATATTCAATATTTTCGAACAGAGAAAGGCTGCATTCGGTAGCAAATAGTAACACGAGAATTCGATAATCGAGCAATCGTGTAACGTTTTATTAATGAAGTAAAATCTTGAAATGCAAAGACTCAAATTGCTTTTGCGCCTCTTAGAAAGTTGCAATCGATGTTGAATAAATCGAAAGACGAATAGTACATTATGCACCTAGGAAGTCAAAATAAAGAATGTCTCGCCTTCGGCTCGGGCGATAATTATCTGCGACTTAAGGCATTCTTTATTTATTCCAGTGGTGTATATACTATTTTTTTTTTCACGCACAGTCATAATATGCCAACTGTCTCTTCCCGCGTAGGGAATAAAGTTGGCACTTTAAGGCTGGGTGTGGAAAAAAGAAAATTTTTAACCAAGAAATGTGGAAAGGTATATAAAGTTGAAGTAAAAATATATAAAGTTGAATAAATGACTAGTCCTATACAGAACATAAATCGAAAAAAAGTTGAAAAATTGTATAACGTGCAATTCAGAATCATTTATTCATCTTAGACAAGACTATTAAAGTAGATGTAAATACCTGAATAAAGAACAGCCCAACGCTGGAGCATAAATTCTTCAAGCGATCAAGCCCATAAAATTGTGCATCCAAAGTAACGGTGATAAAAAGCATCTTTTAGTATGTCCAACACTGACCATCCACAATGCGAAAAATCTAATTTAGTGTTCTTGTCTCGTTCTATCGTATATCGAAAGAGAGTCACTTCAGTGCGACGTTCATTGTATCAAGGCTGCAGCTTTTACGAGTTATTCAAGCTTATTATTTTCTCGCTTTGTAGAAAAAGTTGACGACCTACGCAAGGGACGGAATAGCAAATTAACGGATTTCCATGAAACTGACACTGGCTATGTATCAAACGGACTTTATGACGCTATTACTAACTCACTCAGATCCTCCGACAATGAAGTCATTAATGCAGGTAAAAATCAGTCTTTTGAATGCTCTTTTCAACGAATTTGGTCAATTTTTAAGTTTTAATTTTGTTCTGTTACTGTGTATCAAAAATTAATGGCTTTACTATAATACTTTTCGAACGTACACGAATGAAAGGTCGAAAGAAAGTTGAATATTGTCAGCAGTACATTCCTTTTATATTCCTAATCTGATCACATTATAACATCAATATATACGTCAGATCTGAACATCTATTACGTCAACTGAACTTTCAATAATTGCAACTAGCTTTCTTTTTAATGGTAATAAGGTACTCTAAAGTAGTTAAAATTTCAATAATTTATACATACTGCCGTTATTAAAATTGTATTTTCGAATTATGTCAGATTATATTTTACAAATTTCTTCTAACATTTGTCTGCGTGCCCATTTAAATTCATATTAAAGACATATCATCAGTGCATTTATTCTATGGAATTGCGAGAAGCGAATTTTCCAAAGATTTTCGTTACACCTTGCGTTGACGTACAGTTTATCGCTGTGGTGTGCCTGTCAAGTGTAAATGAAGAAACAATGCTTTACACGAATATGTATGTTACACGATGATCCTTGTAAATATGATCCTTGTAAATTACGTCGACGTTTTTTGTAATAAATTATAGATTCCGTAAGATGTCTTTAATAACTAAAAATCAAAGAATAAAATCTGTATGAAATATTTACGCTGCGAAACAACAGAATCAATACTGTACCGAAACGTATGTTTTTATCGAAAGATTGCACTGCCCGTGAAAAGATATTGTAAATCCCTTCTGACTCATAATCATCGGAAAAACGTAATCTTTCCTTCGATGTGGTCTCTGCTCGTCCCAGTTACTATCGTATATCGCATCGGCTATTGTTTGACTCTGTGAAAAAGTGCCGATAAAAATTTTAGCTTTAATTATTTTTTTCCTTCTCCTCCCATTCTCTCGTTAGTGAAAAATGGAACGAGGTAAATAAAAACATTGGACAATATCTATTTGTGCGTATTAAGAAATATCCCAATCGAAAAATAATGTGTCATTTATCAATTCTTTCATAACGGATTGCGTCATTCTCTACCTTTAATTGCAGTTGATTCCCGAACCAACAGTACAGAAATATTTGATAAAGTATGCCAATTAGGTACGAAAACGAATTGAAGAATTCCATAGTAATGATATTTTGCTGTAAAAGAAAAAGGAACAACACATCTTCAAGTATACTTGGACGAGAATAAACGCAGACGCAAGAAGCTAACCTGAGGCATTTGAAACAAACTGGTGCAGAGGACGATGAGGCTGCAGAAGAAGAGCAGCACGACCACGACGATGAAGAAGGATTGCACCTTGTTGACGGCCTTCCCAATCAAGACGTGGTGCATCACGTGCTCGTTCCTCGCCCCTTTGCTCAGGCTGATTCGCTGACAGCACAGTTCCAGCTGTCCACACGTCAGAATGAGAAATCCGCAGGTCAGCATGTCCATGGAACAGTTGATGACGATCCCGAAGAGAAAGCTGAACAACTGGTGCAGGTAGGTGAAGCAGAACAGAGAGAAGTACTGCTCCGTGTCGTAGGGCTGATAGGACTTGACGGGCAGCTGAGTCCCGTTGCTCGCCGAGCTCACCACCGGCAGCAAACTCATCCCGATCCCCGACAGCAGCGCCAGACTCACGTACATACCGTAGAACGTGGCGACGACGCCCCGATACCTGTCGACGATCAGTTCCTCGCCCCGAGTTCGCGGCCGGAACATCTCCACCCGATAGCAGTCGAGCAGATCGTTGAGGCTCTCGCGACGGCACATGAAGTTGATCATCTTGAGGCAGCAGGTGACGAAGGTCAGCGTCAGGAAGAGACACTCGGTGAGCTCGCGGACGTCGCTGCTGATCGTCGCGAGCTCGGCCAGTTCCGAGAGTGTGAACGAAAAGAGGAGAACGACGACGAGGATCTTGTACAGCGTCTTCGCGAGCCACAAGTGCTCCGGATGCTCGTACCAAATGCCGCAGTACTGAAGGATTCGGAAGTTCAGGGGTAGGACGTCCATCGCGCGGCTATGATGTCCTCCTCCTCCTCCGGTGATGTGAACGGCTGCGCGCAACTGCCCTTGTGTAGAACGCGATGAAGAGAAACTCCTCTCCGGGTCGTATCACACACATAAGTATATGCGTATATAGGCAATCACGTAATTATGCTCGAGTGCGATCGGCTGCCGAGAAACGGATGAGTATTTGCGGCATCGCCGGTAGTTTGCATGCTTTAATATCGAATGAATATAGAACGTTCGGTTTGCATATATGGATTATTATATTCCGCGGCTTGGACTTGGAGACAAAAGTCGCGGAACCGACGACGATGGGACACGCGTGCGCTCACTTCGTCCCATGCGCTTTTGTCGGAATAATACGTATGTTTTCGAGTGTTTTAATATTGTCGCACACGAGTTCGTTTTCGGGTGTAAAAAGCGATTGCGATAATTAACGAGAGGAATAATTTGCGGAACTTTTATGAAATCTTTGCTGCACGTTCAACGAAGTATTCAGTATGTGATTAAGTGTTTGACATGACGATTCACATGTTTAATTGTTTGAACATTATTCTTTATCGATAATTATAGTTTACCGTGAAATATCTAACTTTTGAACATGTTTCTTCATCCGATGTATCTCTATCAATTATTTTGTTGCATATGAGTACGTTGAATTGTTGATAACTCAAAATATTATAATAGATAATAATATCTTTAATACGATTTTTACATTAATTTTTGCCAAAAATACTTGCCAATGAACGAAGTCGTTAATTTTGAATCGACAAAAAAATTTTAAATAAATTAATATATATATTTTTTTGGGTGAAAACGTTTCAAACGTTTTTTGCACTGCTCTGCATGCATAATGATTAGTGCAAATGACTGATGCTTTTTATGATAAATCATTAACAAATCATTGATGACAAACACTGTGCTCTGTGAACAATTTAAGCAATTGCATAAACTACATTCCAATTGTTTCTAAATCGAGTTCAGTATATTGTTCCATAATGTATCATTTTTTAAAGCATTAACGCATCAAAAAAGTAATCTGCTACCGATTTGTTTGCAATAACAATTCTGCACCAGGTTTCGTCGGAAAAATCTTTACTGTGATACTTTTGAATAATCATTCATTTCATGAACTTTTTCTAAATTCACGTATCCTTAATTTCAAAAGAAATTCTATGTATGCAGAACAATATATACAATGTCAATTAAAAACTTATTCGTACAGTTTTGATACAAATGCATACTAATAAATATATTGAAATTTTATTCAAAGATAGTTTACTGAAACAAATGATTTACAATAAATATATTGTTATAAAAAATATAATACGTAAATGTAATCCTCCCTATTTGAAAAGCTACATTCAGCTTTAGATACTTGAAGCTTTTCTTAATAAATTGAAGGCTGTATAAGAAGTTTTCAGTATCTGAAACAAAAAGTAAAGATAAACACCAATGAGAGAACTTTTTTAAAAATAAAATTTAAGAAAATGAGCTCGAAAAGCACTTACCGAAATATACGTATCTATGGAGAGACTGCATTGTCCGTGACACGATATCACAAATCCTTTTTGACTTCTGAACATTGAGAAAAGAAGATTTCTCCTTTGTTTCGGCGACGAACTTATCCAATCGCTTTCAAAGACTGCATTGGCTAATGATTTGCTCTAAAAAAGATAAAATATTTTTCAAATACTTCTAGCATTACACTCTATATGGATTTTCTCGCAACGCAATTACACAATACCTTCAGATGCAATTCATTTCCGAACCAACAGTAAATAAATATTTGAAACGAGATGCATCCAAAATAAATAAATAATGTTGCGAATTCAAAACTCGTAATTCGTTTCTGCAAGATCTCCAAAAGTTATGTACTGCACGAAAATTTAATGCACCAGTGAATAGAAGCAAAAACATTACCTGAGGCATCTGATACAGGCTCGTGCACAGCGTTATCAGGCTTAAGATAAAAAGCGGTAGAATCGCAGCGATAAAGAAGGACTGCACTCTCTTAGCGATGTCCGTAATTATCGTGTAATGCTCGACATTGTCGTTGTCGTCCTCGTTCGTCTTTCTACCGATTATTCTGTGATAGCTGAGCTCCAGTTGGCCACAGGTCAGTATCATGAATCCGCAAGCCATCAGGTCCAAAATTGTGTTTATCGTAGCGCCGAAGATGCAGGCCACTCCTTCGTAGACGTACATAGCGGTGAACGTCCCGATATTCTCGACGTCGTACGGAAGATAAATTTTCATCGGAAGCTCGATCTCGCTGCTGCCCAGACTCGCGAGTGGGGCGGTCGTGAGCATCGTGGCGGCCAGGATTCCGAAGCACACGTAAAACGCGAACAGGCTTCTGGTTACGCTCCGATAACCGTCCAGGATGTCCCTCTCCGCGGAGCTTCTCGCCTGGCAGACGTCGGCCCGAAAGAGCCCGAGAAGCTCCTCCAGACTCGCCTGCCGACACATGAAATTGATCATTTTGAAGCATAGCGTGAGAAAGGTGAACGCCAGGAACAGGCACTCCGTGAGATCCTGCAGGCTGCCGGCTTGGCTCAGCCGTACGAGCTCGACGAGCTCCAGGAGGGTGAAGGAAAAGAGCACGAGCACCATGCAGCTCTTGTAGACGGCTTTGACGAGCCACCGGCGATCCGGGAACTCGTACCAAATCCCGCAGTATTGCAGACCTCGAAAATGCAACGGCAACACGTCCATATATATATATATATCGCTTTTCCAACTTTAACGAGGGCTAAATTGAGCGAAGGAGAATATTATGTAAGGAAAGGGCTATAGACCCGCTGTAAACATTTTCTTCTCGTGTGCCGTACAAGTGCACGGCATGTACGCGGGGGTTATCGCGTAAATGCAGCGACTCTCCGGGACACGCGTATAATAGCGAAGCCTGGAATTATGTAAATTGGCCGAGACGGCAACCCGATGAATTTTCCGTCTACGCGACGACGACGACGACGTTCGACCTCCCCGACGATTTGCATAGTTTATATAGAGACGCAATTATGCTTTGTTTCTGTATATTCCGCGAATATCGTCGAATAATACGGCTCTCGGCGCGTTGCATGCGGAAAATCGTTCTGTCCCACGTATATATGCATTGATTTTGTCATTCGGAAATTGTACATTGTATAAGATAAGTGGCGCTTCCCCTATCCGGAGAGATGGATTTTCGGTAAAAATTTCAATTTTTACTTGTACTCGGGTTAGATATGACGTGTACGCACTGCATTGCTGCATTCGACCAGTATACATATATATAAGGGTGTTTTATTGATGTTTCAGCGTAAGTTCGATACGTGGAAACTGCAAGTCGCTTGAGTTACAGCTTTGCAATATCTACAAGTTTCCATGTTGATACAGCATTATAATATAAAAGAAATGAGTATACGAATGTGAAAATAATTTAAACATCGTTTAATGTTTGACACTGTACATGTTGAATCTATCCCCGTAATATGCATGTGCAATGCATATTGAAAGATTGTGACCATTACAAAAAAGCAAGTTTTCTTTACTTTTCACCAATTTGAAAACTGACATTTTTTTAGATCCAAATAAAAATTTTTTTTATTTGGATCTAAAATTCATCTACGATTCTGTATACATGATTGTTTTTTTTTACATATATAATTAATCGCCTTTTCCACTTTCTCATTTAGAATGGTCCTATGGAAACTAGAAGAAATAGGTCTAGGGTCCAAGAGCGCGTCAACGACAACTCTCTCTAATTCGACTTTTCAGTACATGCGGAGCTTCTTCGGGTCCAATCAAAAACACTAAAATTCAATTCGATCACGTCGTCACATGAAATCACATCTTCAAATTCCGTGCCTTGCGGGAAATCAAATCGAAATTTAGATCAACGCAAGTAATCTTGTGCTCGAACTTGTGGGCGTGTGTGTAACGGTGTTGATTTAAACAATCATGATTTCGAGTCAGGATGTACTAATGTAATAATGTATTGCGACGAATCGGTCTGCGTTACGTGGAAAATTTTTGAATGAGCGTTTCTCCAAACTACTGGATTCAGTACTCGGAAATTATCGTTGCTAAAATTATAAATTGGTAAATAAATTTTCAAATGAGTTTGCACTAATATAAAACAAATAATTTAATGAAAAATTCTGACTGACTCGATGAAACAATTTTTTTTTAATTTTTGTGGGCTTGCAGGGAACTTTAGTTATTATTAGCTCCAAATAAAACCATTTTTGGTGTATTTACATCTTTTTATTGTTTACAGCTTGTGCTTTCTGAATTGCAATTGTTTTTTTAATATATTGAATGTAGAAAAAATGTTTAACTTCTTAAAAATATATTAATAATGTTCGAAAACCAGGCGTAGATGATATAATATTATTAATAGTAAATTACATACCATAATTTAATGATAAAAATATATACTTTCATTCATTTGTCGCGCGTTGCAGCAAAGTAAAAACTGTATACGAAGTTTTCGTTATCTGTAAAGCACAATATATGAGTAATTCCACGGGATACCGGAAACTTCTGGGAGGCTGGAAGTTGGAAGAATTTTCGCGAGGGCACACTTACCAGACCTATTTTTTCTGGTTTTTAGGACCTCTGAATAAGAAACCGTGCGAGTTATTAATTATCGGTTGCCACCGAGCTTTCCGATCAAAAAAATGCAAAAATTTGATATATTTTCTTTTGCATTTTTACTGTCGAGTGAATTATTTGTGTACTGTGAATCCTATGGGACTTGGCGCTATACTTGTTACATATGGAAAGAAAGTGCAGCTCAAGAGCTTTAAATTGAGTATAAAATATTTGAAATCGGATGCACTGGTCATGAGCTACACACGTTTGAATACAGCTAATTACTTATAGGGCTCGCGAGATTTTCACTTTTTCTTCAAATCCTCGTTACTTTTGATCAAACTTTTGGCAAACGATATTCAAGTAACTTGCACGGTTTCTTATTCAGAGGAGTCCTAGAAACCAGAAAAAATAGGTCTGGTAAGTGTACCCTCGCGAAAATTCTTTCGAGTTCCAGCCCCTCAGAAGTTTCCGGTATCCTGTGGAATACTCATATATGTAATTATTATTATTATTGTTTCACTTTCTTCCTTACTACACATAGGGGTTCATTCATTGTCCTTACCCATAAAAAAGTTTCTAAAGATAAGCTACATTGCCCGTTCCAAGATATGTTACAAGGTTTTTGGGCAGAGAGCATTAGTAAGTAAAGCATCTTCTTCTCACTCAGATCAAATCTTAACCAGTTACTGCCAAAAATTTTGTCGACAAGCTCTGCACTCTAAGGGTAAGAATATAGTAACTTTAATAAGAAGTTCATCGGTAAAATAATTAATTTATTAAACACCTTTATCTTAAGCTCGTTTCCATACCAACAGTAGAGAAAAACTTGACAAAGCATGCATGATAAATACAGGGAAAAACCAAAAAATTCAGGACTTATTACATCGTTCTGCAAAGTGTACAAATTATTTTATTCACAAATCTACGAGGATGTATCATTTACGTACAACATAGAGATAATGTCAATAGATTCTACTAAAACTATTGCTTACAGTATTTACAAGGTCCACGTAAACGACTTTTGACTATATTGAATTACTAATGGGTGCATTGTGCTCGCGACGAATGTGAATCTAAATTAAACAAAATTCACTGTACAAACCTGAGACATTTGAAAAATGCTCGTGCACAGTGTGAGAAGGCTGAAGAAAAATAATGGAACAATCACAGTCATAAAGAGATTTGCTGTCTTTTTCACCAATTTATTCATATGGTCGTGATGAATAATGCATTGCCGCAGCAAAATTTTGTCATTTTCCTCCGATGACTTGTTGATTCTGTAACTTATTAAGTCGTATTGTCCAGTAGACAGAATAATTAGACCGTATATCATCGTATCCATAGATACATTGACGAAAATTCCACAAACTATGGCCACGAACTGAATGAAATAGGTGGCGAAAAAGGTGGCGGTCGTTGTATCGTCATAAAACTGGTAAGTTTTGAAAGGCAACTCGTAATTGACTGGATGTAAAGTTAACAACGGCAGTAAACACATGAATACACCGGTTGTCTGCGACAGAATTATCAAGTTTTGAAATATATTGAAAATTTTGTTGGCATACTTATTCAAAATGTTCTCCTCCTCCACTGATTTTGCTTTGCACACGTCCTTTCGAAAATCAGCCAAGACGTTTAACAAGCCCTTGTGGCGAAGACTGAAGTTGAGGATTTTCAGACAGAGCAGAACGTAAGTGACCGTCAGGAAAAGCACGTCCACAAGTTCTTCAACATCGTTCCGCAGTACGTATAACTCTATAACTTCGGTTATGGTAAAGTAAAATATCGTCGCTGTCAACAACAGTCTGCACAGTCTGCGTAAGTACGCGAAGCTGGAATTTTCTTCGAGCCAAAATCCAAGGTAGGCGAGGGTTCGAAAAGACGATGGCAACAGATCCATTGCGAATTTAACTGAATGTTTTGCAAGTCGTTCCCTTGCTCCGACATACGCATGGTGTGCTACGAGCGCAATTCAGTTTTGCACATGAAAAGCGACATTCACAACGTCCCGCTACACAATAATTACGCATAATAGTTCGGAATGAGAAATTCGCAGAGGTTTGCATATTTTAGAGATAATTGTTCAGATACAGTGAAATGTAGACAGTGTATGCTACTTGCGTTCAAACAAAGCTTTATACGACTGTCGTGACTATAGTTGTTAATTGTATTATGGATTGACTTGGAACGACAACAAAAGCCTAAATTATAGACTTAATTTTGTTTTACTATTATTTTTGTGACAATAAATGAAGTTAACAGATTAGTATAATTTACAATGTAAAGACATTTTTTTGAGTAAGAGCTTATTTAACGATAACATACTTTTAAGATGTCCACAAATGTTCTCAAAAACAATGTTGCTGCGTACAGATCCATTAAATTGAAGCGATTGTTGTTATTAATTACCCTGGATATTGTTTTTCAACAAAACCATTTACGTATAGTATTTGAATGAGTATTAAATTTAAATGACGCGTGTGGTTTCAAAGATGAGCATGTAAAGGTTTAAATTACTACATTGTGAACCAGGGGGAAGAAGTGAAAACG
The DNA here is from genome assembly GCA_018906965.1 of Philotrypesis tridentata. Lineage (NCBI taxonomy): Eukaryota > Metazoa > Arthropoda > Insecta > Hymenoptera > Pteromalidae > Philotrypesis > Philotrypesis tridentata. The sequence continues at coordinate 4,314,173 of JACCIB010000014.1, forward strand.
ATACGATTTTTTAACTTCCCCAACACCAAAGTTTAAGAATATGTTTTGTTACTCTCATTCCCTTAATTAAAATTCAACATAGATTTTATGAAATCTATATCTTTTTAAATTATGTGACATTCTGATGAATGATTAACCACAACAAGTTTTCTACCATTACAAGTGATATTGTCCTGTGTTCTCTTACATCGCAAAATGAAGATACATCTGAAGATACGCTACACTTTAAATTAAAATCAAGAAAACAACAATACCCTAAAAAAATGATCGAATAATAACAATTTTATCAAAGTATATTGTTTCATTATGTTTGTAAATATTGCTGTTTAGTCTAAAAATCCGTAAACTCTGGATCGTAGATCTGACTGAAACACTGAAAAATGATATTTGCACGGGTCTTGGTAATTTTGTTGTTTACAATCAAGAAAGTCAACTTAAAATGGAGACTCGCCCCAAGTTATTTTATAGTCAGTATATCAAAATTATCAAAATCCCTTAACCGGATATAAGATTTTGATGGCTCGTCCAGAATAAAGATTCTTGTTCTGGATAAAGGGAGTACAAATGTTGAAAATTTCAAACCATCTCAATGAATAATAATTGAGAAGCTAACTATCTGTTCTATAATAGTTTCAGTGAAAACTGATGGAGGGAATAAGATACCTCCAAACTAAATTAGAACAATCCTTCAAATCAAAAATAAATCTTTTTAGGTTTGTGGAATATGACATTAATTTCACGGAGAAAATGTAGTCAATAAAAGAAACTGTGGAAATATTTGAATCAGAAACTTGATGAAAAGAAGTGGCGGGCGTCTAAGGAAGCTGTCAGAGCCTTACTGAGGAGTCCACTTTGACAGCTGGGACGAAACGCCAACAGAGAGAAATTTATATTTCCCTCTTTTTCATTTTTTGAGGCCTGCCTGCATACAGATCTCCATTGTGAGAATATGTAGTGCAGAGCCTATAATCTAAAATCATTTGTTGACTCGAGTAGAGCGATAGATTGATTTTCTATATTGATGAAAAGAATTTTTCTTTGTTTGTTTAACCGTAATTGGCATGAGCTGTTGCTTTACTATATTAATTACATTGTACTTATTTCTATTTACACCTTCTATTGCAGTTGATTTCCAACGGAGCATTACAAAAATATTTATACTACTATGCATTTAAGGTATAATGAACAGCATCATATCGATAACATCAATATTTACAAGCTTATACTGCAGCCTCTAGAAAAATTTTTCAAAATATTATTAATGCTGTCAATATGTGATATACGTCATAACCCCATAATAATTCTCATACCTGAATCATGAATTCATGAGTACAAATGAATCAATACAACTATGAAATCATACAGCGACATAGAAACAGGAATAAAAGCTCTAAATGCTTGTTCTTCCTATATGACCTTACCGTGACAGTGGAATATTTAAATATAAATAATAGCTACAAATAATCTCGATTAGCCTGCACTCAACATTATTGGAAGTTCTTCGCAAAAACCACTATTGACAGAATATACTGACTGACAGAATGGCAACATGTCGTCCATCTTGCGTATAGGTATACCCTGGAAGGTAACATTAAATATGTTGACGGTACTCATGTGTATTATCATAACAGTTTAACTATACAGTGGCTTCAAGCATTTGAATGTATTATACATTACAAATTTATTTTCCAGATGAAGCTTGCTGCAATAGATTTAATGAAGCATATGATGTTTTCACAATCTGTAAATCAAAACTAAACTATTTAATTATATTCATTAAAATAATACATAGATCAAATTTACAGTTAATTTACCCATAGAAAAGTATTCAATGATAGGCTACATTGGCCATGATAAGAAATTTTCGAACCAGATTTGGCGCATAACATTACGAACCATATACTTCTTTTGTCTTGACGAGTGAAACTGGTCCATTTACTAAAGTAAATAGCATTTATGATAGCTTTACTCTGTAAACATCAAAAGAAATTGCATTAATTTCACTTCATGTAAATGTAAAAATATGCACGGGAACAAGTTTTTTCTTTTTGGTTGCCAAGTAAAAAATTATCAAGTTGTTTAATGCATCGGCACAAAAAATATACCTGTTCTAATAAAAAAAGCGCTCTCCCCGCCTAAAAATTAAAATTTCTATTCTACTGCTTACCTTCAATTCCAATTCATTTCCGAACCAGCAGTAAAGAAATATTTGAAATAGCATGCAAGCAAGATACATTACAAGAGACAAAAATTCAAAACTCGCTACTTGTTTCTGCCAATATGATTAGAATCGATATATTTCTTAGAATACAATACATATAAAACGTAAATAAGTGATTTCAGTCATTTAAACAATAATCAATTTGAAATACCTGAGAGATTTGGAAGATACTCGTGCAGAGTGTAACAAGACTAAAAAAGAAAAGCGGTACTATGACGCGAATAAAGAAATTTTGAATTTTGTAGACAATATCCTGTATCAACGCGTGGTGTTCGATACACTCCCTCATCGAACTCGTGGAATTCTCCAGTCTATAACAGGTGATTTCGAACTGGCCACCAGCCATGATGATGAATCCGTACACCATCGTGTCCAAAGACACGTTTAATAGAACTCCATAAACAGCTGTCATGAGCTGCAGGCTGTAGGTGATCCAAAAATTCACTGCATTCGTGGTGATATCGTACGGCTGGTAGGATTTGAAAGGTAAGGGAATTTCTTTGACGTCAGGATTGAGAAATGGTATGGCTAGCAGCACCAGCCCAGTCGACTGAGACAAACTCATGATAAATAAGAAAATCTTTCTCGTGATACTCGAACATTTCTCGATTATCAGCTTCTCTTCGGGTGACTTGACGCTGCAAATGGGCGCCCGAAAGTCGTTCAGTATTTCCATCATCTCTTCACGGCGAGACACGAAGTTCAGTATCTTGAGGCAAAGAGCGGCGAAGGTGAGCGTCAGGAAGAGTACCTCGGTAAAATCGTCAACGCTGCCTTGCATCGTTGTCAGTTCTATGATTTGACTCAGCGTGAATTCAAAGATAATCAGAAATATCAGAACTCGATAGATCATTTTCGGTAGATAACAGTTGCTGCTTTCGTACCACATGCCGCACATGCGGCAAGTTTGAAAATTGAAAGGTAGCAAGTCCATTGTTTGAAAATTTTCTGAGGAGCTGAGCGTGGACACTACTCGCGTATGTTCCCTTTTCGACTGGCTAACGAGTTGTAACGATTGATATGAATAGTTAGCTCCATATTCATACTCGCCACAGAATAATACAATTCTCATCGATTTTTTTTTATTTTTACAATTCGAAATCGAAAAATATTTTGAACTTTCCATTTCCGTTCATGCGAACTTCCAAGGAAAATACTGCCGAATACCATGTTAAAACAAAACATGAAAAAATTTATGAGTGATCGGCATAACCCTAGACTTGTACAACTTATTGACAAGTCGATACGAATACTGTGTCTTATTGGGTGCATCTCTTATTAATACTGCAAATCATAGCCATCCCGCCGCTGCATTATAAATGTGTAATTGTAACGATATATGGAAACGCTTAGCAAGCAGGTATTTACGAGTAGAAAGGTGCATTTATCCCTTATAGGGATTATTATAGAACACGACTCTGCGCGGCAGGGGAGGCTTTGCTCCGCTAACTAGCTGTGCCACAACGGCAGTGACACATCTGAGTTAAGTCCTTTCGCACGACGTATGCAATTACAATATCTCGAGAGTGGCAATGAAGGTAAGCTTTATCACGATAGTTTTAATGAAATACAGCAGCAAGATTTGCAGTTAGGTTACGTGTATATGATTTATCACTCTACTTGAGTAAAACAGAAAATCAAATAATTTTTTACTGTATAATTACTGTAACCTGTTTGTAAATCACTAGCTGTATTTCGCTGTGTATGTATACTCGCGCGCGTATTAATGAAAAATTTCTGAAGTACAAATAATATAAACATAATACGACGATGTTCTTATTTAATCAGTTTGTACCTTGTATTTATATCTTATTTTATTAATTACATCGACTTATGATTTATACTGCATTAAGTTAGAAAATCCACATTCTCGGCGAACCTCAAATCTCAGTAAATAACATATTCCCGCATGGATTTAACTACACAAATTCATAAAAATACGTTTAAAGAAAATATGATATTTAAAATAGATTTAATATCAATAATTTAAATTATTCTATTAATCGTTTACTAAGTTTCTGATGTCTGTTGTAATAAATTCAATGCCGCATAAGCTGATTTCACAACCTAAAATTACAAAAGTTTTAAAATCGTAATTTTTAGCAACAATCGAAATCAGTAATGGACAAATACGTTACCCAAATAAAAGTATCAATAGACAAATTGCATTGTCCATGAAATGAAATATTTGCTCCATTCTTCACGGTTAGCATCATCAGCCACGTGCTTTTTCTCTCATGTTTCGCCAGGTCCGTCCAATCGCTTGAATAAAGTGCGTCTGATACTGCTTTACTCTAGTAAAATTAATTATGATGATGATGATAATAATAATAATAATAATGAGAATTTTTCATCGTAAAAATCCACGACTACGTAATTCATACGGCATAGTTTAAATGTGTGGATTTACAATAAAATAAATTTGAATTTAAATTTAAACGTAAAATTTCAGACAACATGCTGCAGGTGTATGGACCTATTTTCAGCATTACTATTTGCATGGTCTGCGATCGCTCCGACAATCTACTACTATAGATCGCCTCATTGATATCGTTCGTCCCATGATATATACAGAGTAAGTGCAAAAGTTCAAATGTGAACAAAAATAATAGTTTTTAAAACTATATGTTTCAATCAGTTATGCTTAATTGAAAATTCGAATAATCAAATAATACAATAATGTTAGCTATGTTGTCTAATTTTTTTAGACCTATTAATGAACCTGCTATAGCTAAATGGAAAATCAAATGCAATGGAAAACTTTTAAATTTTGTTGGATTATACTTCTCAACAACAAAAGAAAAAAACAAGTTAAGAATGAGTGTAGAAAATGAAACTGTTGAATTATTTTTGAATAAGATCTTAGATGAGGCAAACAGGTGAAGGGTTTATTCCACCTGTAAAGAAGTTATGGCATGTATTGCATACATGCGTCAAAAGGTATGTTCATAGTTCATGTCTGCCCAGTTCATAAGCTTACTTAGTTAGAAGTTGTGTTGTTTTTCTAGTACAATGAGAAATAGTATACTATTGGGACACTATAGGGACGAGAGCGGGGTTAGGGTTTTAACGTACCACTTTTTTTTCAGTTTACCGAGTGTACGCACTCTAATTAAGAGTGAGTTAAAAAATTGTATATTGCACTCGGGAATGAAGGTGGGAACTCAGGAATTAAACTGCCTACTTTATTCCCTAGGTGATTAATATACTATTTTCTCAGTTCGCCGGGGATAAAGTACTCACTTTAAGTCAGGGTATGTTAAAAAGTAATTTTCACCACACGGCGCGTAAAGTGCGTACTGTACTCCCTGCGAGCGAATTACAACATACGCATTTTACACTCCCCGTGCAGAAAAATAGTATATACACCACGGGAGTAAATAAAGAATGCATCAAATCGCATATTTATCATAATCATATGCGATTTGAGACATTCTTTATTTTTACTCCCTGGGTGCATAATCTACTATTATTTTGGTGGAATAAAATTAAAAAATGATACGACCACTTTATAATAGAGTTTTAGAACCCTCTGTGCGTTGGGTGGGCGGCTTTGGGGACTTGCACGATTGAAATGTTTCGAGATTTCATTATATACATCTTTTATTAGAATCCATTAATTATATTTTGAGAAAAGAATTTAATGATTCAGATTTAGAGTATATCACGTGACTGTCAAACGTATTATTATAATAGCACTAACGAGTTTACCCCCACCGTAAAAATGTTCCGGATGTTTGATCATGCAAAAAATCTAAGTGGATGCACCTCTTTATCTGTTTTTCATTTACAAAGTCCAGGTAACCACACTATATGTTACACAATTGTATTACATGGTCTTTCTGAAAATATTTTCAATTAAATGAAAAGGGGAAAGATCTATCTGATTGGAGAGGAATCAGGTAAAAGTGAGAGGGGATTATCGATGAAATTGGAGGAGTTTCATGCAAAAGGGAGAAATGTTGAATAAAATAAAGGAATGTTTTCTGGTGCATATAAATGCGTTATTACAACAAGTAACGGAACAAAATAAACGACACAGTATATTTCAAGAGTATTTTAACGAAACTAAAAATTGTGCTATCAAAATTAAAAATTGTACCTTAAGCTCTAGTTCGTTCCCGAACCAGCAGTAAAGAAATACTTGGCACATCATAGTAATAACGTACGAAACGAGAGACCAAAACTCGAAACTGAGCACAGCTTTCTAAATATTAACAAAAACAACTTTTGATTGAACAACAGTACAGTTAAATTGAAAATTACATTGTGCGATACAGTTATAGAAACAAATCAATGTTTACCCGAGACATTTGAAAGATACTTGTACACAGTGTTACGAGACTGAAAAAAAATACCGTTACTATCACAGGAATGTAAAAGCTTTGAATCTTGGAGACAATGTTTTGAATCACTATGTGGTGTTCGATACAACATTTCCTTGGCTCAGTCGAATTCAAAAGTCTGTGGCTATTGATTTCAAATTGAGCCGTGGCCATCATGATGAATCCGTACATGGTCGTGTCCAGAGTCACGTCCAGCATTATGCCGTAAAGTCCCGTGAGAAATTGCAGGGCGTAGGTGACCGGAAAAACGATGGGGCCCGAAATATCGTAAGGCTGGTAAGTCTTGAAGGGTAATTCCGTTCGATTGCTCTCGAAATCCAGCAGCGGTCTCAGCATTATCACGGCGCCCGACGATTCCGACAGCATCATCATGAACATGAAGATTTTCGACGCCGTTCTCGAGAATCTTAGAATTATGACCTCCTCCTCGACGGATCTCGGCCGACACGTGTCTAGTCTGAAGTCTTGCAGAAGATCCGCGAGCTCGTCGCGACGCGACACGAAATTGAATATTTTCCAGTTGAGCCCGATGAAATTGAACGCCAAGAAGAGCACTTCCGTGAATTCGTCGACGCTAGCCTCCATCTTCGCCAAATTGAGGATGAGGCTCAAGGTGAATTGAATCAGCAGGAACATTACCGCGGTTCTGTATATTGCCTTCAGCGCGAAAAACCGATTGTTCTCGTACCAAATCCCACCCAGCTGACACGCTCGAAAGTTGTGCGGCAGAATATCCATGTCGCGTCGCGTTGCGAAAAGATTTTTCCTGTATCTCAGCCAGGCTGTAAAAGATCGATGCGGTCGGTGCTTACAGTATTTGTAACCGAAAATTGACCTTCAGTTAACGACGGCAACGGATCAATATAGAGACAGACTTTACAGGCAACGAGACGAGAATACAGGTGTTAAATGCGTCTCTCACGATGTGTACACTTCTCATTCGCACCCACGCCCTCAACCTCTTCGGCAATATTCGCTTTTATTACTGCATGACGTGTCTCCGGACTTTTAACGGAGAGCCGCCGTGTATCACATATCGATTTCCTGCACGCAATACATCTGCGCATTACGTATGCACGATTATTCGAATAAGTGCCGTACACTCGGTGTACACTTACAACGCATCGGCATTACGCGAAATACCGTACAATTTACTGTGTAGTTTCGATGTTTTCATACGGCCTGGGGTAATGGCCCTACTATGCGCGACGACAATTGACTGGGAGAGACTCTCTCTGCGACAGACGCTGTTTGTTGATTCAGCAGTTTTGTTTGCCTGCGTCCCAGTACTCGTTTGTTCGTCCGCAGGTTATCGGTAAGTGTCGATCGCTTTGTAATTGGTGAATGAACGTAAAACACAATGAATAAGTGAATGAATGAAAAAAAATAATTGATTTACACAAAATTGATTATTGAAGCGCAGTAGAGCGACAATTTCGTTTATTTTAGGAGAGAAAATTGCATATAGTTGTAGACGAATATACAAATTTTTCGGAAAACTGGAACGGAGATATTTACGTTTTTTTAATGTTATGTCTAAGTGTTATTTCGTGTAATACATTAATTATGACGTATGAAATAGTAATCATAAGTGTTTTACTTTTATTACAGAAACAATACAACAATGCGACAGACGTAACTGTCAGAATTAAATAAAGAAAGTAATGGACGCAGTACGTGTTTTTGTTGTCCCTTACGAATAGTCTTGAATACGGAAACGAGCTGTTTGGTTATTGATACTAACTTTTGTATTATTTAGCGATTGAAATACGCGGTTTAGAATTGCATTCCATGGTTTAAAAAATTTTATTTTGCTTTCAACCGGCATGTCTTCCATTATCGCGATTGGTATGGATTTATTGCTGATTTTGTTAAATTCTTTTGTTACCGCGCCAACTATATCACTTACGTCCAGTCTATTTTTCTGTTTACTATTCAGGGCACGTAATGATTGTATTGTATCTGTAGAATTAATGGATTTTCCGAGAGAGAGCAACTTTTTATTATCAGCGCCAGTTATCGTATGGTAAAGTTTGACATATTTTTCAGTCGTAGAATTTGACGTTTGCAAATCTGTGTCATTTTCTTTACATTTGTCACGAAAATTATTCTCATGTCGGTGTTTAACGTCAACCTTTTTCATTACTTCACTAAAATTCGATTTACGATTTGCGTGAATCTCAGATGGCCCGAAAATCTTGTACTGATTACCTACAGATTTTATCGGATTAACGTTTTTTGACGAGCTATTGGATAACTTGGCCATTGGAAAAAATTGTGCATTTTCTTTTACTTTATACAAATTTAAGGTAGCATTATTCAAGATTCTGCTGGTAGAAGTGGTCGTGATCATTGGTAGAAGCTTTGTATTATTGAGCTCGGAATAAAAATTATTTGAATTTTTATTCATGCTTGACTGAATAATTTTTGAAATACTACTGTTAATGAGTATTTGCAATCCATCCTCTAATTTCTTATTTGTTTTCAGGTTAACATTTTCTAATGCTGCTTCCATAGCTTTATTTTTATTGGCATTCGATGATAAACTACTTGAAAAATTTTTACTCTCAGTGACATTTTTTGCCATTATTTCAATTATATCTTTGATTGCAAGAGATGGCGAAGATGTAGTTTCTCGATTGTTTACTGTCAAAAGCGGATCTTCATTTTCTTTATCCCGAGATTTATTAATCGATAGGTGATCTAAAAAAAATAATCCAATTACATAAACTATATTAATTGTTTTCTTTTATATATTTATTAAATATTACTATCCACCTTCCGAAGTCAATAATAACTTAGACTTTGAACGTAAAGCACTTTCGCTCAGAGAATTGTTAAGACTTTTGTTCTTGATTTGATTACAACTAATCGTCTCTGAAACATCGAACGAAATTTTATATGTACAGAATATTTTTATTCTTTGAAAGACAAATATGGACTCACTTTTTTGACAAATGTATGACTGCTCAATATTGCAGTTGAGACCGTAGACAATAGGTACGCCGAAGTTTTCTCTATCCATATTCAAGCAATCGGAATTGTTCTCATAAAGTTGAGAATCTTTGTGCCAAGGTACAAAGCTGCCTTCAAAGCTTGGAATGTTTTCGCCAGAACTTTCCCAATTCCAAAAACTACCATTACTTTTTGCCTCCGTTGCTTCACGTCGTCTTCGTCCATCGATCCATATGTGTTGCAGTTCTGTTATTACAATCTGCGTTTATATCAATTGGAACTTTTTAGCAACAATTTTTAAACAATAACCATCGAGTAAATACTAGCGCGAGAAACGTTTATAACGTACCATTTCGATTATCGATCATTATATTCGTAATGTGGCCTAGAGTTGCAATCGAATCGAGTGCGACCAGTGTTGTGTTGAGCTTCTTGCAAGATTCGCTTGCGTCAAACCAATTTTTCGGTTTGAAGCCAATCCAATATTCACACGAGTCTACGAATACGGTGGCTTCCGATATTATTGGTTCATTCACAGCTGAAATTTTATTTCAAAATATACACATTGCAAAACTGTTATGATTCTAAAGGTTAATATCCTATCATTGTGATTACGTGTCTGGCAAAAGAAATTTCGCTTCCGGCTGCACTTGGCGCTCACGTACATGGGCAATCTGTCAAAGTGTCTATCCAATAGCATACAATCGCCGTACATCATGTTTTCATCGAACCACATTTGATTGGGAGATATTTTGGCCCCACTGGGTAACCACTGCCAGAGACGATTTTTCGCATAACCACCGATCCAAGCATTTTCAACTGATCCTGTAATAGTTGAAATCGAAGTTTTCGATATTAAAAAAAAAATAATTAGAATAATTATTTAATAATTATTTTAAAAATTATTTAATTATTTAATATAATTTCAGATTTTATACTTGGTCTGACTCTTATCATTTTCATTGCCAAAAGTTGTGCTTCCGTAGCGGAAGAGATCTCAGCTATCTGAAGCCCTTGCTGTCGACAATGTGCGACCGATTCTAACCACGTAAGTTTTGTCGAGAAAAGCAAAACATCTTTATTCTCCAGCTTCAATGTAAATAAATGGTCTATGTTTCTTCCAAGTCGAAGCTCATCTGTTCCATGATTTTTTTTTAACATCGAAGAAAATTTGAATTATTTTTAAAGGATATTAAGAAGAAGTATTAAACAATTGTGGCTCAATTGGTGGTTCTATAACGGATTGACTGAACCTAATTCGTATTCCTTGTAACTATTCAAAATCGTTTCAACTTAATGCAATATATAATCTTGATTTTTTTTCGAATCTTTATCAGCAAATATTATGAGTTTCAGAGGGTAAAACTTTTTTGCTTTTTATATATAGCTATTGGAATTAATTTTTGATCCTCAGAGAATCAATTTTCATTATAGCGTGGGTAGAGATTTTTTTTATTTAGTTATAATGAAAAAATAAATTTAGTTCAGTCAATGGGTCGGATAATCATCCATATATACCTCTCTGACAAATGAAAGGTCGTTGTTCTTGACAGCGAAGTGGACTAAATAATGGAGTATTGTGATTTTTACGAGATATTGCAAGACAATCGTAATCCGGTTCTAAAGATTTATTTGTGTAACGAGGCAAGCTATCCATTTCTTCGAAAAATTCATTCGGCATAAGCTTTTGCTTGCTTGAAATCCAGAACCAAAACCCTCGAGAGTGCTTTTTCGAACCTACCCAAAATTCTTCATCCGCTAAAATTCAAAATTGTTGTGTTAATTGCAAAAGTTTAGATTCAGAAGAAGATTGTTTATATATTACACGTATGTTTTTATTTGCATTTATTTAGGTATATGTTTACGTAAATATATGTACACATCTTACTTTACCTGAGTTGCTTCCTGACGTATGTTTTGTAATAAAAAGTGCTTTTTCTACGGTATCTAAACAGGCAATTTCAGATTGATGCCCTGAACAGATTATACTCGCTTCTTCCCAAGTAACACGATAATCGTGAAACACATATTCAACATTTTTTAATCTGATAATTTCCGTGGGACTTTGTTCAAATGTTTTATTTAATACTGCGCAAGAACGTGCAAACTGAAGAATAAGCATGTAAACGATTCTATAGAGATGGAGCATTTATTTAAAAAAATAATAATAAATTTACTTAGTTATCAATATAGAATAAGTGAATCAAACATAAATTGATATTTATAGTGGTTAGTACTACATATGCCAAATACTGGTGATATTTAGAAAAATGTATTAATAACGCTATGTGTAGTATAATAAAAATGCAATTTTTATAATAGTTTCCGATCCATTTGTCACGATCGAACCGTACGGTAGCTGCACAGAACACTCACTGAGCCTACAAAGACTTATCGCTACTTGGACACGTCAGTTTATTTAGCGTTTCGCATTCCCGATATTTTCCACGCGAGTGTATTTGTCTAAAATGTATAACAAATGTTTATAATGAACAGTCAAACTTTAGCCTTTTATTTCAAAATACGTGTACAAATTTAACTTTGTGAATATATATATGAAGCATAATTAAATTATTCAAAAAATATCTATGTGCATATCGGGCTGTATATTATTTTTACAATACGTAACATTTTCAAGGGCCTTTCAATAGCTATTAACAGTTAATCTAGAAGATTAATATTCACGTCATTATAACGAATGTCTATATTATTTAGCTATTCAACCACGGCGCTATATACGGTTACGTAGTATAATTTCTAATACGTATGCTTAAAGCTTCAAATCAACATAGATCAACATAATAAATACAAGATATTATATCTTCAAATTAAATGAGAAGATATTTTAGAAGTATTCCACCGTGTTTGCATTTAGGAGCTTATATGATCATACCTAATAGAACTAATAAACTTAATGGGTTGTACAAGCACGTGTACAGAGCCGTGGCTGAATAGTGAACTTACATCTCTGATATATCCCATTAAACAAATTTCGATACAAAAATCTTCAATTCAATGTTTTATCGATACTTTTTTCATTATAAAACGTGGCAGGTTCATGTACATAATTTTTTCAATCTCGAAGTTTTACAAAAGTACTCACTATTCATGTCTATCCACTTTAGCGTGTGATTACAAAAATATTTATAAGCTTTAATAAAACAAAATATTTTACAATTTCTTATTTTTTCAAATTGAATATTTGCCATATCCTAGCTAATACACGAGTAAAAAATATTTTAGAGCTAAAATATTAAATCACTTAACCATATGGTTTTCGAGTCTAATTATGTAAAAGACCGTTATGCCTAAATTATTGACTTATTTAAAAATATATTTTCTCCTACTAATTGTGACTTCAACATTTATAGGATAAATTAAGTATATTAAAATATGTTACAGGTCTCTTATTCATTATGAATCCGAAACTTGACACAATAAATTAAAAGCACCATATGAAGTCTTTATCATCTAAAAAGTGAATAAATATGTGAAATATGTACGAAATTGTTTTAAACGAACATTTAATTTATAACAATAAATGCGTACCCAAATAAACGTTTGCAAAGTTAAAGGACATTGACCATGAAAAGAAATAACAAATTTATTTCCAGCCATGAACATAATATACCAATAAGTTTTTCTTGCTTTTGGTTTTATTCTTGTCCAATCGACTTTATATACTTCATCAGTTACTCGTTCGCCCTTTTAAATAATTATCAAGATATATCAGTAAAAATATTAATCTTTTCGTATTGCATGCATAGATTTTCATTATGAGCGTGCACCAACCTTTAATTGCAATTCATTTCCAAACCAGCAAAAAAGATAAATTTGAAGTAGTAAGCAACAAAGATACACTGAAACAAGGCAGTATTCGCTAAGGCTATTATTCGCCTGAAAAATTAAACAGACATATATAGTACAAATTACAAATATTTAATATTTCATAATTTTTTTTTTCAGAAAAGCGAACCACCAATGATAATTATAACTTTTTCATTTATTATTCTATGAAAAGCACACGTCGCTAAAACTTTTAGTTTTCCTTGAAAATTGGTAATACAATTTTTTTAATGTACAGAGGAGAGTTGCCAACGATGGCTAACGTTCACTATGGCTATACAAAAGCAATTTTATTAGGGTACCCAATCACCTTACATATCGATAATACAAAAAAATTTAACGTTTTTATACTCAGCATAATTATTTAAATTACTGCATCAAAGAACCCTGTTGCAAAATAAAAAAATACTTTACTGATTTTAGATTCTCATCGCATCGTCTACAAAATAAAAAATGATAAATATATTTCTTGAAAATTCAAAGCTCTAAAAAATGCAAATTTTAATACGCAATAAATAATTATTAAGACGTAGAAAAACGGAAAACTGCGTGAGCGCACATCAGCGAGACGAAGAAGAAAAATGCATCGAAATAAAATTGAAAAGTCGTACGTACTCACCTGTGCCAGTTGAAAAATACTAGCGCAAAGCGTCAACAGAGCCGACGAGAAGACCGGCAGAATAATAGGTAGAAAGGCTATCTGTATTCCATCGACTATTTTCTGTATCAAAACGTGGTGTCTCACGCATTCCTTGAAAGACGCCGGCTCCCCGCACGCCGTCGTCACGTCGCATCTCATTCGGTGACAACACAACTCGAGCTGTCCACAGGTGAGAATCATAAATGCGCAGGGCGTCGAGTCGAGGCAGACGTCGGTGATGATAGCCGCGAACACAGCCAGTGCCTGAAGAACGTAGACCAGCGAGAACTGCACGGGGTCGTCGACGTCAAAGAAGTAGGTGTCGTAGGGCAGTCTGACCTCTCCGGTGAAGCATCCGATCAGGATGGGCGAGAGGACGCTTATCGCGCCGCAGCCCACGGTCAGATTCATCCTCGCCCTGTAGATCCAGTTGGCCTTGCTCAGGTACTCGGCCAAGATGTTCTCCTCCTCGGTGTCACGCGCCAGGCAGACGTCCACGCGAAACATGTCCAGCAGCCGATCGACGCTCCGCCGCCGGGCCATGAACACCAGTCCCTTGTAGATGTTGACGAAGTACGTCAACCCCAGGAACAGAGTCGACGTGTACTCGTCGACGGTGCGCTTCGCCGAGAACAGCGCGATCGTCTGGAAGAGGCTGAGGTGCACGACCAGCAGCATCACCAGCGTCCTGTACAGCAGCTTGACGTGCCTGCGGCTCTGGAGATCGGCGTACCAGAAGCCGAAGAACCTGAAGGTACGGAAATGCAGGGGCAGCGAGTCCATGATTACACGACTCAGGGATGGAACTACTCTGATTGTACTCTGCAGGCCGATGGCTGGGGTGCGGCAGCAAAGAGCAAAGAGCAAAGTCCCGACCGCGGAGCAATCGACTATTCCGAAATTATCGGCTTACGAGCTTGCCCGGTCTTATACACATTATATCTAACGGCCGGTAGTTGCAGAAAATTGTCTCCAGACGCAATTTACGCATAAGCAATTACGATAGCTTATACAGCGCCCCTCCCCGCCTATATGTATACGCTTATTTTAATCGCCGAGCTATTTTCGGTTGGCTTTGTGTCTGGCTTTACATTGCGTGCACGCCGCTGTATGCGGACAGGTTGTCGGGGAAATCGCGCTTAGCTCGTATACAATGTATTCGCGTTTACGACACGAGCGGTTGGCTCGGAGCAATGGTCGGATAAAAATTAAATTCTGGGAAGAAGAGTTCTGCTTGAGCCGACAACAGAAGTGATTTGGATCGTTTCGCCACCCGTATACGAAAACTTTGTGACAACTCAAAAAAGGCATGTTTTGATTAGTCAAGTTGTCATAGTGGCCTTCCTACGAGGTGGTGATTTCATGTTGGACGTCCGCACTGCAAGATTTTCAGAAGTCTCTCTGCGTGAGTTTCCGAAAAAGTTATTGTCTAATATAACATACATCTTGAAGAGCACTACATACTCTAGCTTATTAAGATAATATTGAAGTCTATAGACAGGAAAGAAAGACAAGTTGATCGGTCCACCGAGCGAAAAAGATATACAAAAGTATACGTTAAGTTAGGCAATTTGTTTTTAACGCATTAATAATTGTTGGTTATTTGCAGTATTAATTCAGAATTTTATCCGCTAATATAATGCCTTTCAAATTATATAGAGGATAAATTGACTTCCTAATCGAATTACTTTTAGTATTTACAGTTATATAGATGTCTTTTGCGAATGTTCTAGTGCCCACACAATTCGCGTCATAGCGTCGATTATTAGTCTCAAATATTTTCAAGCAGAGTCATCAGGGAATATCTACCTGTTATACAGCTAATACTCACATTTGTGAAGTTATTAATTATTTTTCATGTTCGCGTCTTCAAATACAACTAATTTTAGTAAGTATACAGAGGAATTTTCATTAAGAATTGGAAATCAACTTGGGAATTGATTAGATTGCAATGATGAGAACCATAAAATATCTGATTGTATAACTGATTTTTTCTTTAAATTCAATTATATTTCTAGTTAGTGGAAAATAAACAAGAAAGCATCATTTTTTTAAAGTAAGTAAAATCAATAATT
Organism: Philotrypesis tridentata; assembly: GCA_018906965.1. Taxonomy (NCBI): domain Eukaryota; kingdom Metazoa; phylum Arthropoda; class Insecta; order Hymenoptera; family Pteromalidae; genus Philotrypesis; species Philotrypesis tridentata. The sequence continues at coordinate 4,330,256 of JACCIB010000014.1, forward strand.
AAACAAACAGTGGAAGTAAATTACATTTTTTTACTTATTACAAAAGCTGCATGCTTTTTATTTTAAAGTACGTACCACATGTATATTTTACTAAACACAACAGTTGAATATAATTTAATATTGTTAGTTCACATATTTATATTACAAATCGATGTATTACAAGACTTAACTTATCGTTATTAACTCGTTATTATGCATTTGAAACTTGACTCAATAAATTGAAAGCACCATAAGAAGTTTTTATCATCTGAAAAATGTATTAAATTGTAAAATAATAATGTTTAAAATTTCTTTTATGCTGATAATAGTAAACAATTACCCAAATAAATGTTTGTAAACTTAAAGTACATTGGCCATGAAAAGATATAGCTAATTTGTTTCCAGCCATAAACATTATATACCAATAATTTCTTCTTGCTTTTGGTTTTATTCTTGTCCAATCAATTTTGTATACTTCGTCGGTCACTAGTTCACCCTTTCAAATTATCAATAAGATTATTATTTTTATTTTAATGCACATCAAATTTGAATGTTATACCTTTAATTGTAATTCGTTTCCAAACCAGCAAAAGAGATAAATTTGAAGTAGTAAGCAACAGAGATAAACAATTATTAAGGAATATTCACTAATGCTATGGTTTTTCTGTAGAAATAAAAATATTTAGTTATTGCATGCAGCATATTTGATACATTGCATGTTTAATTTTTGACCAACTCATGGGCACCAAAATCCACATCATCATAATTTCCAAATAGTAAAGATTTAACAACGCAAATAAATGAATCAATAGAATATGAATATCCCCGTAAAAAAGATACGTAAATTACATTTGAATTACATTTATTTAAGTGGAGGTTGATACTTTTGGTCTATGATATTTTTAAAAATTTTTTTTTAGTTTATAACATTTTGTGATTCTAATAGTTTTTTAATATTATTTTCAGAAGTGTGAATCGAAACATCTGCACAGTGCTGGTTTGCGGATTTCAAATAAAACTCTAAGGAAGCAATCATTGAAAGAAGCTAATATTACAACTGATGCTACAGTAACGCACAGCAAACATATTTGATTACCTGTGCCAGTTGAAAAACACTACCGCAAAGCGTCAATAGAGCCGAACAGAAGATCGGCAAAATGATGGGTATAAAAGCGTTCTGCATTTGTTGAACTATCTTCTGTATGGCGGCGTGATGTCTCGCGCATTCTTTAAAAACATTCGACTCCTCCTGTCCCGCGATCTCGTCCCCCATCGATTCGACACTCTTAACCGCTTTATTGTTACGCCTCATTCTATGACAGCACAACTCGAGCTGCCCACAGGTGAGAATCATGAAGGCGCAGGGCGTCGAGTCGAGGCAGACGTCGGTGATGATGGCCGCGTAAATCGCGAGCGTCTGAAGAACATAGACCAGGGTGAACTGCAGCGGATCCGCGACGTCGAAGAAGTAGGTGGCCCAGGGAAGCTCGACCTTGCCCACGAAGCATCCGACCAGGAGGGGCGCCAGAGCATTGATCGTACCCGAGCACAATGTCAGATTCGTCCTCGCCTTGTAGATCCAGTTGGCTCTGCGCAGGTACTCGGCCAGGATGCTCCCCTCCGCGGTGTCACGCGCGCGGCAGACTTCCTCGCGGAACATGTCCAGGAGGCGCTCGACGCTTCCCCTCTGAGCCATGAAGACCAGGGCCTTGCAGATGTGGACGAAGAAGGTGAGGGCGAGGAACAGGGTGTTGGCGTACTCGTCGATGGTGCGCCTCTCCGAGAAGAGCGCGATCATCTGGAAGAGGCTGAGATGAACGATCAGCAGCATCACCAGCGTCCTGTACAGCAGCTTGACGAGTCGGTTGCTCTGGGGCTCATCGTACCAGAAACCGAAGAACTGAAAGGTTCGGAAGTGCAGAGGTAGCAAGTCCATTTCTCAATTTACAACTGCCATGTACAAGGGGCTAGGGTGGACGTATAGATGGCTCAGCTACTCTGTCGAAGAACAAAGCCTCGAGCAATCTGCTATTCTGACAATTGCAGGTCTCTACGTAGAGTAATTGCATACTGAACTGGAGGAACGTCTTGTCTCGCAATTTACATAGGGAATTATCGGAGTTTATAAGTGCCGCTTCCCTACGCACACTAGAAACGCTCGGCTATTTGCGGCTACGTTTTTATAGCTGCGCGTAGTTTCTGTTGGGCTATACTGAAACGTTCTCTAGAGCGGAAAATGTGAGAAAGTAGGAGTCACTCGTGATTAAGAATGTTTAAGACGTTTTGCTCACTTTTTACCACCGTCACGCAGTCGACGAAAATTTTAATAAGTTGGGTCACAACAAATAATGAAGTACAAAATTTTCATAAGCCACATCCTCTATAGTCTAAATTGTTTATCATTTTACAAAATTTCAAGGTTGCATTGACGTAAGTAAAATTTTAATTTTGACATTTTTCGTTACATTGTTGAATCTTGTATTAAAGAGATATTGTGGCAATGTTAAATTGAAACGGACAATTACGTAAATGCAGACAACTATCTCTTGGTTTGGTAAAATTTAGTTTTTTTTTATTTGTCATATGCAACATAATTATTTTCATTAGCTATATTATCATACATAAATATTTGTAAAGTATCAGTTTTGAGTATCTTTGTAAAAGTTTCTGTGGCAGCTTTAACAGAACTTATTATTATTTTTTACAAATTGATCACTGCACTTTATTTACACACTACTCCGAATACTTGATATTTGCTCTACTTAATACAATTTATTGCAAGCATATACTGTAACGGGGCCAATTGACTTTGTACGACGACCACGGCGTGTCGTCGTATCATCGGGCTTCCTACCTGTAGAAGGCTACTCCGGCGTAGCTCGTCCTCGGCGACTGTGTGTTCACCAACACGGCCAATTGATCTCGAAAACAAATGTATAGTGCTAGCTCAACACTACACTTTTTCTTACTATACAAATAATCTAAGGAGTTCGAAGAACAGAAGGTTGTGGTTTTGAGGAAAACAAGAATAAGATGCTCTACGGATAGCTAGAAAATGAGTCGTAAACTCGTATATTAAAAATATGAATGACAAGTACGATTGAATCCGCATACAACGGTCGTTACGAATATTCTTTTAACAAAGAAGAATCGAGTATCTCGTGGCAGAGATACTCGATTACCGGCGACTTTGTCAAAATGACGAGATATCATGAGAATACAACTTATTCACGCGCCGAATAATTCTCTATAATGCTTCTTTAAGCAATGTTATTATTATATAAAGATTCCCAATGGCTCAAAGAGATGATTAAATTCATTTTTCAATAATAAGAATTGTCTGTTAAATTCAAGTAAATTACAAGTAAAACAGTTATAATGCTCTAAATTATCATTTCAACTAAAATTGAAATAATTAAATTAAAAATCCTCGGAAAATTACAAAAAAATGTACTTCGGCTTTTTATATGAAACTAAATTTACAAAAGTGAAGACGATGGAGGGAAGCGTGAAATAAAAATCGTACATATCAGAATGAAGTATACAGTTCTATACTTGCCTGTGCCAGTTCAAAGACACAACTGCACAGCGTAAGTAGAGCCGAGGAGAATATTGGCAAAACCATAGGTATAAAAGCAGTCTGTACTTGATGAACAATTTTCTGTATGGCGGCGCGATGTCTCGCGCATTCTTTGAAAACATTCGACTCCTACTGTCCCGCGATCTCGTCCCCCATCGATTCGACGCCCTTAACCGCGTTGTTGTCACGCCTCAATCTATGACAGCACAACTCGAGCTGCCCTGCACAGGTGAAAATCATGAAGGCGCAGGGCGTCGAGTCGAGGCAGACGTCGGTGACGATAGCCCCCCACATCGCGAGCGTCTGAAGTACGTAGACCAGAGCAAACTGCAACAGATCAGCGACGTTGAAGAAGTAGATGATCCAGGGAAGCTCGACCTCTTTGTCGGTGAAGTATTCCAATCAAGAACGGAGGTAAGAGCGCTACGAGGCTACCGCCTATAGACAGATTCATCCTGGCTTTGTAGATCCAGTTGGCTGTTCCCAGATACTTGCTGAGGATGTTCTCCTCCTCGGTGTCACGCGCCAGGCAGACGTCCACGCGAAACATGTCGAGCAGCAGAGCGAGGCTTCTTCTCCGAGCCATGAAGACCAGTGACTTGCAGATGTGGGCCACGTAGGTCAGCACGATGAACAGGATGTTGACGTACTCCTCGATGCTGCGCCTCTCCGAGAACAGCTCGATTATCTGGAAGAGGCTGAGATGGACGATCAGCAGCATCACCAGCGTTCTGTAGAGCAGCTTGACGAGTCGGTTGCTCCGGGGCTCATTGTACCAGAAGCCGAAGAACTGAAACGTACGGAAGTACTTACAGAGGCAGCAAGTCCATTTCGCAATTTAGAACTGCGACGCGAGGGATGGAAGCCACGAGCTCGCACTGCAGCTGTCCCAATGCAGAGCCCACGTGCTCTGATCGACTATTCCGATAATTGTACAGGCCAGAACTTTCCTGGTCTCTCATTATCCGCGGACGGTGGTCGAGCGAAATGCTCTCGTATACTTTACTGCAATTTATGCATAACCAATTGCAGTAGTTTGTGTACCGCCGCGCGTCCCTCTCTGCGCGCTATGGATCGTTGAGCTATTTTCGATTCGGTAGTTTTTGTTGTGCGCGGTTGGCCTTACGTGGCTTCTGATGTTGTTAAGGAAAATTCATCTATTGGATACAGTTGATATTGCGGTACAAAGTCTGAGTTTTTAGCATAAAGAACTACAAAAAAGAGTATCAAAAAGTATTAAAAAAACTAAAAAAGTATGTATTATTCTGAGATATTGGCTCAGGAGTGCATTGCTGGGTTCAACTCTACCTTAAGTTATAGATAATTTCATTATTGTTAAATTAATACTATTATATTGAATATTATTGAAGACTATAATTGTTTAATAATGATCAACTTATTGAACAATAATAGTATTCTATTCATTCTTTTGCTCTATAACTAGAAAATAATCATCATCATGTTATTAACTGCAAATTGTGACATACAAGTAATAATTCGATGAATAAAATTTTAATTCTTGAAAGTTTTGTTGCATTCTTTAAACTTTATTAGATGAGATGATTATAGCAATTTAAACTTGAAACTTTTTAAAATAATAACATTACTGCTTTATCAAAATTTTTTTGTACGAAGCAACACTTATTATTCGTATGAATACTTTTGCCTCTGAAATAGTTATTTCTGATACTATTAGCTCGGTCATCACGCTCGACTAATTATCAATAATTGTAAATTATTAATATGCTGCTTTCGTTATTTTGATACATGTATCCAAGAATAAAAAGTTACAATGTCAAATTTTAAAAATCAATCTGTATTTTTTATATATTTAATAGTACAATATATTTGTGTATGCATTGAAAATCTGCTCGTATAAAAAAAACGCATGACTCGTAAAAAATATGCGTTCTAGATTGTCCTTTAAAGAACCAAAAACCACAATGTTTGTTTTTTCAATATTTCTAACAATGAAACATTTTACTTGTTTACACAACTATATCGTTCGTCATATAATTAAAAAAAGAGTGGAACAAAATCGCATTACCTTCTAAATTATGTGAATAAAAATTTTAACTGTCGTACAAAAATGCTTACTTTACTGATGCAAAAGTTGCACATTTATTTCAAAATATACACATCAAGTGTGAAATAAATCCACATATCATACAAACTCAATGAAACTGAAAAACACATTAGCCACGTATTTACACATACTTACTCGCTTCTAGACTTGTACGTTTTTTTGAAAGCAAATCGGAATCAACGGCATATTCACGAATTCGAACAAATACACTCAGACGCGTCTAAGTAGCCGAATTCAGAATACAAAATTATATATTTTAAAAATCATCGCACACTTTGGTCTATATAATATAAATCAAGCATTTATAGAGAGATTCATTCGTTCTCACTCCAAAACCTCAAGTTTGCATCGTGTATTTTTCGCTATTGAGGGGGTCTCGAATTCAATGGAAAATTCCAACTAGCAGAGCAAACAATATAAATGGCATCACAAGCGAGCTTGCGCTGCAATAATAATCTATTAATATGCAAAATTTCAGGATTAACGTTACAACACGACAGAAATTTCAAACTTTCCATTCGTTCAAACATCCGATTAGCGGCAACGCAAGCTTAAATCTTTAAAGATTACGACATGCCGATGGACAATAGTCATCTCGTTGTTTGTCATCATTTCATTTCCTGCATTATTCCCCTCAAAGCTCACGAAGCGACACAGGGTGAAAAATACCACGTCCGTTCAACAGCTGTACGACCTGCATTAAAAAAAATCATCATCTCCAGCTCCTTCCAACTCCCGGTCAGACCGCGGAAAACCAGCCTCGCGCTTCAGTCGAACGATCGAATATTCCATAAAGCTACAGACGAGAAGAAGACGGAGAATCTACTTCTTGTCGGGCTTGCGGAACACCCCGGCGAAGAGGACGGCGCGCGTCGGTCTGTCGTAGATGAAGTAGGCGAAGGGGTGATTGGCCGTGAAGAAGGCCGGCTCGGTCGGTCGGCTCGATCGGAAGCTGAAGAGGGCCGTCGCCGCAGCAGCGGTCGTGCCCTCCTCGCTGACCTCGATCTTGGCCCGGTGGACGGCGTCGCCGAGGTGGACGGTCTTCTCGCCGTCGGCGACGAAGCCGCTGAAGTCCGCGGCCGTGTCGAAGACGACCCCCGCGTCGAGGGCGGCCAGGAGATCCTTGACGGGGAGCTCGCGCTCGAGGCTGAACTTGGGGATGGCGAGCTCGACGTCGCGGGCGGGCATCCCGTTGTCCAGGATGTCGCGCAGCTCCTTGGCGCTGTCGGCGCTGTCGGAGAGACGCTTGAGCAGCTGCCGTACGCCGTCGGGCTTCGGCTGCTGGGCAGCGGGTTCGCTGGCGCGCTTGGTCACCTGCTTCTGGCTCGAGACGAACGGCGGCAGGAGGATGTACATGGAGACGTCGTCGCCCTTGTAGGGCAGCTGGAGGATGTGCACGCCGAGCTCCTCGGAGACCACTGGAAATTCGTTCTGGCTTTTAGTTGGGGATTTTCTTTTTTCTTTTTTCTTTTTTCTTTTTTCTTTTTTCTTTTTTCTTTTTCTTTTTTTTTTGAGGGATTCGTGCGAGAGAGACATTTGTAAGATTGTAGCGATAGTTCATTCGTAAGAAAGAGAAACGATCGTGTAGTGTGGAATAACGTTATTTATAGTTGGCTTACTTTTTAATGCGATTCTTTTAGAATGCTAGTTTTTGCGATTTAAGCGCTCCTTGTTACGAAAAACCGCGTTGTAAACCCCGCGGTTTTTATGATGAAAAAAAACATATGAAAATGTATTTAATTATATACTCTGTTTATATTTTTTATGACTGTTAATGGTAGTGTCATGAAAATAATTATGGAAAAAGAATAGGTCATTCGTCATGTTGACTATTAGTTTTAAAAGCTTAAATTATTCAGCGGCATCGACAGTCACATTGTCATAAGTCAAATAGCGATATGACCTAAATTTTCGGTGTTATTATGCGAATGAATACTTTATGCATATACTTTGTTTAATGTGGTCACAAAGATCTATACTTATTACTTATTATTTCATACATTTCTGAATTCTTTTCTTTAGAAAAAGAAACCTATGTGGTTTTTGCAATGATGATTGTAATTAAGCATCTTTTTGAATTGTAGAGATGGGCTTTAGCATGTGATATCTGCAGTCATTAATCATGTGCGATCTCGTTAGGTTAGTATTTGAAGAACAATGAATTAAAAATTCAAATTTCACGCCATAATACAGTAGATCTAAAAAGCAAATTTTTTGTCATAAGAATCAAATTGCAATAATCCGTAATATTGTATAATTTCTTCGAATGTTTATCATAAATTTTTTATACGAAATTCCAGATGCAGACAACAGGATTCATCGGTGAGCTGGTTCACTCTCAAAGCACCAAAAAACCGACAGACATTTTGCAAAGTGTTATCGAAAATCGTAGACTGACACGGAGGTTTGAATCACGTTAATATCGCACGTTACAATTATTTAACATGTATATCTTTTGAACTTTAAGCAGATTAAAGGCGGCAAGTTTAAAACAGGCTTATATATAATCGCGCGCGACACTCACTGTGATTGAACGATCCCTTCTGCTTCATGAAGTGAGCGATGGTCATGTTGTCCTGGCCCAGGTAGAACACGTCCCTCTTGGTGTTCTCGGGCAAGAATTTGCTCTGCCAGAGCCCCTTGAAGTAGACGGCGTTGGCGAGGACGGCGTCGGTGGCCTCGTCGACGGTGCCCGAGGGCAGCAGCTCGCGGATGTTGCCCCGGGTCTGATCGCTCACCCAGTCGTTGATGGTCTTGCGGGCCGCCTCGGGATTGGCCTTGAAGTCGACGCGCTGCAGTTCCTGCCCGAAGAAGTCGAGCATGCACTCGCGAAGCTTCTTAGCGCCGCTGAGCCAGAGCCGGTTCGCCACCCTGTAGTCGTAGTTGGCCGAGGAGTTCGCCTGCGATAAAAATCGTATAGATTGTGTTATATAAGTATACTGCAAGAGTTGTCGGGGGCCAGTAAAACATTCGTACGTTACACGGCCTGGCGGTTTTATTATTCTCTAACGACGAGTGTCTTAGTTTGATTTATCTTTGTACGTGTACGGGTATATTATACTTGGAAAACCGACGGCGAGCAACGCGCCGCCTATCGTTTGACGGGTTACAACATAATATATATCCAGCGAGATTTTCTCCGAAGCTACGAGCATTATTCAACGGGGATTGTATATCAATCGGCTTTTGTGTTTGCGAAAGCTTCTTCGCGGCTGCCGGTCCACCTTCGCTAACACGTGAATCGTATCGAGATTGAACGTAATTAATGGGTGGTTCTCCGCGAGATTAACGATATAAAAATTTTTCTTGCAAAATATTTTTTTTTTCTTAGAGAATGCCCGGTGTTTGCGATTGTTTCAGATTTTAAATTTAATACCGAGCAAAGGTTGCGAGTGCATTATTTTTAAAAATTTTAACAATCTTTTGCATTAAAAATTTTGACAGCTCCGCGGTAAAGCATCTTTCGTGATAAATATATTATAAACATTTGTAATTTTTCCTAAATTTAAAAACACAACGAAAAATAGTATTGAAGTCGTGTTTACATGGCGTAACCATTTTAATGAATACAAAAGTACTCACATTAGTCCCGAAAATTAATATCGAATTTTTCAAATCTCTTAAGTATTCTCGACAATTTTCGTAATTTTTCTGCCTTGATGAAATATAAAAATCTGTATAAAAATCGATAATACATCTACGTCATCATACCAGTTAGAAAATATTCGATTGCTGCTCTGGGACCTGTCACAGATATTTTTGTAAAAGAAAAAATAGTACCTTAATTTTTCAGTTCCGATCCGGATGATCGAACTTTTTTTAAACTTTTGTTCTCAGATTTTAAACGACTCACAAGACGCTCGCATCGCATCATTACTGCGACATTACAGAGAAAACAAATTTTGATCCGTCGATCCGCCGCAAAGAATCGAAATCGCAGACATTATGCCAAAGTTGTCCCATTTGGCAAGCGCGTTAAACTTGACCTCCTCCTCCTCCTCCTCCACCGAACCAGGCTCACCTTCCTCGCGGCCTCGATCGACTGCTCGAACGCGTAGAACCTCTGCACGTCGACCTTGGAGAAGTCTTGCGGCACGTGGAGGGCCTTCTTGAGGGCGGCTTCGGTGGGGCCGCGCGAGCCGAAGTAGGCCAGCCCCAGAGCCTCGTGCAAGCTGTGCGGACTGAAGAAGATGTTGTTCTGGGTGTCGATCTCCGCGATCTTCTTCAGGGCCTCGAGGGCGAAGTCGAAGCGGCCGTCGCTCAGCAGCTGGGCCGCGTCCTGGCGCATCGTCGGCGGATTGTCGTTGCCCGTCATGCATTGCGCCTCGCCGCGGGCGACGAGGACGGCTAGGAGGAGCAGAGCCGCCGATGCCGACATCCTCGATATCTGCGAATCGTGGAGGACAATTTTTTTTATCAATATTCTTCAATTTCTCGGTGTTTTTTATGTGTGTATGATTATTTTGCAGGGATTTGGACGAAGCAACTGGTTTCTTGCTTCGTTTCGTGATTCTATTGCAAGAGTGGAAAGAAAATAAATTGTGTTAAAAATGTTTAATCTGTCAACTGTTTGTAATATATATGTGAATCAGCTTATCCCTCGATTTTTACAAGTGCTTGTAGAAGAACGATAAATTCGCGAATGAATGAATTATCAGCCAATTTCACAACTAACGCAACGATCCCATTGAGATAAAAAAAATAATAAGGCAAAGAGGCGATGAGCCTTAAAATTACGCAATGCTTTAACAATAATGCGCACACAACATAATAGTTGCAGAGACACAAAACGAAAGTCCGCGTACTTTCCCTTTGGAGCTACTGTACCCATATATTTATTGTGCCTATACATACAAGTATATACACTATATAAACTTGTCTTACGACAGACATAATCGCGTAATTTACGTGGATGGAATTCGCGAAATTCAGCCTTATATACCCCAGAGTTGCCAAACGCGTCTTTGATTCTCCGATATCCTTGATTTGTATTGGCGTAACAGAGTAATATGAATATTACACGTAGTTCTTTCTTCGATTCCTGTTTTTTTTTTTTTTTTTTAACTTTCGACCGAGAAGAAGCCGAAATATTCTTCGAATTTCATTCGCTCGAGCCTCCACTAATTTTTCTCCTCGAAATATAAGCGCTTGGAATATACCTTACGGTGTTACGAAGTTTCCTCGACGATTACAGCTCGACTGTCACCACCGCGCGGCAATGTAATTCAGGTCAAGTTGTCGATTACCAGACTACGCGTAAACGCTTGTAACTGTTTAAATCGTACTGTTTACTGAAAGCACTGCTTGAGGTCTTCGCTCTTAAACGAGGCGCCTGTCGTCTATTTCCGCTCGAGGAGATTTGCAAACGTTGCCCTGAGCGTCTCGATAGTATACGCGTGTGTGTTGCAAAGCTCGAAATTGCGTATTTGAGGGAACTGGGAGTCTCGAGGTCAATTAAAAATTCAAATTTCGCGCCGCAATGTACAGCGTGTGCAAATGCGATATTATTATACTAACGATTTACTTGGATGAAATAATAAAAATAAAATTATGAAAATTATTATTCTACGAAGTTTGAAGCTTGAGGGAGTGAGATTTGAATAGTATCTTATAAAACCGTGTAATATTTAAATAATGTTTGGAGGTATATTGAAATCTCAGCAATAAACTTCGTGGAATGACAGATAATTATGTAACGGAGTACAATTACCTATGTCTCGGCTTTTCGTACAATTTTCTTTTTATTATATCGTTATAAGCAAATCACTTGCTCTTTCGTCTGCTATGTCGTAAAGCGCTAAATTTAAATTTTCTATCGACTCTCACTCCTCCTCAACAAAGATCATGGAAATCTTATTTCATATTTATTATTTGTTGTTTTTTACATCAAAGTAATCCGACTGTTCGTTACATCTATAACGGTTACGTTTTTAGGATGAATCCGCGCGAAATTTTTATTGGTGAGTGTATTATAAAACTGAAAAAAATAAACTTAACAAATAACTACTTGCGATATGTGTGAATGGATAAACAATTTTAGTGACCTTCGAAAAGTAACACACGAACAATGCACAGCCTAAACGTGCATAACGCACTATTTGTTTAATACAACCGCTCTTTGCATGTCTTATCAAATTTTTTATTACACGCTAAATTTCATGTAACAATGCGCACCGCAAGCGATAAATAAAACAACCACGATTGCGCTTGCAAATGCATGCGGAAATATTATAAGGTTTTTTTTCTAAATCATTGTTTCTGGTATAGATGTAACATTTTGTGTGAATACGAAATATACTTATTCTTATGTCTGTAACGAAACATTGAAGAAAGCACTGAAAAGTAATTTTTTCCCCTACAATTATATGATCCTCGGCCTACGTTATTGTATAATTATCATGGAATGATGAAATCTGAATATCACATGTATCTTCAACCTTCATACTTTATTATGCTTTTGAAAAATCAAAACTGTTTACACGAAAATTCTCCGTCTTCTAAAACCTTCGATCTCGAACAATTGAACGCAACTTAAAATTTTAACTGTTCCGAGCTTCTCCTTCGAGGAAGCGAACGCATAGTAAAATTTATTTTTCTCAAAAAGAAAAAACGAGAAAAAAATCAATTACACACAGCTCGTGAACTTGAACGCGTGTGAAACGACGAAAAATGACTCCTTTCTTCCACTTACACAAACACGCGCGATACGCCGTATACGCACATTTATCGCTTTAAAAGCACTTTCTCGTCGTCATCGAGAGCTCGCGCGGGGAGAAAGCGACGAGTGTAGCGCGTCGCGTTTTGGCCGGCCGCCAGAGAGTGCGTGTGTATACATACACACCTATATACATATATCCATGTACATCGATATAGCGACAGGCGTATACCGATCATCGCGCCGCCGATCCCCCATAAGATCCGCGCGTCCTTTTTCCACCTGAACGAGTGCATTCAAGTTTACACGCGAAAGAAAGAGATAGAGAGAGAGAGAGAGAGAGAGAGAGAGAGAGAGAGAGAGAGAGAGGCGAGAGAGAGAAAAAGTTGGAGGGAAAAACTTGGCGTAACGAGCTTTGAGAAACGCCGTTAAAAGCGCGAGGTTTTTAGGTCGGTCATACTCGCTGCGGTGCAAGGCCGTGTATCAGATATCTTCGATCTTCAGCCGAGCACTTATTTGCTAAAATAACGCGCTTGAGAATGTTTTTTTATTTTTCTCACCGCGAAACGAGTGCTACACGCTTTGCTGTGCGCGCGAAAGAGCATTTAGAAAACTCGCTGAATTTCTAAAAATACACACGCTCTATGAGGCATTCTTCGCACACAATGTAGCTCCGCCAATGCGCTTTTCTCTTATTCGAGCAGAATAGCGCGCATATCAATGCGAGAAAATTAACGAGCTCGCGATCGCACGTTTTTTTTTAGTACGCGCGCGCGCATCATGCACAGACAGGCGGAGGCCGACGCGGCGGTGTACGTACGAAATCATTACAAAAGGACACGGACGTCGAATTTTTTTCACGCATACGCTCTGTATGAGGCAATGTACGGAGAGTCGGACACTTTTTGGCTCAAAAGTGGAAAGTGAGGGATTTCGAGGGCACACTGACCGGACTAGGTTCTTTTTACTCGTTATAAGGACATGCAAAAAAAGAAAAATGACCGAAATATATCGGCATCCCATGCCAATAAAAAGTTTCGGACAAAAGTCTCCTAAAAGTTTATGAGCAGGCCGTATATTAGATAAAATTTCCAATCAATCGAAACAGAGTATCTTGAAAAGACCTTTCTTATATTTTTTATAACTTTTTATCTAAGCAACATTTTTCAAAATTCAATCTTTTAATTATTTTTATTTATTGGAAGTTTTATTTTATTTAAAATACGGCCTGTTCCTTAAACTGTTAAGAGTATGAAAAAAAAAACGCAAAAATTAACGTATTTTTTTCAGTTTTTGGCCCGTAACTTTTTATTGGCACGCGGTGCCGATGTATTTCGGTCAATTTTATTTTTTTGTATGTCCTAACGAGAGTAAAAAAAACCTAGTCCGGTCAATGTACTGAATTACTCACTTTTCACTTTTGGACCAAAAAAAGTCCAATTCTTCGTTGATTTCCTCATATGCTGTATACGCACAGCCGGACACAGCGTCGTCAATGTCTTCGAAGAGCAGTGAAAGCGCGGACGAGTGACGTCATCGCGGATGGGTCCGGCTTTCCTGCTTGGAAATGACACAGTCTCGGAGCCGAGATACACAAAGTAAAGCGTCGATTTCGTGCGCGAAGTATTTATTGTACTTAGTACGCGATGAGCAAATATTGTGATGCGTGTTATTGTGTAAAGTGTGAGAAAAAAAGGCCACTTTAGGGGGTCCGATATTTTTTTTCTCTTTTGAATATTAACGCGATGAAGAAAGCGAATTGATTTGACGGGGAAAATTACGAATTCGTATAGGGCTCTTGGCAGGGGATTCTGACAAGTGAGAATTACGGGGTAACGGAATATGGATGATAATAAGTTATGAATAAATTACTTCAATTTTGTTTTATTTATTTATAAGACACTCGCAGAGATGCCAAGACTGGGAGTACCTGTTCTTAACGAATCTCTCAAATTGAAATCGCTTTCTTCCACTTAAGTTTAATCTATTGGATAATATGTACTTATCTTCTTGCAAGTAATGAGCTTCAATTAAATGCGTTCGTTACATAATTTTAATAAACCAGAGATTATCTTTCGTAACTTCGCTGTACGTTATTCTAGGTAAGGAATTTGTATTCAAACAGAATTACACTTGTACAATAAGAAATAAATTTCAAATATAAATGTTTCCTCATTGCGTATAGCATTATTTTTCTTGACCTGTGTTTTGTTTGATGTCATGGATTGCTTGCCTTGTAAAAATATCAATGCGTATTATTGATAATATATTCGAAAAAGACCTTCAATTAGGATCAATAAGATTTGTTAAAACCAGATTGCTCATAGCCTTAGTTTCAACCAATAAAGTACAAACAACAAACTTCTGTAAGTAAAATAAACGATAGTTTAAGTACTTCGTGATTTATAAATAATTTTTTACTGTGCAGTTTACTTTTCTTCTTACAAAGGAAGCTTTGCCGTTTCGTTTGCGATGATAAGTTTAATGAATACAAATTTTTGCATGAATGTAAGCACGTTCGTTTATATATTCATATATATTTATATCTTAACTTTCATTTGATGTATTTCACAGCAGGTACAGCTTCATTCTTTCTGTTCTTCTCTTATCAATTCAAAAAATATTGCATTTTGCAGCTCGTGTGTGTGTGTATGTGTGTGTGTGTAACGGCTATTATTCAATTTCAGGAATTCAGATTTTATTTAAATTAGTTCCTGGAAAATGCATTGTACAAAGCATAACATTACCTTTTTACTCGTAACAATTTTTCGTTAAAATTGAAATTTTTCAAAAAAAATTATCATGATCGGATAGACAGGTACCTAAAAGAATCAGTTTATTTAACGAATTATGAATGAAAAGCCATGAATGAGCTTGAACTTTTAGATTCATAAGCAGAGACTCAGAAATTCACCTATAATTTATAAAAATTGACTACTCATCCTGTTGGATGTATTTATATGCAGATAATGTACACCATTTAAAAAAAATCAAAAGAAACAAAAGTAATGCTCCATCAAATTGAGTATAATGTCATAATTCATAAATTCGAATGTATGACTAAAAACTATGGCAAAAAATTTTCAATCATTTTTAATATGAAATGTAGGCTTTAATAATAGAGATATTTATAAGCATACTATACTTAAAAACCGATATCCGCATACTCTGCGCATAAAATTTTTCTGACTAATAAATCCTCCAGCTTGAACCAAATTCAAATTCCCGATCTCTTTGCTTTTTTTATCTAAAATTTTACAGTACCCTTTATTATTAACTTCATTCGAACGATAAATTGCAGTGCTAGAATTTTTATGCAAAATGTCAATAAATTATCAACGGTTCTCTTTAATGCAACTCGCTGGACTTTAAAGATCGATAAATATGAAAAATCTTCTAATTCGTGTTAGAAGATGTGTATTCGAGAATTTCAAACATCCCTGCTTTTTAGATTATTTTTTTGTTTTTCTTTCTTCTATGCACAAACGTGTTTACGCATATAAAATAACGTAAAATTTTAGATCTAAAGAGCATTTTGTGTATCTAGCGATAAAAAAAATCTTGGATTAAAAAGATCCAAAAAATTCGAATCATGCCTAAATCCTTTTCAACGCACAATGAACTTATCGGCTCGAATAAATGAAAATCAATACATAAAAAATGTTAAATTATATAAATAAATTACGTGCCATCGTTTCTTTAGCCCTACTATGAAGCATTTGCTTTAACAACGCGCTGCAGGTATGCATGTATATTTATTTTTTATACATTTCTTCCTGTTATAATCTACAATTTCACTGTCAGAATCATCCGAGCGTCTCTCGCAATATTCGTTATTTCTTCTACTATAAACGTCGAATCTATAAATACAGATGACAGCCGACAACCGTATATTTTTCAAGCTTTATTTCCTATTTTTTTTTCGCTAAAATACAACAGAGTCAAAAGCCGCACTGATTAACATAATATTAAAAAGCAGAGTTCAACACGAGCTTCGAAAACAAAAAAAAAAGGAAAAATACTGCGCTCAACGTGACTGGAATAATCCTATCAGCAAAATTGGCGCGAAAGAATAATCTCGAGCTAAAAGCGCTTTAAATTGATTTTCGTTCTTCTTGTTTTTGTTCACGGCTGCGCACAGTAAAGCTGCGACACATTTTTATGGAAGACATATTATGCGCCAAAATTTCGTCGAAGATTGAATAACGCAAATAATCGCGCACATCGCCGAAAGACATCCATATCGCGAGAACTTTCAATGAAGCTATTATTGTTGCGCACCTGAGCGAACTTTCAATGCAACGACTCTCGCAAACGACGCCTGCGTACGCGCGCATTTGTTTTTCTCGCTACGTAAGCGGAATGATTGTAATGGCGAAGCACTTTGCTAATATTATATATACGGCTCGCGTTATGCAATAATACGCCAGTGCGCTTATATATAACCGATCGAAGCGTGAAGCACAAAGCAAACATCGCCCGTTCCGAGACGCGCACTTCGATCGGCTCTGCGATGTGTACATACCAGTTCTGATTCGCCAGTCACTCCTACAGTGGAATTAAAAGCAGCAAAAAAGTAATGCAAACTGCCCGAAGGAATTTAACGACATCCCATGTAGCATGACGTGAACACATCTATGTATATATAGATATATTTAATATCTACATATGGGTGGTTCTCTGAGAAATTGAGTGGTCAAATTTTTGGCCCTACCCAAAAATATTTTTAAAATGTTCCTAAGAGACATGTGAGTATCCCTGAATTTTTTCAAATATTTTCCAACAAGTATTTTCGAGTTACAGAGGCTCGCAGTTCATGAAATCAGGGGTTTCATTAATTTGTAGAACCTCAGGGAAGCATTTTTCGCTGAAAAGACATGTAACATTTTTTTTCTGGAAATTTTCTAAGTTTTTAAAAAAATATATTTTTAAAGTCATTTATATGTGTTTTAACCAACTCATAAGTCTTTTAAGCCTTAAAATCAAGTTTTAGGAAGGTTCGATCATTTAAATGAAAACTACATGTCTTTATAGTGAAAAATGCTTCCTTGGGGCTCTACAAATTAATAGATTAGTCAGAAAATGCCAAAAAACCTGATTTCATGAACTTTGACCCTCTATAACTCGCAGATACTTGATGGAAAAGATTCAAAAAATTCAGGAACATTTTAATAATATTTTTGAGTAGGATTGAAAAATTGACCGCTCGATTTCTCAGAGAACCATCCATATATATCTGAGCGCGAGATCGCTAAGAGTCGCCTGGAAATTACGGTTCGAGAAAAAGCGATGACGTTAACGCAATTCCGGAAGCGAACGGCATGATTGTCAGTTGCAATTCGTTGCTCCCGAAGAAAGTGAAATTGCGAGGGACGATCGGCTTACATACCGCATCGCTGGTGTATATAACAAAGCGGTCTTTTGGTATTTCCATAGGCTTATCGACGGTTCGTTCAAGGCTCGAACTGATGGAAAAGGTCGTAGCTTCCGCTCAGAGACAGGCTTTTTATAGACGGAATATAGGTTCGGTTAGATGTGACCGCAACTGAGATTCGCAATATATTATAGGGGCTCGATAACGTACGAAATACGAAAAATACAAAAATATTGATTTTTGTATGATCTGGTGTGTGAGTGTGTGAAAATCTTCTCGCTCTCGTGTCTGTACCTTTCACCCAATAATCCTGCAATTCAATGTTGCAATCGTCGAGATGAACGACAATGTTTTTCAGACGTGCACACACACACACACACACAGGCCGCCTACTGCTGCTGCGCGCATGGAATCGTACAATCGCGTGTATATACGACGCTTCTGGCGTTCGAACATGAAAATCGTACAATTTTCTTTATGGGTCGCTCAATGCGAAATATCGTACGTCTCTATGTATACTCCGTGAGCTCGGTCGGTCGTAAATGTTATATTTAAAGCCTCGCTCGGCGAGTGCGGCATAAAAACGCAGAAAAAGAGCCGAGTCGCCACATTGCCAGTAAATCGACCTGATTTCAGTATCCATTCTTTATTTGTTTCCAGAGAAAGAGAGACAGAGATATATACAAGCACAATGAAATGCAGAATATAGGGAGACGAATGCTCCTCTGGGGCTACATAAAGTGAAGCAACACAGCGCCACGAACAAACACAGCTGTGGCGCGCGACATTTTTCCTATACGAAACGGTATAATAACGGATGCTTAAATTCCGACGGTTTCCTCGGCAGCCTTACGAATCTCACCATCAACTAATTTATTGTTTCGAGCGCGAATTTTTATATGCAGAACGTATACAGCGAAGGCTAGAAAGTACCTATCACGTCTATTTTAAGATTCGGACTCGGGGCGCGCGTAAACAGAATCGAGTCTGTTGTGACATCCGTCTCGCTGAATTTTTTTTCTCTCCTTCCTCGAGAGAGAGAGAGAGAGAGAAGAGCGAAAGAGAGATTAGTCATTATATTTAAAATACTTCTCGGTCTCTTCGGTTTAATTAAAGCTCCCCCCCCCCTCTCTCTCTCTCTCTCTCCATCTCGACAGATAAATAAATTAAGCTCTAATCGCCGGATCGCGTAAGTCAGAGATCAGTACACACACATGTACACGGCAATCGCGAGAGAGAAATTATTACTTCAGCGATGGAAAATAAGTTGGAAGCTGCATGCGTCCAGCTGATGGAGATATGGACTTTCGTTTTTCGTGCGCGATAAATTTTCTGGGATGATCCCGCGTGCCTCGCGCGTTTACTATCTCCCCCCCCCCCTCCTGTTTAAGAATAAATCAATTTTAAAGGGTATGTTGAAAAACTAGCGCTCATTTATTGTATACGACTTTATGTAGAGTTTTTACGTCTATATCTGCTGGAGTCGAGCGATAACAGCGTACAAAACTAGCAGAAAAAAAATTGGTGGTCATGGCCGATAGTGCGCGCACCCAGTGTCACTAAAAATTCTTGTTGTTTTGCTCCACTTGTGTCGATCGAAAGAACGTCGCGAAAAGTGAAATCACGAGCAACGACGCGCACGATCCACGTATTTTCGAGTACTATACAATATCCTTGATTAACAATTATTTTTTTCAACTGCTTTAATTTACTCCACGACTTCAACGACTCGTATACACGAACTGTCCCTCGAAATCAGAAATCGAAGTCAGGACTTTTTCGCCGTGTATATATATATATATATATATATAACAACCGATCGCTCGCGCGCGTCAACGTCCGCGACGGGACCTCTTGAATGTGTCATAACAACAATTCCTAATACCGATCTTCGCGTCACATCGCACGCACACGCACTGACTTTCACCGGAGCCGCAACCGCGGAGCAAGCGCACGCAAGTCCATAAGAGACGCATGTACAACTACATTTCTGTATAGAGACAGCACCAGAGCCGAGATAGTCATGTCTGCAGAGAAGCGCCGAAAGGGCGAACTTTAAAGTCTGAAAATCACTCACCGAACTGGCCATAGCGAATCGCTCTTTGTACGTTTGTATGCTCTCCTCGCTTACGAGAAAAGGCCTGTTCCTGCACCGCGGGGAAAGGAAGAAAGTCCTGTGTGATACAGCTGCAACTGCGCGCCGCAGAGAGACAGTGCGAGAGAGAGAGAGAGAGAGAGAGAGAGAGAGAGAAGCGGAGAACGAGATTCAGTGTAGAAGTTGCAGAGGCGACGCGTGTTTGACGCGCGTCTCGGCGAAAACTGATTCAAGAAAGCAGCCAAGCCCTCCTTTTATGCCTCTCCCCACTATACTTCCAGGCGGCGATTCTCTAAGTGTGCACGCTATACCTATACGTGTACAACGCGTATATAGATATATACATCTATACGTACACAACGTCGCGACCGGCGATCGTCGCCGGCACACCGGAGCGCTTTCCATCGGTATGGATATATACGTAAATATACATATCCGTGTACAAACACGATGCACAGCTTCGTATACGTGATGCATGTGTGTATATATACCTGCGTGTAATGTGCATCGGGCAAAAGTGCATTATATACATATATATATAGCTGCGCACTGCGGAAAAAAAGAGCGAGAGATGCGGCTCCTTTTTTTCGCGCTTTTACGAGCAGGTTTTTAAGTGCGCGCTCTCCGTTGTAATATACTCTCTGTGTATGCATTATATATGTATACGTGTACACATGGAGACGAGATTCTCGATGCATTTGCGAAGACGAGGATGCGCGAGAGAGAGAGAGAGATTGAAAAGGCCGGCGGCCCTTTTCTGCTGCGACGTCCCAGCTATTGTTCGGTTTTTCGCTTGACCCTGGCTGTATACGTGTATTGTGTATATGTAGGTATATATATATATATATATATATTTCGCTGCATTGACGCTTTCTCGGGCGGTATGCTAATGCGGAGAAGAGGAGCACACGCTCTTCGCTCGAGGATGTCGTGCGCTCTTGAAATTTTTTGTTTCTTTTTAGTTTTGAGAAACGTACATAAGGATTTTTCGTAGAGTGTGTAACAGGGACACGATAGTTCGTCAGTGTACTTGTAACTCACGGAGGAGCTGTGTCACGAAACTTCAGAATCAATTCTATGTATTAAAATGACGCAAGTTTTCTTTCGGAGAACATTGAGCTTCTATATGCTTCTGCGTGTGTCGGAGTCGTAAAAAGGCCAGTTTACCCACTTATACCTACGCGTCCATCTTCAACGCGCACACAAATTGTACCAATATTTGCCTCGATTAAGGATATAGTGGCCGTAAGGTCCCATTCAAAAGTTAGTTTTTCGACATGAATTGACGATGATTATTAGCAAACAATAATTTTTAGTAATTGAAGCCTCGCGGTTGATGACAAATACTTAAATCTCGCACGATAAACTTTATTACCCTTCAATTGAATAAGAAAAGAAAGTTCACCACTGTTTTGTTTTTTTCTTAATCTGTAAATTCTATCGTTTTAGTGCTAAAACTGAAAATGACACAAAATGGTACCAAACTTTTTCTTCTCATTCATAATTGAAGTGTAATAAACTTTATCGTCTGTATATTTAAGTATTTGTCATCAACCGCGAGGCTTAAATTACTTAAAATTAATGTTTGCTAATAATTATCGCCAATTTATGTCGAACTAACTTTTGAACCTGACTGTACGCAGTGTGCAGACGGAACATCCTTAATATTTCCATGTGCGTGCAGCGTCTCGAGAGCGATGCGTTTTTGTATCGACGGTTTCGGGCGCACACAAGTTTAGTCATACACAATACTCAATTGAAATCATAGGTAATACACAGAGACGCATTCATGGCAATCGCAATAAGTTTCGCAGTGGAAAAATTTAGTCGCAGCGTGTATTCCTCGAATCGATCTCGCGAAAATCCAATTGATTACATTGATACATGCAATACATCCGTCAAATCTAACGCACAATTGCGTGAGCGCGCGAGTATATAGTCAAATCCGTCGACATATATAATACATATTACATACATATCCTGTTCGCGCAAAAGTTTCCTCGGGGTTTCCCGCGCGGTGTATACATCGCCGCTTGGCCATGTTTTTTTTACAAATGTATATGTGTATTAAGTCAACGTTTTGTTCTTCCAGTGCAGGCGGTACGAGTACATGCTTTTATGTATAAGTACGCGTCCGAAAGCGACGAAAGCCACTTATTGTACCGAAAGACGCTCCAAGGCCGTATAATAAATGCGTATACGCGATATGTATGTACATCCGCGCGAGCTCCAAGAAATTTTGAGAATACACTCGCATCCTCCTCCGTATGTGGGTTAATGCTTGACAAGCGCAGTCGTATAACGCAGATTACAACTCGGATTACAAGTTGAAGAAACTACCACACCGTCAAGATATATATATGTACATAATGTCAAGGGCTTGTGAAATTATAGATGGATATCTGTTGTGAGCAGCATGTGTGCGTGGGAGAGTCGTTTGGAATACGGGTAATTTTTATAGTGTGTACCTAATCATGGTTTTAATTTGAGTTGATTTACATAGGTGTATACCGTATATAGCAGGAGAAAGTGATTGAAAGCAATTGTATTTGCCGTTGATTACATAATAGTTTGTGTACTTATAGAAAAATTTTTTTATAAGACAATGTATGAATATTAACTCTATAAAACTGAAAAGTTCGACAGGTATTTAAAATATTTTCCAATTTGCCCTAGGCCTCTAGACCAATTTGTTGGTTTGAAATCATATGGTAAAAGTAAATGTCGAAGCAGTCAATAAACATGGTTGCAAACACTAACTAGGGTTACGAAGATCCAAGTATCAACTACCATGACTTAAAGGTAATATGTTTAAATAATATAAGTAATAAAATATTCACAACTTTGGTATTCTACATTTTAGAGTATTAATAGAATCCTTGACTTGATATATATATATATAGTTATAGTTGTTAATTAGGTTATGGAACAATACATAATATTTTTCATGTCATAAATAGTATATTACGTGCCTAGGGAGGAAAAAACTTGGAGAGTCCATATCTCGTGTACATTGAGTGGCAAACACGAGATATGGGCTGTCCGAATTTACTCCCGTGGTGCGTATACTATTATTTTACCAATTTCGCTCCTGGCGCCCGGAAGCGAAAGTGGTACTTTCGGCGCAGTGTGGAGAAAAATTAAATTAATCTCTGCAAATTAATTGTAGAATTCCAGAGCATAGAAAAGGATAAAAAATTTGGTTTTAGGATTATGTTTGCATTGATTAAGACACATATTAACTTTCTGTTTAAGCTGACTCAGTACCTAACTTTTACATAGGGTCATTAATTTTATTTTAAATACTGAAATAAGTATTCGAGGTTAAATGAAAAATTAACGAGTTTCTAGCTGAAAACCTGCGAAAAAGGTACCCCTGGATAGCAGGTGTCTAGATGATTTCTAGCTACTTTTTAATGGAATCGGCTAATTTCCAGTCGGTTTTCTATAATTAACGTTTCCAGCAGGGGCGCTTTTTTCTAAATTTTGATCTTACAGCAATAGTTAGCAATGAAATGAGAACTAAGCAGATTTTTTAAACGTTTTATGTTTATCGGCAAGACTTGATTTCAGTGTGTCAATACGATTCTCGTAGATGCGAGCTTGAATCGATATCACATTGTCCTCTTGATTCTTTGTGTTTGTTGAATTGAGTGAAAAGTCCAATTAAAAATTCAAATTTCAATTTGTAGATACTTGTAAAATTTATGTCGTTAAAAATTTGATTGTCCAATGCCACGTGAACAAATCATCCTTTTATTGTCACGTGATGTTTTCAGCAGAGAAGACCCTAACGTTTCGAAAGATTTCTAATGCAATAGGTGAAATATATTGTCATAAGAAACGAAATCACGACTAATGTTATGCTTTGTTCTCTCAAATACACCTTACAAACACAGTGCATGAGTCACAATTTAATAATGTTTTACTAATCTATAGTCAAGATCTAATTCACAATTAAATAGAATTACTATAAAATTCATCCATTAGTAACCAGTGAACAAGCATTTTATGAAAATGATAAAAATTTAAAATGGAATTTTTATTTCTAGATAATTACAGTTATAAACTTAAAAGTATAATATAGTACCTCTACCATCTCCCTTGCAGTTGTCAAATATTTTATTTAATCATGATGTGCTTGACCTATATTCGCTTTTGGTTTAATTTCGAATTTGGACAAAATTGGTGCTTCAACGTTGATTACAGCATTTCAATTATGATGAATTTATTGTACTAAAAGTTGAAAAAAAATAACAGTTTAATGAATAAAATAAAAATATAAAAATAGATTTTAAAATAGTGTATATTTCTCGTGATTTTCTATAATCTAAAATCCAGAGACAGCAAACTGTTTTAAAAAAAAAAGTTATGGTCAAATAATGAGAAATACTGATAGCACGTGCAATAAAAACGATAAATTAAATTAAATTATATTGTTATACAAAGTGTTCGTCCAAAACTTACTCACGAAATTCGTATACGAATTAAAAACTCCACATTAATAAACGCTATATTTATTGCGACTCTTATTGTTTTATTCGCATTCAATGACCTTCCTTTTCTTTTACGGAAACGAACTATTTTTAAAATGAACATAATATATACATAAGTTACACATTTTTGCTTCAACCAAAGTTTCAACTGTATACATTCTTTTAGAATAAATATTAGATTATATATTATAGTCCCGAATTAAAAAGCGTTAAAGGTACACCAGTTATGTAAAATTTATGTGCGCAGGTAATTGATTTTCAATAATTGATATATCTATATCAATAATTAGTATAAAATCAATTACCTGACTAATAGGTGTAAATAGATAAAAATTATCAGAATTGTTTGTGTTATCAATTTAAGTAAGTCGTAAGCTTTGTATGTATAACATGCTTTTAATGAACAAAGATTTTTCTAAAATCACATATTGTACTCCTGAAATTTGCAAATAAAATTAAAAATTAAATTTGCAATTAAATCCATATACTTTATGATTCGAAACCTTCTTCATAAAGAAAACATACATTCTGTTTTATCATTTTTAAAAAATATTCTTATAACCTCCGTATAGGTATCTTTAAAGACAATAAAATTATAATATATATAATGCAAATAAATAAATCTGTCCATGCATAAGTATAGTTTTAAATATAAAAACAGTACGTGTGTGGGACAAGGTAATGGAAAACATCACCAAAGAGTTTGTCCGATCTATTTATAGTAAAACAATGCGTAGAGATGATTAAAACTAGGAAAATCCAAGTCCAAACGAGATTCTCTATGCTGCACAATGATACCGTACGCCTGGGGATTTCCCAGATGGCTCTATTAATTCAGGTACGAACATAGACCGGCACGACATTGAATGAAGTTTGCAACCTTGACAAAGGTTATCCGCAATTTATTTTATCGAGTTCTACTGTAAGAGCTTGAATTATCTTCAAGATACAAATCTTCAAAATTAATAGTTCTCGATTATATTTTGGTACATCTGTTTATTTAAAATTTTTATGCAATGCTGTTTAAAAGGGCTTCCAAGTCAACTCAAATTCAAACTTTCCATCGCCAGTAATACAGTAGAAGAAAAAAGACAGTTAAATTAATTATAATAGCTAAATAATAAAACAAATATACGAAAATTATGAAGCATACACAAATATATCGCGGAATTGCATTTGAATAATATCTCAAAAGTAATTGAAATGCTGCACAGAGAGAAAATATTTAAATACTAACTTCAAACTTAGTGAACAGCTAGTATAGATAATAATATTAAAGGAGAGCAATTATATTTTAATTCTTTGTTTTTACGATTTTTCAAAATTTTTAAATTTGAAATTTCGTAAAATGATTAATCCAATATTGTGCATTGAAAACAGCTACATTTAAAAAAATGAAAATTAATTTTTTTCTAAAGTTTTAAGAAATGACTCAAATCTCTGATATTCCACTACGTATTGTGCGTTTGTTCGCCAATGTTGCAATGTTTTATGCGTCAGCAAGCAATATGATACCGTCAAGTATAAGAAACCGAGTGTTTCACAGAAAGTCCATTTCCGGTCAATTATTATGCATATGCACATTGCACATGCATACATAAATAACTATTTCGTTTTTGATTGTAAATTATTTCTTGAATGCTTCATTCAGTAATATATACCTCCATTATTATGTGGAATTAAATAATAGACACCATTAAGTTACAAAGTAAGAGATAATAATAATCTGTATTGTGTATGTATGATTGTTTAATTAACTAGTTTTGAAGGTCTAGTTTCAATATTTTTTATTTCTGAATCAGTTATATTATACATCTCATGAAATATTTTATCACAATTTAACTATATACAATATATATGTTTTTTTTAATACAATACTTGTTTTGTGGCCTCTTTGCTCTAAACATGTACACAACATTACATCTATAAAACAAGTAATAAATATATAATTTTGTTACCATTACATAACACACTCTATAACATTAGGAACAGTCAACTTTTCTATCATCATATATTTCATCAACGTTTGAAACAGTTTAATAAACGGATGTAAGTAATAATGATGACTTTTAGGAACCGCAAAGTCTCGTATGATTTTAAACAAGTTAAAAACTACGAAACCCAAAATGATTTGCTAGTCTAAAATGTAGGACTTAATAATTCTAAAATCTGAAGGCCATTATTATTGTTATTTTTGTTACAATGAAAACTTTTTTGTACCCTTTACTTAAATTTAATAATTATATATTTTATAATTGTATATTTTTCTCAACAATGTTCAACAATATCGAAGATTGCTGAATTCGTTATTATGGAAGTACTATCGATTTATGAATTATACAAGTGACATTCCAGGTACTAATGCATATACTCAGTAACTCACAACTTGAAAAATAAAAAAATATCTGTATAAATCATTCGGTATAAAAAATACAAAATCAATATTTTTTTATTTTATTTGTGTCGTCGCTGTATATAACTAAAGATAACAAAATCTTAACATAATCAATAAAAATTAAAAATAATCTGTTTCAATGTTAACAGGTCGAGACAAACATTATATATTGATACAATATAACGCATATTTTTCTCTACAACATCTAACGATGCTAACGTATGCTGCGTTTTCTTTAGGACAGTGTAATGCTTCAGTCGGAGTCGTTGACTTTATCATGAGATTCCGTATAAGTATCAGCATCTTTCAACCATATCTTTAATGTTTTTCCATTCTTGCAGTAATAAATTACCGTAAAAATGCTCATTATCATAAAAACAATGCCCAGCACTATAAAATATCCGCCATACACAAGGTACTGAAAATTAAGTATTAAAGTTTACTTCCCTATAAATGTATGCAATGTATGATAAATTTACCTGCGTTCTAATATCTAAATTGAATGTACTTTTGTCTATAACAATGAATGTCAATAAAGACTGCAATAACAATGCTAAGAAAGTATTTATTCCAAATATCAGGCCATAACTGTCTTCAGATAAATTTTTAGCAATTTCAAAACTGTGCCAAATTGAAATATGAATAATTAGTACAAATTTTCAAAATTGAGGAATAACAATAAATAATGCTTACCTGGCAATTGTAATGATTGAATGGTATATGACTCCAAACGTCACATATGCAATATATAAAATCCATATATTATAACTAATATAAGATAAAAGTAATAAAAAACCTTCAAAAATTGAAAATAT
Source organism: Philotrypesis tridentata (assembly GCA_018906965.1). Taxonomy (NCBI): domain Eukaryota; kingdom Metazoa; phylum Arthropoda; class Insecta; order Hymenoptera; family Pteromalidae; genus Philotrypesis; species Philotrypesis tridentata. Next base: position 4,357,731 of record JACCIB010000014.1, read on the forward strand.
GGACAATAAGGCTTCTCCAACTAAAGGCCAATTAAAATGTAAATTACCAACAAAAAATACAATTATTGCACCTAGAAAAATAATGCTTTTTTAATAGAGTAAAGTGCTGCAAATTGAAAAATTATCATTTTCATACTTACTTATTATTGTATATGCAGCTTCAACAGCACCATTATAAATGTTAGTATTATATTCATCATTTTCGTTTCTGTGTAATTTTGAGGCATCTTCCCATAACAACTGTATGTAACTTATAACTTGCAAGTAACCACAAGTAGCAAAAGCCCACCAAAATGACCATTTAACAACATGTTTGTTGGTGTAAGCTTTTTTAAAATCTTCCCAAAGAAGATAATACGCATGTCTAATTTTGAAAAAAAAATTTATTGTCCCTGCATTGGACAGTTTGTGCGATGAGGTAGATAATGTATTATTGCTTCCTTGGCTTTCCAATGAAGTAGAAATGTCAGTGGTAATTGGATCCAATCGATGAAAATATATTGACTGCTTCACTGGTGGCAAAAAACATGCCCATATACCAGATGCTGCAAGCGCTATAACGAAAAATGTTATTATAACATAATTTTTAAATCCATACATATCAATAAATTATATTAGTTAAAAAAATATTTTTACATGCTATTGATAAATAATTTAACTGCTCATAATCCAAAACATGAAAAGATGTTGTAAGTTGGGCTACTAGGCCAGCACTGAATCGACCAAGAAGAAATGCTCCCCTGGTGTGACTTGTAACCTTTTGATAATACTGCTTATTAACTTTTGCATAAATATAAGTGTAATAAGCCACTTCAGTTGATAAAAATAGTCCATAAAGAAATTCAACAATTTGCATGTGAGGTATTGTTGTTCCATATCTTATTGTTAAAAATGTAGCTGCTCCAGACAGGCCACACAGTATTATAACAGGTTTGTATCTAATCAGATCCGTCAACAAAAAAACCAATACTAACGTTGAAAAATAGGAATACGTAGACACAGGGTAAATTTCTTGATTAACCTGAAAGAAAATTTAATGATTAATAGTACCATGCAAGAAAATACTTCTAAAAAAACTTCTTGGATACAAAAAATTTAAGATAAACTAAAATATTTCATCAATAAAGCCTCTTACAAGAATGCAGTATAAACAACTTTGTCATAAAATTGTAAGTTTGACTTGGATTAAGATAAATGTGCAGATAAGTTAAGTGAATAAAAAGTCAGAACAATGAATGGAAAGTTTATGTACTATAAAATCTTTTATTAAAAATTGCACAAGCTTACAATAATTATAGAAATTTACAATAAAACAATGGTCTTACTTGAGCTTCTGTAAAATTTTTCCATGGCCCTGTCAGATAGTTTGTAACAAATGGCTCATTAGGTCTGAATTCCTTAAGAAAACCAAATACACAGAGAATCAATGAAATTATTGACCACTTCATAATTGCTCCACTTCGCAACAAATTGCTGTCAACTGTGTCTTGTTAAATGCCAAAGCGAACGATTATGTAGAGCTTTTATATACAGAATAATCACTTTGAGCACCATTTACGTAATTGACTTACAATAGCTGTTCAAACATTTTATCATACACAATTAAAGTGATTACCAGCTACATGCAGCTACATGTTTGAGCAAAAAAACTTTTCTCACAAAATCATAACTGTAAAACTGGTGAGGAAACTTGTCAACACAATCAATGATTCAATTGATCATACGATAAGTCTCATTCATATAAACGATCGATTAAATCAAACGGATTCATCGCGAACAGCTTAGACACTTTGGCCTTTGGCCGCCTCTGATGCAAACTGATTCTGCACCAAAACAGGGTCACGGATCTCACGACGCCGCGCGACGATTGAAGGGTTGAACTGATTGGAGCGTAGCCTTAGCCGTGAAGTCGTTGTACACTATACCTAAGCATATGAATATGAATGATTGTAGTTGATTGCGATTACGCAACGAATTGCACATGCGCAATTGCACATGTGATACGAGCCGCCGAGCCGCATGACGCTCTCGCGACCCGCGTGACACCCGTCGGAGGTCGGACTCGTCAGCGCGAGCCGGTAAGGGTGCAGGAAATTAAATAGATGTGCGACCTGAGCTGTAGGTCGCTGTCTTTTTGGTCTCTTGGAAATTGATTATATCTTTTTACAATATCATCGAATAAATACGGCGTTTATATAAAAAACAATTATAATTCCAGTTGGTAAACAACAATGTATATACTTGCTGATAATAAAAATAATAAATAATTGAATGTCAACAAAATTTAGTGCTTTATAAACAAATGAAAGCCGCAGTATATACCATATACCATTCACATTTTTGTTCTGCTGGATAATTGACGCATGCGCACCTCCAATGATCAATTTTGCGCGTAAATTTTGCTCCAAAACAACTCTATACGCGCGATTGGATAAAATTGTTTCTCCATTCACCAATCCAAGCTCATTTTCTGAATCTGTAACCGAGTTTTGGCACGTATTTCTCCCGCGTTTTCGTTTCGGAGCATGCGACTATACTTATAGATATACAAAATTATACATCACAAAAAGGTCACCTTATTCGCTCACGCAAAGCACAAACATATTCAGAAACATTGTTTACCGAAGAAAATGTAAATTCGGCTTTGAAAAAGCTTTTTCATCACTTATTCGGTATGGAACCAACATTGAAACTTGTTTAACAAAAGCAGGCGGTGGAGCATGTGTTTCGCCAAGGCTGTCAGGTCTTAACCTCTTTCGCGCTTGGAATCGACGCAGTTACAAGTTATAGTGTTGAAGCTTATAATTTTGTAGATCGAGAGAAAAATATTCGCAAAATGTCCAAGGACATAAGGTCTTATTTTTTAAGCAAGGGCAACTCTCAAACGAAGAATGTTAAAGAAGACAAGCCGCGAAAAGCAGCTGTGATATCTTCTGATGAGGATGAAAAAAATTCTAGTCCAGCAAAAAGTAAAAAGCTCAAAACTACAGGTAGTAAAAATGCTGGTGTCAATGGCAGAAAAGTGCATTCGAAAAAACGTACTATTGTATCATCCGATGAGGATGAAGATCTTAATTCTCAGGTGAAAGCCAAAAAAGCAAAGGTTCTGAACGGTAACAAAACTGCAAGCACTGAAAGTAAACTAGAAGTTGTGGAAGATGTATCGACAGTGTTCAGTAAAAAGCCAGTGAAAAGAGTAAATGCACCTAAAGTAAATAGAAAAGCTAAAATTGAAAAAGCAGCGGAACCCATTAAAAAATCCGTATCCAGTTTCATAGAGGATGATGATTTTGATGCAACTTTAAATCAGCTGGATACTTCGCAGTTTGAAGATGAATATTTAGCAACAGTAACGAATGAAACATCATCTCAACATTTTAAAGAGACAAAAGAGACTAAAAGAAATGATTCAAAGAAAGAAGAAAAGACTTCAAAAGTAAAAGAAAGTACAAAAGAAGAAAAGAATAAGGAAAAGCCTGCTTCTAGTAAGAGTAAAGAAGTAAATAAGGATAAAAGAAGTCCTAGAGCAGATAAAAATGAATCAAAGGAAAAGAATGATTCTGAGCATTCCGAGCATAAAAATAATAAAGAAAAATTAAACATGGATTGTTCTGAAATACAACAAAATGCTAAAGATAAGAAAAAATCTAAGGAGATTGATTATAATGATATAATTGAAGAAAAAGTGGAGAAAAAGAAACAACATGCTTTACTATACCAGAGTTACCTTAACCGAGGTGGAGCCAGAAATCCAGGTTCTAAGGAAATTCCAGAAGGAGCTGAGCACTGTCTTGCCAATTCAACGTTTTTAATAACAGGTGTTTTGGATTCATTAGAACGCTCTGAAGCTGAAGATATTATAAAGAAGTATGGTGGAAAGGTAGTTTCATCTGTGTCCAAAAAACTTAATTACATGATTGTTGGAGAAGAAGCTGGTCCTTCAAAATTAGCCAAAGCAGAAAGCCTCAATATTAAAAGAATTAGTGAGGATGGTTTTTTGGAATTGATTCGTTCTAGATCAGCAGAATTACATAATAAGAAACCTACAGAGGAGTCTTGTGGATCCCATAAACGCAAAAGAGATGAAAGTAGTGAAAGCACTGAGCAAACAAAAAGGAAGCATGATTCACCTAAAAAAAGTAACCACAAGAGCCCAGAAAAAGCAAATGAAAAGAAAGATGATATTTCAATTGAGAAAAAAAGGAGTCCTGAAAAGTCAAAAAAGACTAAAAATATATTATCTCCAAAGAAAAATCAAAGTTCTGAAAATGGTATTGAAAAACATCCATCACCCAAGAATAAAATTGAAAGTTTTGATGAAGTTCAACCTAAAATTGAATGCAAAAATGATATTTTACAGACACAAAGCTCTACATCTGATTTAAAAGTAGATATTACTGGAGACGCTTTGGTAGAAAAATACAGACCTAAAGAGTTAAAACAGATCATTGGTCAAACTGGTGATAAAAGTAATGCGAAAAAATTACATAATTGGTTGACTAACTGGCACAAAAATCATGGCAAAGATGCTAAAGGTACCAAACCTAAATTTTCATATAAAGATGACACAGGGACTATTTACAAGGCAGCTCTATTATCAGGACCACCTGGTATTGGCAAAACTACAACAGCCTATGTTGTATGTGCTCAATTAGGATATGAAATTTTAGAATTTAATGCATCCGATACAAGGAGTAAAAAACTTTTGCAAGGAGAAATTGCAGGTATTTTGTCAAATAAGACTGTGAAATCATTTCTAACAAATGCAGCAGAAAAAAAGAAAGATCCACCAAAGCATGTATTACTTATGGATGAAGTAGATGGAATGGCAGGAAATGAAGATCGTGGTGGAATGCAAGAACTTATTGCCTTTATTAAATCTACAGAAGTTCCTATAATTTGTATTTGTAATGACAGAATGAGCCAAAAAATTAAAACTTTGGCAAATTATACATTTGACTTGAGGTTTCAAAAGCCAAGGTTGGAGCAGATAAGAGCAGCAATGATGAGTTTATGTTTTAAAGAAGGTATTAAAGTTTCAACACCAGAGTTAACTGCAATAATTCAATCTACAAATCAAGATATTCGTCAGGTTATAAATCATGTAGCCATGTTATCCGCAAAATCCATAACAGAAGATGAAAGTCATGAGAAGACTAAATACAAGAATTTAAAACTTGGTCCATGGGATGTAGTTCGTAAAGTATTTAGTGCTGATGAACACAAAAACATGAGTATACATGATAAAAGTGATTTGTTCTTTCATGATTACAACATTGCATCTCTTTTTGTTGAAGAAAATTATCTCAGTATTACACCATCAGGTCCAAGAAATGAATTATTTGATAAATTGGCTAAATGTAGTAATAGCTTAGCTATTGGTGACACAATCGAAAACAGCATACGAGGAAGGCAAGCCTGGGGCCTCTTACCTGTTCAAGCATGTTTTTCATCTGTTATACCAGGATCAATTATGTCAGGTTTTATAAACTCACAAATAAACTTCCCTAGCTGGCTTGGAAGAAATTCAAAGAGGAGCAAATGTGACAGGCTTTTGCAGGATATTACAGTTCATGCCCGTATAACAACAGGAGCCAGCAAAGAATCAATAAATCTGGATTATATAAAAATGTTGGTTGATTCCATTGTGAGGCCCCTAGCAGTTGAAGGAACAGAAGGTGTTGAAAAAGCTGTTGAAGTCATGAATAAGTATCATTTATCAAGAGAAGACTTAGACTCATTGATAGAACTTACAAAGTGGCCACACACAAGAGATCCAATGCAATCAGTTGACACCAAAACTAAGACTGCATTTACAAAAGCATATAACAAGAGTGCTTCGTTCCATAGTGCAACAACAATGAAGAAGAAGTCTTCTCGGGCTGCTGAGGATGACGAATTGGTCGAAAGTGACCAAGAACCTACATCTGATGCTGATGAAGATGATGATAACATTCAAGATGATAAGCTTATTAAAGCAAAAACAACGAAAAGCAAACCCTCTAAAGCATCAACAGAGAGTAAAGGTAAAACTAAAGGAGCTGCTAAAAGCAATGTAACGCGTGGTAAAAAGAAGTGATGAATCTGCGAATTATAAATAAATTATTATGTATCAAATAATAGATTTATGTTTCAAATGTCCTCGAGATTTTTAACACTTTTTAAAGTGTCGTGTATAATAGTCTACTTTAAGATTGTCTACATTAAATTTCTTATTTTTTACAAAGATCAATCATCGTTATTTAAGAAATCCCATCTCTCCTAAACCTTCTCATTCCTCAGAAATTCTGAAATTAATATTGCAAAAATATCATTGTCAAACAATAGAAATAATATTTGCATGTATTCAGTGTTTTGTATTCGTTCTAACTTCTAACGAAGCTTTTTTTGCGCATGCGCACTTGATCGGGGAAAAAATTCTAGAAAAGCAAACCGCGCCGTCACGGCTGTGCATGCAGTGACCGGAACTAAACGCAATAAAATTAAATTCTCAATAATCAATGACAATCGCAAAAAAAAATAAAAATTTCTCCGTCGACCATATACTCGGCGACGTTGGAAAAGTATGCGAATTTCTTCACGTCTCTCTCTCTCTCTCTCTCTCTCTCTCTCTCTCAACTTCTCAAGCGTGCTTACTCATGCTGACGAGCAACCCACTCGCACACGGGAGACGAGACGACTCCGAATTTTTCCAGTTCTCCATCGAACACGTACAGACTACAGATAGGCTGTACCAGAGAACAGAGCTGCGACGAGAGGCCACTCCAATAATTCGATGCGTCGCCGCCGTCAGTAATCCGTTCATTCTTGCGACTAGCAGGTAGAGAGCTCGCGGTGCTGGTGTTTGCTCCCCGACACCTTTTTTAGCGCAAGTTTGTTTATAGAAAAATCAATTATATGGCAAGTATGATAAGCAACGGAAAATGCAGCTGGCTGCTGTTGGCCGGACTCCTGGTTGTCGTGGGCGCCGAATGGAATACCAATGACTACATGAAACGAGAGCATTCGCTGATCCGGCCATATCAAGGTATATATACGAATTCGCCGTGAATTAATTTACTTGTATTTTAGAATTCTTTTTTTTTCACGATGTCAAAGCAGTTTTGCGCGGATGAGTCAGTGAATTTAGAAAGTTGCGAGCTTTGATTGTTTTGCGGGAGAAAGGAGTTGGAGGAGTGCGAACTCGAGTTTCGATCGAACGTTTAAGGTTATGCGGTAATTAGAAGAATTGCGATAACTGTTTTGACGCGTCATCATTTTTTTTTTTTAATATCATGAATTACAAGTGTATTACGAGACAAAAATATTGGTCTGCAGACCCTTTTGTGAATCGATATTTTGTGTATATTACAGATACAAGTGTATGCAAATACTGCTTAAGCATAGGATAAATGTTGAAATTTTATTTTTCATTGTTTGGTTGGTGATGTTACAGGATCGGGAATGACGATACCCTACTGGGATTTCATGGGGAGTACGCTAGTGACTAATAATTACATAAGACTAACACCTGATGCTCAGAGTCAACAAGGTGCTATTTGGAATACAGTGGTGAGTATTAATTTTGTATTAGTTGTTATGCTCTCTTTCATTCTTTCTAGACAGCTTTTACATTTTCTGGATAATGCCCTAACAGTCAAACTGTAAACTAACTTATCAAAGCATTTCAATAGACTTGATTAACGCAGTTCTACTGGATTACTTAATTTTATCTGTGTATGGCCCAAAACTTTGTCGACCTCTTTTTATGTTCAGAAATATCATATTATCAAAGAATTCAGTCTTTAAGAATACGATAATGATATATGATGTATAAAGCATGTAGCTCCAAAATTTGTGATCAGTGATTAAAATGGTTCTTATAAATTCCTATACAAAAAATTATACAACATTGGAATACTTTAAATTTATTAAAAATATAAAATATTAAACTATCTACAGCCATGCAACGTAAGGAATTGGGAATTACAAGTACATTTTAAAGTCCATGGTAAAGGTAGAGACTTATTTGGTGATGGTCTAGCCATTTGGTATTCCAAAGAAAGAATGCAGCCAGGTCCTGTGTTTGGAAGCAAAGACTACTTTAATGGCTTGGCAGTAATTCTTGACACTTATAGTAATCATAATGGACCTCATAATGTAAGTAAATTAAGTGAAGAGAATCTATTTACTAATTTAAGATCATTTTAAAAACTTATAAAATTATTTATTTCTAGCATCAACATCCATATATTTCTGCTATGGTAAATAATGGTTCTCTTCATTATGATCATGACCGCGATGGTACTCATACTCAACTTGCAGGCTGTGAAGCTAAATTTAGAAACTTAGAGCATGATACACATGTTACAATAAGATATGAAAGAGATACATTAACAGGTATACACTCATTGCACAAATCAGTATATTATATAAAATATAAACTTTATTTAATCAACTATGTTTCATCTAATATCAATCTTACTAACAATCTTTTTAAAAAACATTTACATTACTAAACCAAATTATAATCTATTTCAGTTTCTACTGATATAGCAAACAAAGGTGCTTGGAAAGAATGTTTTTCAGTAAAGGAAATCAAACTGCCAACTGGATATTATTTTGGTATTACTGCTACAACAGGTGATCTATCTGACAATCATGAAATTTTATCAGTTAGATTGTTTGAGTTGGATTTACCAAATGATGTAAGTTTAAAATTGTTTTAGTAGATAAGTATACATAATAAAAATATGAGTCATAATGAATAAATTAATTTTTTTACAGCCAAAAGATGAAGAAGATAGATCAAAGATTATCCCATCTGCAACTTACTTTGAATCTCCAAGAGGTATAGTTGAATTATTTTCATAAATACAATGGATAAGCGATTTTTAGATCTTTGTACACATCAGAATTCATTTTTTCAGATCATGTTGAAGATCCAAAACCATCATCATTGAATGGAGTAAAAATTTTCTTGTTGATGCTTGTTGGTGCTTTAGCACTTATTGCTTGTGTTGTGATTGGAATCATGTTTTATCAAAAACACCAAGAAAATAGCAGAAAGCGGTTTTATTAAAATTATCTGTGCTTCAGTGAATTTTTCATATACTGAGAGACACTTGTTCTACTTGAAAATGGGTGCATTATAAAAAGAATGACAGAAGAGAAGGAATGGAGATAAGCGCCGACAAGTTGTGAACTAGTTTTTGAAGTAAATAAGTTAACCTGTGTGCCAGTGCATGTAAAGATATGTTTGTGGTTTTAGTGATATGAAATTTTAGTCCTTATTTAATTGATAAAGTCTTGCAATTACATCTTTTAATTTATATCGCAAGGAATAATGCGCGAATGATAATTATTAACGTAATATTTATGTTTTTATGAATACTTTATTTGGGAATACATTATTCATTTGGACATTCATTTTTTAATCTCCAAGGCATTTTTAACAATTGCATATTGAAATGTGAAAGCAGTTGAAGTCAGCAATACTCAAGTGGAGATGCTTATGAAGCATATACAATTGTGAATGCAACACTTTCCTCCTTTCAATTGCTTTTGAAGGAATATCAATAGAAAATATTAAAAGACTAATAAACTAGATTATATATTTGTATATAAATGAACGACACAACATTGTCTATAGCAAGTAATCTTAAAATAACTTCCTGCTGTGACATTACTGTTTTTATACGGAAAGCATGAATGTTCATTAAAAAAAGTCATGTATGTAATAAAAATCACTGTTTTGAGATAAAACTAAGATGTTATTGCAATTGTCTTTTCAAATTGTTGCCAAATGAAATAAATATATACCAACGAGTGAACATAATATTCATATTTTTTATTTATTTATATTACAAAAAACTAGAGATAAAATAAAAATACTAAAAAAACGCTTGTTCGTCATACTATTAAAACTTAATATTGAATATTAATTCATAATATCGAAATTTTTCCACTTTAATTCAATCACTTAACACTATGATCTCTGAATAAGTACAGAAATTTTTGTCAGTAGCCTGTTTAAATGAAATAAGATTTGTTATAAATTTCCGAGAATTTTCTTTACAGATAAATGAAATACAAGGCACATCCATTTTTAAAACCAAAAAAATTGTATACAATTAATCTTGGTCAACATATTTTTTATATTTTTGTATTATAAACTACATAATTTATTTTTAACAACTCAGCATCAATGAAGATGAAATATTCCTTACATTTTTTAAGTAATACTATGTTTTAGGCACAATTAAAATTATTATAGCTTATTATACCTTTAAAAATGAAAAAGCAATGCTTTTGTATTTAATTCTTATTTCATTTTTATGCATTTAGTCGACCGTTTAATACGATTTTAAGATTTGACACAAGTAATAATCACTACTTATATTCAAAGGTGAACAAGTGTTCTTTATTTTTATTTGAATGGAAGTAACGATCTAAATGTAGATTAACGATTAACAAATCAAGTCTAACTATAAAATCACTATTACTAATATTATTTAAATTTATTATTTAACGTAATAAAAAAATATTTTAATTTTTTATCTTTACAATTTTATGCTTTTACGGGATATATTTATACATCCAATCATTAAAGTTTAAAAAAGACGTCTAGAAATATAAAATTAAATCTCAATTTATTTAAACTCACCGAATGACGCACAACTCATTCAAATAAACAGATGCATACTTTCATGTACTTAAAAATATACTTGCAATATGTTTTTCGTTAATACCTGAGACAAGGGTAACGCAAGAGAAATGAAAATTTGTATTTTAAACACCATTTGGTAAAGTCAGTTAACTTACGTATTTCAATCATTATTTGGACCTTACCGATAATATATTTTAAACTGTGAGACTAAAACGAATCGTAAACGCGTCATCAATACCTTTTAGTACTTAACTAATCGAGGTTGATACATAATAATAATAATAATAATAATAATAATAATACATGGCATTCGTATTTTTATAGGTTCTTAGAACCTTTGTAGACACCCAAATTATGTAAGAAAAACTTATTAAATAACTTTCTGTATAAATTAACTTGTATATTACTCGATATTAACAATCAAATTCTTTATTCTTTTGCAATAGAAGCATTCAAAATTGTTGATTCAATTTTAATGATATAATTGATATAAAAAATTGTTGATAACGTTGTTTAAAAGTATATTTTTTCTAAAAATAATGAAAATTTTGGAAACAATCTTTAAAAATCGTCTAAGATATAAAATTTAAAAAAGTATGATTTTAACATCGAGTTAAGAATCTTAGAACTCTACTTAAATATTACGATGGGATTTAGAAGAAAATTCAGGACGGTCTTGCTACCTAAATAAATAGCTCTGATGACATCGTGGAAACCAATTCCAAGCCTTTGCTTTTTATGCGACTTGAGGTCTATCGTATGACAAACATGACAGCCTACCTCATCAAGTATAACGTGAGGTAAAGTACCACCCAAAAGTGACTCGCTTTCGAAACCTACGTTAGACAATGTTCCACTAAACCAGATCTTGTCTCCAGGGTAAATGTTCAGACTAAAGTTGGTGAATGACCTGTCACCCATTAAGACGACTTGTGCAGCGCTACCCCAAATGCCATTTTTCATCTTTACAGCTATCTCAAATTCATACCAATTCCAAGCTGACAAGTGACACTTACTCTTTTTTCTGCGCACGTTAAGGTAAGCTTTACAATTTAGCTTTCGAAGCTCATTTGTAATTCTGAAAAATGTAATACATTCTTAAAAATGAAATGATTTCTGATTAATTTTTTTGATAAATGTTTACTTACTTGTCACAGTCATCTACATGAGGTTCACCAAATGCACAACGCAGAGGATTAGCCAGCAAATTAGGCAAATAATCCAGAGCAAGAGCCAGATTATTTTTGATAGATTTGACGCGAGTGTTGGTTACATATCCTTCCCAGGAAATAGGAATACCTTCCAGTTGAGCACATTGTACTTGAATTTGGGCCTTAGACGAGGACTCTTCCCACGCCGGCTGATGACAGTAGTTCTGATACTGTTCCCAACTGAGTTCAGATGGCATTTCAAACGGATTACTTTCAATGCCTGATGAATGGTCTTTGTAACCAGTTATCATTGGCCATGTAAGGAATGCGCCAGCAGTAAATCCAAGAACTAACTGTAAACAACAAATTAAACAATATAAAATATTTGAAAATTAATAAATTTATATTCTACTAATTTAGCGTTTTTACAGTTAAACATACCTGAACACATGTAATAAGCCAGTTGAATCTTCTGGGAGTTCTGGTCTTTCTCAGGTACCAGGAAGCAAAAAACGGTGTGCCACCAAGTATCGCCGTAATACCGATCCTCATTAATAAATCACTCTCAGACATATACTTCGCAGTAGCAACTATCGGCAAGACGATCGAAGCCAACCCAACTATGGGCAAGAAACATACCATGCCAACAAGTGCTAAAGCTCCTCTGATCAGCCCATACCATGTGGCACTCTGAGAGCTTAATATAGCAAGTTGCCACCAACTTAAAGTAACGCAATGCGGAATCAGAATCTTGTACGTTCCCCGCCAATTATCTCTAGCAGCCATTTTTAGAAATAGTGCAGGGATCAGTAGGTAAAAAACAAGACGGAAATTCAAGCAGAACTCTATACCATTACCTACGACGTATGATGCAAAAGTTGGCACCTTTATGTCAAGAAATCGCCAAGTCTGCGCTACCACGACGTCCATTTCATATGGATATTTTGCTAGGACATTCACGCTAAAGCTAAACAACGCCAGAAAGTCTGGGTACCGAGATGTCGTATCATTCCAAACGAAGTTCAGTAAACTAATCAATGTTAATACAAATGCTATTACGGTAAACTCTGATTGAGGCGTCCACTGAGTTGCTACCATAGGGAAAAGAATAAGATTAAGCAGTAAGGCTAAAAAGAAATGAGCGTAAGGTTTGAGATTATTGCGGCAAAATTGATATTCGGCTTCTTCTGGATTTAAACTGCCACCTGAGTAGCTAAGAAATAAACGTGACCAAACCCTAAGGTCACTAAGCTCACGCTTTCTTTGTAGTATTTGAAAGGTAGCGATTGTCATTACAACAAAAGACAAATAGTAGAGAACCAGTGGTACGAATAGAACGACACTTTCAGCCCCCAAAAGCGCGTGAAGAAGTACCAGGATTATAGCATGCAGATGAGTAGTAAACAAGATTTTTCGGAGTGGTAAACCTCTATGACCAAGACTTTCTACGAGCCATATGTAGAGACGTTTCAACGATGCTAGAGGGTGGACAAAAGGACGTTGAAGTAAAGGTATAGCATCTAAATCCATTTGCGCTGGCTCAACGAGGCAAACCACACGCGAGACAATTGGTAAACAACCTCGCGCGTAAGAAGCTGCAGCAGAAACCAATGCTGCTTCAGTAATTTTCTCTCCTTGGGGTGCTGACCAGTCTATTAAAAAAAGGAATAGTCTTATTATAAAATTATTTCTTTTTTCTACTGCAAGCTTTCAATGTCTATTGCTATTATTATATTACCCTGAGATACATCCTGAATTCTGTTTCTGTCTTTGTACGATTGATCTGGGCTTGAATCATCATCAGAAGATAATTCATGATCACAGCTGTCTCCAGTCAAAGACTTTTGCAAATGATTTTTACCATTAACATAGCGAGTATTGTTTGATTTATCACTTGTAGAAGGAAATACCAAGTCTCTCATGCACCTTTGCAACTGTTCAGTTGTGATGAATTCTTCTCCATTAGACAGACTGTTCAATAAATATTTATGATTAAATACACTTATAATTAACATTCTTGCTTTATCTACATAAAATTTTTCCATACCTTGTAAACATTTCTCTAGCAGCCCGCCTAGCAAGCTTTTCATCCTGAGACATGTCAAGACAACTTTTCACATCATAGTAATTATGTTCAGTGATTCCTCTTCCACTTGCTAAGCATTTACGCAGAATATCTGTAGCTTCTAAATTACCCTGTTCTGATGCTTTGGTCAACCAATACACACCAAGTTTAGCATTTTCCTCTTTATCAACGTCTAATTCTAAAAAAAATAATCGATTTTAATCTGAAATAGACCCAAAAATTTATTAACTTAAATTCTTATTAATTTATAAAGCTTACCACAACATTCATCCAAAAGTTGTTTAGCTAAAACAACTTGGGATTCTGGACAACCATCTTCAGCCAGCTGTGATCGCAATCTTCTGAGAGAGCCTTTTGGTCCATCTACGCAAGGACCAAAGAACATAAGCTTTATAATTTTACAACATCTAATCAACTTTTTCAATAACATTCAGCCTATTTCACATGGCATTGTTCTACTGATACAATTCTTATCTCAAAAAGTTAATTATTTCTAGTTGTAAAGGCAACTTTATGACTACATGACTGTTTATTTACAATTGAATAAGTATAACTAACTTATTTTATTATTGTTTATATGATCAGTACAACTAAACATGTAATACATGTCTGTATAAGTAGTCAAAACAGTGGCTTTATCACAAGTAATTGTGCATTAAAAGCCAAGTATACAATTAGAATAATCAGTCAATTTATTGGGCATTCAAGTACACAGAGGTGAAGTGACTTGCATTGAAAATGGAACTAGAAATTTATCTATTTTTGCATGCTCTAAAAAAATGGCATAAAAAAATCCCTGGCAAAAAGTAGTTGGCCTATCATTATCACATAAGTACTCAATTGAAAAGATAAACAAAAATTCATTGCGATACTGTATCCTGTATAGCACCTGTTTTGGTCAAAACTCAAAATTATGCAAGGTAGTGCAGCGTTACTCTTGCATAATTACGTGTTGTGCCGCACGCGAAAGTGAATTTCGAAAAGAAAAACAAAAGCGCGCATCCAAGCATAACAAGTGTATGGTATCGATCCCGAACTCCGCGCTCCGAGAGCCGCTCGCGGAACCATGACTCCCCCGCAAAAAGCACCTTCGAGAGCATCCCCGCGAATCGATCGCTCACGCGTCGAGCCGTCGTCGTCGTCGTCGTCGGAGGTGTGCAGGGCGAGCGACAGCCTCAAAACAAAACGATCGCCGCGCAAAAAAGCCATGATTATGCATTTGGCATCGCAGGCGTCACGTCCCAACTATACTTATATTACGCACGCAACGCTGCGCACACAGTGCGAGAGTATAAGCGAGAACCGTTGAGCGTCTTACGCATAAGTACACACAGTCGCGCGGAGCTCTCGGAAGAGAAGAAGAAGCTTACCGTGAAGGGACCACTGCTTCCTGCCGGACTTCCCGGAGCTGAGCGGCACGACACCGGCCATGTCGTCCTCCTCCTCCTCCTCCGCAGCACGTGCCCGGCTTCCTCCCTTTTTTTGCGGCCTGTCCGAGTCGGTATAATTGAGAGGCAGAGCTCAGCCGTGTGCGAACAACTCGACAAGTGATCTACTCGTACACTTTACTCTTGATCTCTGCACCGCCGAGAGGGATGCCCTGCGCTATACCTCTGCTCTCCCGCGAAGCGTCGAGGCTGCGTGGGAAGACGAGAGAGCCGTTCTCTCTTTTTCTCCCCCTCTCTCTCCCTCTATTATGCGACTCGCGCTTTCGCTTTCGCTTTACCTATATATAGCTGTGATGGTGTGTATAGGTATGCACCGCTGCAGTCTCTCTCTCTCTCTCTCGCTCGCACTGGGTTTGTAGGTTACGGATGCAAATGGGTAGTGCGCATGCGTCGAGTTAAAAGCGCGCGAAACGAAAGGTAATTTTTATTTTTTTTCTCCAGGATATTGTGCGATATCCTATGCGGGGAAGGCGTTGGGGAGCTGTGCTTTTTTTTTGAGAAAAAGAGAGATGTGACGTAGGCGGCAGTGGGACTGAGACTGATATGCGGATGTCTTGTAACACGGCGGCATTCGTCGACGGACACACACAACTGCGTGTATACGGAGAAAAGCGTGGGGGATTTGAAAGTTGATTTTTGCGAGGAGCTCGCAATTGCAGCCAGAGGTCGGATGCGTTGGTGTAAGGAGGCAGTGCGGTATCGCTTCTGTTTGTGGATTTGCCGTTGGGAAAATGTTCTTTATATTTTCAAATATCGTGTGTTTAATACCGTTTTTTTTTCTCTTGATGATTCACGTTCTAGCGTATACCTATATATACACCTATGAGGTACACAATAATTTATGGAGATACGAAAGTGCAATAAAAATAATTTTTAAAAAATCGCGTTATCGTTTACGCAATCGCTTAATCACTTGCGCAACGCGTGTAATAAAAAATGAAATTACGAAAAATGAAAACATATTTGCCCTCGGATTGTGTCATTATTTTCCATTTCGAGAAGTTTAAGTTGATATTTTACAATCTCGCGAGAACGACGTTCAAACAAATATTTCAAAAATTTATCTCTGATATAGCATGTTGCTATTTTATGCAGATCCCGTCTTTAGATTAAATACGTATGTTCGTATCTTATCTCGCTAGAATTTCATTAAACTGATAGTAATTTTTTTCACATATTATACAACGCCTTATTATACTCCACTTTTTATATAAACTCTCTCGTGCTATAAGATATATGTATATTAAGAGTGAAAGAAGTGATAAATATAAGGATTATGGGAAGAAATTAAATTTACTTGTGGAAATGATTAAAAACTGGTGTATTTTTTAAAACTGCTATATCAACAAAAGATATATAGTTAACATTTAAATCCTATATTAAAAAACTATGAATACTCTAAGCAAAATTAACTTTATCTTATGTCTTAGAAAAACATGAATTGTACGGTTCCTGATAAATAATAATTAACTTTTATCCATATAATACGAAATCACATCCACATTTATACATATAGTGTACTTATACAAGTATAATAGTCAATACACCAACGATTATTATAGCATACATAATAGCACATAATATATAATATACATGTATATAAAATCAATCGTTGAATATACAAAATTTCGCTGAAACAGGCCTACAGCCTTGTGTGCAATCTCATTATTGCCTTTTGCGAAGAAGCGCAATTATTTTATTGATCGGTTTATTGTAGCGTATTATATTGTGTCGTGTGCGCAAGTATAATAAATATTGTTCATCGGAGCCAGTCCCATATCGATGATATAATGATAACGTCGTTTTGCAAGTCTAATAATCCGAGCGATCGCATAGCCGTGAAAACTATAATGCTGCAGTGTAGACAGGCGAAAGCAAAATATAGTTTTCTTCGTAATATTAGAGCTGAACGTCGCTGCTTTTTTTCTCTCTCCCCGCACGGCTGATCCTATATTTTTTATCAGTCAAAATAATAGCTCTCCCCGTGGGGATAGATCGCTGCGATATGCTGTCTTCAGCAAAACCACGTCTGAGCCGGCTCCTCGTTTAGTCAAAAGTCCGCTCTCATGCCCGCTCCAGCGCTGAGGAAAATGAGGAAAATCAGATGTCAGCTTTGGAAATCGATCGGAAATTCAAATTTCGCACCGTGTGGTATAATCGACATTACGAGTATAGACAATAAGTTGATGAAAAACTTTGTTAAGCTTCAAATGAATGAAAAGAAAAAAAATATTTTTTTTAATATTTAGTTTTAGTCGAACTATAAATGCGTATATATAATATATAATAATAATTTTATCTGACTTTCCGGTCGACTGGTTCCCAAATATAAAGACTATATAGCTATGTATTTCTTTTCTCTGTTACATTCGTGTCAGTGACTGTATGACGCACCATTTGTAGGCCACAATACGAATACTTACAAATTATTGGGGCTGATGTATGGCGGTGGATTTGGCCGGACGTACGAGTTACTGTGATCTTTCGTGACTCTGAAAAGAAATGAAAGAAGGTATTCATGAAATATTTTTCAATAGGCGTCAGTCGGTATACGTCTTCAATCCGCTATTGTGCTAAATAAAATTTCATTTTTTTTTTTGTTCAGGAAATTAAAAAAAAAACTAAAAAAAATACAACCAACTAGATTTTTTATAGCCAAAATAAAAAAAGAAAATAATAAAAGATAGTTTACATACCTAGGGCTGCGATTGATTGACTGGGAATCGCTGAGTGTGGGACTGCAGGATGGCTGATTAGCCGAGAGCGATCGAAGTGTTCCTCTACTGCTGGAAGTGGCCGCGTACTGGATCATCTGTACTCCGTTGGTTCCGCCGTTGTCTGTCAGCAGAGGAGTGCCTCTTTTTCCGTTAGACATTCTAAAACAGATGAAAATTTAAAAAGTTTTTATGGGACTTTGATACGATACGGATATACATCAATTTGAATTCGTATTTAAAATTGATATTTGAAATGAACACTAATTTTTCTGTACGATATTGAGTGTATTCAAATCAAAATTGGTTAGACATCATTTAATCTTAACACACATTTAGAATATTATTGTGTCTCGCGAATGAAAACTCGATTCATTGAGTAAAAAATAACTGAATCTAAAATGCGAACGATCAATTCGAACAAAAGAAAAGAATTAAATAAGTTTAATGTATTAATTTGTTCAAGTAAAGTTGATATTTATGTATATACAGTGTTATGTAAGACAAGCTTTACTCTACAATAATTAAAATTTGGAGCACAATAAACTCATGTATTCCGCAATGTAACAGATTGTAAAATTAGATTTCACTTCGCAGTGCGGTGCCACGATAATTGCATTTAGAAAATTCGAATAGAGTACGTGAAATAATTGCAATGCTAACAGTACATTCTAGAAAATTAGATTTTCATACGCCATTGCATATTTAGCATAAATTACACCAGAACAGCTTACATTCCTGCCGAAGACTAGAGGAAATTCAGACTAGAGCAAATAATTTTTTATGTGGTTTCAAAAAAGCTAATCTCACTATTTGTTTACAGATTTAAACGTATTTTTTGTGTATATCTGTGCATAATTTTACAGATAATGTTTCTAACGTGTTTATATTTATGTTTATAAAATAATGTCAAAGTGATCTAAATTTGTGCGCAACAAATATATTTATTTATAATCTGTTAAATATAAATTTAACAGATTAAAAATGTCTGATGTAATTTATTCCTATTTATACTTTGTGCATCTTTCTTAAGCAGCTCCTTGAATCTCTTATATTAATAGACTGAGAGAAATGCCTTATTCAAGCAAGAGCAAATAATCTTGAAATAACTTGTCAAAAGGAAAAAGCCCTTTGAAGCAATGTATCCCTCTTTACGCTTAAATCTAGTTATACGTTTGATAAACATCTTTCGACATCTTTCCAAGGTAAAAATATTTTATTTCATAAATTTTGTAATTATTTATTTCAGGCTCTCAATTTAGAAAATAACGACTTACTCGTCAAATAAATAATTTAACCTTTACATTTTATTAATAAAATCTTTATTTTCGGCAATAATTGGTTTATATAAACATCAAAAGAATCATTTTCCACGGAGTATGAATAATATGAAATCTTACCACTTTATTGCATGAATTTATAATCAACTGAATACAATGGCGCATAAAACATCTTAAATAAGTAATTTGAGTGTACCCCACTGAATATTCAACTTCTTAATTTCCTCATAACATAATCTGGCTAAAGTATTTTCTCAATTCTTCCAGAAATTATTGTTACCCTGCAATCATTTCAACATTTTCGAATTATGACAGTATATCTCCTTCTGCATCTAATAGAATTAAGATAACAATTGTTTTATTTCACTTTTTCATTTTTTAATCAAAGGGACGTTGTATGGATCAAAGTCCATTCCAATTGCGCTTGTTCAGAGGCTTTTCGTCGAGCGGCAAGTTCAAAGCTCGTTAACGTGACACGTCCGTTTCAAATTAAACTTTTCACTGTCCCTCTTTCTCTCTGCATCTCCCTTTGCAACCGGTAAACGAGGCTCGTCGAATTACGAGGCAATTGAATCCGAATTTCGCATTGAATCGAGCCTTTAGAGATGTATTCGCGCCTACTTTATTGTGTATACGCTTTATTCTTTTTATGTAGTTAGGATTTTTTCTTAACAGCGAGGTCGAGAGTCGTTGAACACTTAGTGTACTTCAAACATGGTGATTTACCTGTGCGTTTCGAATTAATTAACGCCCGTTAATTAAGGCTGGATCACAATTTTTTTCGCATAGTTTAGTTTTAGTTCTTTATTAGTGGGTAATTGTTTGCGCAACTAAAGTACATTTTTTTCGCAATGCTTGATGTCGTGACTAATACCGTACCTATGACGCTTATGATTAATGAATGTTATAAGGAATAAAATTGATAGAAATTTTTGCATTGCAGCAATTCATTAATTTCCTTGTGTTATTAGAGTACTCAGTATGTAATATAACTCTAAAAGGAGCATTTTGTCTTAACAGGCATACCCCAGTAAATAAAAAAAAAAATTTCAAGTATAATAATGATCATAAAAAAGGTTACATTGGGGTATTAAGGATGATATAACAGTGGATAAAAGTGAAACAAATCTTATAAGAGATTGAAATAAAAAAAATTGTAATTAAAGTCCAATTTACGAGTTTAAATCCTCGTAAATGACACTATTTACATTCATGCAGGTAGCTTTTTTTAAATATCAACTTTTACTCGGGCTTTAATAACCTTCTATAAGTATATTTTAGTACGTACTTATACAGATTATTGCCTCACAAATAAAATATTTTAATTCTGAAGAAAGACATCATACCTGAAAATCGATACATTAAATTATGGCATTTCGCATTCAACTGCGTATCTTTCCAGAATTTTGGTTTACATTTGCACTTTCGTCTTACTACATTTGCAGAATTTTCATTACATCGCATTCAAAAGATATGAGCTTGAAAAAGTTATCTGTTAGATTCAATATCAGGACTTTAAATACTAGATTGTAATTGTTAACAATTTAACAAAAAATATAGCATTTTTATACCGTCTTTTCTAAATCTCAAGACTTAAAAAATTGAATTAATTCTTTAGATTTTCCCATATAAATGTGAATTAAGGGGACTGATACACCTTTAAAATGTTAAATAATGAAAACTTGAATTTTATTTTTTATTATTTTGACATTGTTTAAATAATGTGTTATATAATGGTATTAGCTTATATATTATGTTATAAACATAAAACAAATTAAGGAGAATTTTTTTCATTTTTAATTAAACTTTTTAATAAATTGTATGCAACATTTTTGAATCTTAATTATTTGAAAATTCCCACATTCGTCTGGAAACTACATGTTTTTAAAGCAGATCTGGACCTTTCAGAGTGCTCTCCGATGCCCAGATTCAACTAAAGTCTGCGGTGAATGAATAAAATGGAATTCATGGGTTTTTGCCTTCGAAGACATGTTATACCTGGAACATGGCATATATATAAAAACTGTTTTATGTTGTTAACATTATTTATAAGCTAATACCATTATAAAAAACATTATTTAAGCAATATCAAGTTATAAAAAAGTAAAATTTAGTTTTTCATTTTTTAACATTTTAAAGGTGCATCAGTCCTCTTAATAATATCGCCCCATTATTATCGCGAGTCGCTTGTAAAGTTCTCCCGTCTTACGAGCATATGCACTAAGATTTTATTATCACAAGTGATAATCGTCGCCTGTGACTAAGAGTAAGTGCAGCAGATAATGCGCTTGTGTTTTTTTATGTTATTCTAACTTTTAATTTTCAAGTTTGTGCAAGAGAGAGTGAGATATCATTCTCGTTTGGAAAAAATGCAAAGTTAATTTTTGCAATAGCACTGATCAATGCTTAGAACAAAAGCTCGTTATACTATATGCTGTAAAAATTGCTTTAATCTAATTTTCATGTACGGCTTTGTAATATATGGGCTTTCAGCTCCACTCAGGCCTTTTTTAATAAACGTCTTAGATGAAGATAGAACCTTAATCGAGAAATTAGTAATGCTATTCATGAATGTCCGTTAATATTTTTCTCCACCATGTGATTACACCGTCACACTCGTGTAAATAGGTATATTTGTATACGTATACTTACGAGGAAAGTCCATGACCTACTCTAACTACACTTACGCATCTGGCTTAAATTGTAAGAAATGATGTTCTTTGGCAAAAAAAAAAAAAATAGCGTATGTGCGTTTCTCAATTTTTCTTCCAATATTTAAGCACTTTCCGTGGTACTCCGGGAACCGCGATATCCACCAACAAGTGTTCAGTAAAATCGGTCATACATAATCCGCAAATACGCAATCTTTACACTGCACCAACAATGTAAATAAATTTTTCGATTTACTTCGATGATTACAAAAAAAAATTATCCTCCTCATTACGATCGAGAGTTATTTTATTGGATTTGATTAACGAGAAATTCGTAATAGCAAACAGTGCATTCAAGGCTTACCGAGTGTCGCTGGGCAGAGTGTAGTGGGAGAATCATATGAGTATATTCTGCCTATAAAAGGTTATCGTCCTTCGATATGAAAATCACCAGTGTAATACGAGAGCTTAATCAGTGTAAACGGAGTAGCTTTAACAGCTGTAAGAATAATGACGTTTCTGGTAGTTTTTTTAAAAAGGGGCAACAAGTCGCTCGAAAAACTTGTCCTCGCGCTGAATAATCAGGAGCGGAGTCTTGAACAAGATGAGAACGATTAAGGTATGTAATTTATTGCGATTTCAAATCAGCCCTTTAACGATCGGCTCTACTTCTATAAGGTATAAAAAAATCGGTTTAAAATTTTTCTTTACGAATATTGTAATAATGTTATTGCAACAAAGTATGAAATATTTACTATTCATTAAGCAGTTATTGTATATTTAGGACCTATATTGAAAGGACAAACTTTAAACAACTTGGTTTTGTTTTATAAGCAAGTCAGTTGTCTTTTCCGCCTCTGCTACGTTATGGCGCGAAATTTGAATTTCTCATTGACTTTCAAACCCCCGCTTAAGCTCGCGCTGAATATTTCAGAGCGCCGAGCCACATCAAAGACCAATGAAGTTCACTCGAAGTTTCGACGAAGATATAAATTCAAAATATTTAAATGACAAGTAAATATAACTGC
The DNA here is from genome assembly GCA_018906965.1 of Philotrypesis tridentata. Classification (NCBI taxonomy): domain Eukaryota; kingdom Metazoa; phylum Arthropoda; class Insecta; order Hymenoptera; family Pteromalidae; genus Philotrypesis; species Philotrypesis tridentata. The sequence goes on from JACCIB010000014.1 coordinate 4,380,737, forward strand.
TCGAGAACTATATAATTCGAGTAGGATAACGTCAGCTGGAAAAAAATCACTAGATCCACGTAACGTCGGAGACGGGAAAGAAAATACAACTGTTACGTCGACGTAAAAAAATCGCTCTGTTTCTCTCTATCTCTCTCTGTAAACTGACAGTCATCCATCTCCCCTGAATATTTGCTCTTCCTCGCGATTCGCTCTTCTTTTTCCACTTGGTCTTCTCCCCAAGCCTTTTCTTTCTCTATACATACTATACAGGGAACGCGTGTACACATGTATATAAAACGCACGCGGCCGCGAGGTAAAAATTAATGAGGTCGCCTGCTTGGCGATCATTCGTACTTCTCATCTGAATGACTCTTTGGCTCGAGAAAAAGCCAATGCATTTACCTTCTTGTAATATATGTATATACTGTATATACATATACGAGAAATACATGGTCTGTGTTTCTTTTTTTTTTCTTTGTTTTTTGCCATTTCGAGCGACCAGCGTGCGACTCCGCGATAATTCAATTTCGCGTTAGCGCAAGAGACGCGCCGTGATGCCATTTACGTGCGTCATTTAAGTGCGTGCTGCTGCGCGAGAGACGGCAAAGGAAAAAAGGCTAATTCAGCTGCGTTTGACGAAAATTAGAGCGGGGAATAGCGCGATGATTGCGTTTCGAGAGTTGGCCGATTGATTGGTGGTCTATGAGGATTTTCATCGGCTGCAGAATTGCTTCGCGAGGAACGACGAATTTTGAAGTATGTTGATTTTTTAGACACGCTGTATCCATGTGCAGCGTATCGAATTTGGAATTTTCGCGTTTTTTATTTTTTGAACGCACGCTTGCTTGGATTTTGCGCTGTTATCGATTATGAAAACGCACTCTATTGCTTTTATTTATTTCTTTAAATAACGCATAAATCTCTGCTAAATCCGTATATTTGGACGTTCGATGCCATACTATATCATCAGCTAAGTGCGCACACTGATTCACTGGAATAAATGGCTTTAATATTAAGCTACGACTCCTTTCTCAAGATGTTTTAAGTACCACTTTAGAGCTTTTAATTTGAATAACAGTTTAACAAAATTTTTGTAGTATGAAGAAACTCAATTTTTAAATTTATCCCAACTTATTTTATTGCATTTTCTCGGTTAAAAAGAAATCATTGAAAATAAAAATTCCTCAATTTTCACTCGAAAAGCGACAGTTCTTTAAAACATTTTTTTTAAATTGGTTGATTTAAGTTATTTAGTCGGAACCTCTCTCGCAGACACTTAAATACACCGCAAATTAATAGAGGCTTTTATAGCAGCTATATGGCTTGAAGCAAACACGAGACACTACTGCTTACGGTACAAATAGAGAAACGACCGCATTCCGTCGGAAATTTTTGATACATCTGCGCGACGACACTAATTATTCCGCGTTCTATAATTTTTCAGGTTTTAAAAGGTATTTCGGTTCTCTCGATTCGGAGCAATATATTACGTTCGCGCGCTCTAAAGTCGTTATTGAAATCTTCATCACGTTATCGAATTGTTTTCCAAATTGCTCTCTCAAATTCTATTAATAACGGATTTGGTGATGTTCCACCATTTTAGAAACCACATTTTTCGAAAACAATGTGAGTTCCGAGATCCTTCGCCAAGGCCGTAGTAGCGACGCGTGAATTCATTCATAATACTCGTTTTGATGAATAATTAATACTAAATAAATACGGGAAGAGGCTGAAAATAAAATACACGCTTATAACAACGACTCTGCTCTATGAATTTAAAAAATGTTGTTTACGGCCCTAAACCCGATTGCGTATATATACATGCATACACCTTACGTGTCAATTTAAACTGAAAAAAATCCACAGTACACACGTTGGACTATACGCTTATTAAAGAGAATCCGATCTCGGCGCACGAGACGACCGAGAGGTGGCAAAGGTCGAGGTGAAAAGTCCAGATGATTTGTTTCACGGAATCGCGCGGCTCATCAATATTGCATTATCCAGCGTTCGCGAGCCCAGAACGAGAAAAAAGAAAATCAGCTCAGTTCGAGAGGTATTACCATATAAGCGAAATAAGAGTAGTCCGCTCTCGGCTTTGTATAAAACTTGCAAATACACTTATCGCAATGACTTAATCAAGACACGAGTGCGTCTTTAAAGCGGGAGCTACGCACGCGCCCGAACCATAAATCGTCTCGCCGGACGATACAGGCCGTAACCTTGTGTATCTCTGCTTTAAAAAAAAGAGGAGACAGAGAGAGAGAGAGAGAGAGAAGGAAAAAAATTCCGAAAAATCGAGAAGAAAAAAGCATTAGAATTCTGAAAAGAAGCCGCGACGTTGTCGTCACATGCGGTTGGCGCGCGCGCATTTACATCCAAATTCGGAGCGTGTGTGCACACGCGCGCGCGCGCATGCTCACTCATAAATTTTATGCGCGCCATGCGCCGAAAATATTCTGCGCGACTTTTAAAATCGTTACGCGCGTAAGGAACGGAAATGGATGTATATGCGTGTATAAATGCGTACATATAATTCGTCTAGAATCCTCCAGATTTTTCACGCAAATTTTATACTTTTCCTACTCGTATATATACAACGTTTCAAACTCAATAATATAAGTATCTATACGTACAACTCTCTCGCGATGCACATTTACGTATTATATACATAGTATACGCTTTTGTGGATATATATGTATGAACACAAGTGTAGGCGCGACGTTGTCATCTCGATCGAACTTTCGCCAAGAGATAGCGCTTGAACAGCGGATGCGACTGCGAATATAGTGTATATATATATATATAAGTCAACTGCAGCTGTTGTTATCTTGAATACACTTATGAAGGTGTCTAGCTTGCGAAGTTTCGAAAGCAATATACTCGAACGAATTATTGTACACGAAGTTGCCTTGCACATAAATTTAGCGTAAAATTTATTATCCGACAAAGAAATGATTCGGGCGCGAAATACGAACTTTGGCTATAAATTTGAATTCTTAATTGCGCCGATCAAATGCCTTTAACAATATATACTATACGCATTATGATTCCAAATTAATAACGTAAGAATCGAATCTCTCATATAGGCGAGTATACAGAGCTCGAGAGCTTCGGAAGCTTCTTATACGCGGGCGCGCGCGCGCGAAGCAAAACTTCGAACAATAGGCAATCGGGCGCAGAGCCTACATATAACGAAGAGTAATAGAAGCAAAACACTTCCGCGCTGCATATTGTTGCTCGCGCTCTGTACATACACACACGACGTATATAGCCATCGCTATAAAAGTGCGCAAAGAGAAAGAGAAAGATTGTATACATGTGTGTGTATATATACGAACGGCAAGTAGCGCAACGAATCGAGTGATCCGCTATATAAGTAGCGGCGTTAAAATTCAATCGTCGGGCGTCATCTCCGCCGGGCAATTACGACTTTGATGCTCTTGATAAAGAAGCTTCTAAGAATAGGTTGATATGTAGGTCGCTCTTTTTATAGACGAGCTTGTTCGTTGCGTTTTTCTTTTCTTCTCTGTTTTTCTTTTTTTTTCACTTCGCGGCGCCTCTGTCACTTGGCGTGTGTGTACCACCAGACTTTTTTAAATATCGCAATCATCATTAGTACCACAGTAAGTAGCTTTCGTCGATTCGATCGGCAGCGGTATAGCCCACAATACACACGAGCATTTTTATATTCGAAGGAGAGAGAGAGAGAGAGAGAGAGAGAAAACGAGACCGCGCCGTCTCGCATCGGAGAGGTGAAGAGACGGCGTGACGTCGAGCTTATATATCTAGAGGGCGGCGGGAGGGGGAGGGGGGGAGAGGAAGACACACTTTGCATGCATAAATACATAGGCGTTACATATATATGGGTACACACACACATATATATATATATATAAGCGCAGCCTGACAAACAGACTACTGTATACGCGTTACGCAATGTTGACGCGCGCGCTCGCATAGATATAGGTCAGTCCTGACGATGCAGCCTTATCGACGCGCATGTATATATATATATATATATATATATATATACAAGCATTTCCATCAGCTCCGACGCGACGACGTCATATATAATCCGCTCGCGAGAGTCACACGCAACGCAAGTGCGCAGCGCGGCGCGCATATGCACGAGCCTTGCGCGCACATATATATATGAATAAGTATACACTCTTAGCGGAGCTCATTGTTGCAAACACGATGCTCTCTTTCAGGCGTTCTTATACTTATGTTCGCGCGAACGACCGAGCAAAAAGGTCTTCGATCGTGTTTACACGTTTGGCGTGTATCGATGGACTGTACGCTGGTTATACCGGTTCGCACCGTCGTATTATATGTACGCGTATTGATTTCCGTAGAGTCGATTGAAAATTCAAATTTCGCGCGCCTTGTAACGCACGGCTGCGCGGCGGCAGAAGAAAATCCAGCCAATAGAAATCTAATTGTAATAAATCAGACGAGAGACGCTTACCCTCGCGCGGTGTGCGTGTAATGCAAGTTCGTGTATTTTAACGACTGAATGATAAAACTTTGAATAAGGTGTGTGTACGAATATCGCGTTATATCAAGCAAATTTTCTTATTTTTCGACTCTTGATAATTTTGAAGTCGTCGTATAATCGTCGTCGGTAATTTGAAAAATCTTTTTTTTTTATAAACCAGATATGAAAGACGAGCCCGGTCGACCAAAAATTCAGAAGTTCTCTTTGAAAATTAATTTTAATTTTAACAAGAAACACTTGTCAAAAATTTTAGTTATTTTTGAGACCTAATGGTATTCAATGCAGCACCTTTTCTCAAATTTATTTTTGATTATGATGATGTTCGTTAAGTAGCTGTTCTATATTTTGATTTGAAAATCAAAATTTTCTTGCGATCCACTGCCAAATCGAACATTTATCTCGGCATTAAAGCTGCGAGCAACGAAAAATTACCGTAAACTTCTTTGCGAGGAAAGAAATAGTCAAAGACCGAAAGCGTACACGCAGGAATTTACCGGCATTCCATTAAAAAGCCTTACATTTATAACTGCGCGCATATAAGATGGAATTTCAAAGGAATCACGTGTATAAATAATGTTTTTGACGAAGTTTTAAGAGTACTTTAAAATATGGCTGCGGTAATTATTTACAGAGAGATGGAAAAAGGAGAGGGGAATCAAGCCCGTTCGTTGCCGACTTTTATGATTGTATATAAGCCCTTTAGAGTGATGCAGTCGTCTTATTGTTTTACAACGAAGAGGAAAGAAAGTTGCGCCGTAAATGCGACCATACGATGTGATAGACATTCGGATATGCTAAGGGTCGCTCGCTGTCAAGGTCAGTGCCGCAAAACAAGAGGATTAACAACCTTGTCTACACAAGTACTTTTAAATTTATATTTTATATTTTTATTTATATTTCAACGTGCGATTGTGTGATTGTCATGAAAATAATGGTCTAACAACGCATTTAACAAAGGAAAATATGACAGAGTTAATCGTCACTAATTATTACGTAAATACATTTGCAAAGCGACGCGTTTATAGATTTGGAAAATTTCCGTGTGAATTTCGAATCACAGAGATCTTCTGAATTGCAAATCAGCGGGGAATTATTTACAATAAACGTTCTAAAGTTGATAATAATTTATAAGTCGACTATAAAGAGATCTGACGCAGTTATAAGTATAGTAGCCCTGCGGCCGTATCCCCCTATAATAGCTCTATAAAACAGCCAACTTTGTATAACACATCGCGAAAGGTATATTTGGAAGTAAAACTGATTTGGCAATAAAATTTCCCGAATAGATCTGACTATTTTTTGCAAATATATCAAAAATAGCATTTGTTCCAAACTAAACAAAACAGCGTATACGCGTGGCCAATGTGGTATTGCCTTATGAAACGAACCTTCTCAAACAACGTTATTAATGCAACATTTGCCGCCAATTTTTATGATTTGTCGGGATTCGAAGCTGCGAAACGTAAGAACTCGGTGGCTCGGTTGTTACAAACTGCGATTTCTCGATATATAGTTTCATCAAAGTTAAGTACAAACATCCGACTCGGACGATTAGTGAAAAATACGTATTTACATCGACGTCACATTACAGATTTTCTTGTGATATGTACACGAAAAATAATTAATAAGTACGAGAAAAGTGACGTTAGCGTGGTTTGTAAAGGATTTCGAAAGAAATTAAGAAATTAGCGTACTTATCGTAAGCGCGCTGCTTTCATTTGTCACATTAATGTCCATTTGGTCAGGAACCCCTGCATAAATTAATTGTACCTCCTCGCCTCTCCACTATAAGTCATTTGGACAGGAAATAATTAAAATCATTTCACGGGGAATCGTCAAAATATGAAAATTATTGAATTATATTATTCACCCGACGTATCGCTGCCAATTAAAGCTATTTAATTACTAATTATTTTAATCGTATATACAAACGTTTTTATTACCATAAATTATTTTACCATATACACGATGAATATAATTACAATGGCTTTAAATTGTACATCATGCGCAGAGACAGGAATCAATCATGAATTACTCGCCACGTATGTGATGGCCGATAATTACAAGCCCCGATTATGGATCAATCATCGTGTACGTTTCAAAATAATTAAGCGACCGCGCGCGCGGCCGTGATTTAGCTCGAGAAGAGAGAGAGAGAGAGAGAGAGAGAGAGAGAGAGAGAGAGAGAGCGAGAGAAAAAAGAGAGGCAAGAAAATCGATTCTTCACGCGGACGGATTTGAATGACAAAAAACACCATTTTCGTGACAATCGTGAATCAGCCTCGCGCAATACAAGTCGCGACGACGACGAAGCACGCGCGAAGTAGGGCAGTTGCGCAAATGTAAATATAGACGCTATATACGACCGTTATCTCTCCGCGCAACGCGCGGACGAGTGACGTCAAATTTTTTTAGAAAATCACAGAGCGAGGCTCACGCGTTGATTGAAGAGCCGCGCTGCACGACGTCGTCGCACACGCGCGCGAAGCGGTATTACATTTTCTGTGCTTGAAAGTATAAAGCTGCAACTAACATGTGTGTTATATACGCGGTTCAAATGCGCCCGTCGACGCACACGCGCGTTTACGTATTACACAGCTACTGTACGTATGCGTATTTGCCGACCCGTCGCACTTTTACGCTATATGCGCGCATTGCCCTAGTATACCGCATATTGTGTATACATCTCTTTCCCCTTTCTCTCTTTAAATATGACTATCTGTGTGCGTGCATGTAGGCACGTGATTTCTCGTCCACGTACCTGTATTATGGAACCTTGAATTTGGAAGTCGAAAACCTTTTCGACATAGAGTCTTACTTAACGGATGATTTTTGTCTGCGTTTACGCTTCAAACTTTCCGAATGCGAAACCGTAATTTTCAAGTTTTTTTTTTCAAGTGCAATATATCATCCTAATTAACAAGTTCATTTGTTTAGAAATAAAACACACTATATGCACTGAAAGAGTTGTATTTCAATAATAAGTTGATCTGACAAGATGCATGATGCGTATATGTTTATATACTAATTAACATCGACCTTAAAACTGTTTTTTTACGATTTTTCAAAGAGTGCGTATACTTATTTTTATAGCTATGTTCATATGAAGTAAAAATTCAAGAAAAAACAAACAAAAAAAAACACTTTTTGCTAATTCCAAGTTCAAACGGCTTCTTATTTGTAAACACTGAATTTTCAACCACCAATTCCAAGTTGTTTCCACGTGGACTTAAAATCGCATGTAATGTATACATATATAGGTGCATGTAATGACGGGGTATGACTGAGCAGAGTCCTGGGTTTATCCGCCTATAAGATTTGCTTTGTGCGGAGTGACTTGGCCGATTTTGCGTCGATCACAATTAACACGCGGCTGATATACTGCAGTTACTTGCATCGTTGCGCGCATACATACAAAAGGTGATTGTCCTATAACACGGAGAAGTTTGCATCGTGAATAAGTGACTTTGACGCTGCGCGATGCGTCTCGCTTTCGAGCACACGGGAAAACCCATGAGATTATAACTGATTTTTCGGACCACCAGGATTAAAAACAGGACCCCAATTAATTTTATGGACTTTATCGAATGCCTTCCCGAGTAAATTAAATTCGAAGTGATACTTCATAAATTCCTAATTTTTTTCTTTTTCTTTTGTAATATACGAGTATACGAAATGTCTGCAATGAAAATTATGCAGAACGGCAAAAAACAAAGGTGAAATATTCAAACTTGACGAAAACAAAAATGTTTACCAAGAGAATGATGTATACTACAAAGAATATTTTGCATTTATTAAAATTAATTTTGGTTATACGATATGACAGCCGTCAAAAATATTGGATACGGGCAGTAATATTACAATGTTATTATAGCAGTTTTCTCTTTGAAAATAATCTGACGGAAGTTGATTCGTCGCAGGCAATGTAAACTTTAAACTTTCTAAAATTAGAGAAATTCATTTACATTCTCATTAACAAGCAAGCCAACAGTTTTTGAATTCGAAAACATATTAAATCTCATTTTTTGGTTCAACAATTCATAAACAATTCAATCTCGTAAAGTCGTACAAACGTAACGATAATTTTCGTGCACAAACTTCACATAGCTTCATCCTTAGTAAAAAGTGCATCGCGATCTTCACTAAAAAGATGTGTGCCTCCGCGTGTACTTAGCAAAAAAAAATAAAAGCCACGTATATATACTAAACTTGTTGTACAACAAATAACTCACTCGCATCGATAAGGATCGAACGAGTTCGCTCGCCCTTTCATACAGCTTGGGCCTCGAATTACATCGACGACGACTTTTTTGCACCGGGGCATTGCAGGCATTCGCAAGGCATATGAGACAAACGTCAATCATTCGCCGATATACCCTCAGCGTGTGCAGGCAGAAGTAGACCTTGGTCTCACTTTCAATAGCGTAATATGGCAATGCAACGGCACTTTGCCAGCGGACCGAATAACAGCAAGTCGAAGACGCGCCGAATGATTGCAATATCGGCTCGCTGCGCGGCTATCGCCTAATTGTTATTAGGAATCGATTTATCGTGGTCGTCTTGGACCCCCCCCCCAAGTCTTTGATTAACAATTGGGGTATATAGTCGAATTCTCGATTTGTCGATAACGCTTAAGACTCTGCTGACTTTTAAAGTTAAACGCTCACATTTCACATTAAAGCAATTGATTATTAATTAATTATTAATTACGTGTGAGGCGCATGTTTAAATAAATTAATATACCTATATAGATATCCGCATGTACAACGCACAAAGTTTACATAGCAATCTTGATTATAAAGAACATCGATTTCAGTAAACAGAGGCCCACATTGTACAAAATTACGCGTGTTGTATGCTCGATTATATATTACGCAGAGAAGAAGCTGTTTCCTCGAACCCGGTGAAGATCCATTTCCCGTAAGCTGAGATCAGCTGTCTGCCAGAGCATTGAACCCCAACTAGCGTATGTAACACTTGGAACGTTTAGCCAGCGGAATTCAACTTTGAGCTGACATTGTTTCCCATTAATACTGTCGATCTGAGCGGCTTGCAGGATATTTATATACAATATACATATATACATAATATATGTATATATAGTCATTGCAGAATGGCATTCAGGAGACATATACCCAAGTATAAGAGCGTCGACGAGCTGACCGCATCAGCTTTTGCGTTTCTCTAAAGATGATGCGCTAAAAAGCGCGAAGCAAACAGCCAATATACCAAGTTCCTGTAGATCGACTGATTTTAATAGCTGAGCACCTTTATTACGGCAAGGAATTCGCATGTGTATTTAATTTTCAGATTGTTAACGAATAGCATTTTTAAGAATCTGAGCTTTTGAACTTTTTATAAACGTAACATACGTAAAATCGAAGATTCGTTCGGGCAAATATTATTATATTAATTATCCAATTGATTATCTGCGCATATGTAATAGCGTATCGATCAAAGATTATAACTCGCTATAATTATAGGTACTTGGATGTTCTTCCGTTCAATTTTTCATGCTGTCCGCATAGTGTGTATACGCAAATTATTAGGGAAAAAACCGTATGAAATTTAATTCAATTTTTTATCGCTGTACATAGCTAATTAAAGAATATACAACTATATATTATTTCTACGCAGCAATATCAATATTCAGTGTCAATCCTTCGATCGGGTTTTTTTTTTTTTTGTTTTAATTCGAGATCCCCGAAAACCGAATTAATTTTACGGATTTTCCCATGTACAACATACACACACGGTTGATTATCTGGAAGCAAAAAATTGTACTCACAGATCGTCGTGATGGAGGCAAAGTGCGGCACTTAAAAAACCGACGAGCAGAAGGAGCAGAAGCGCAGGTACAAAGACGCTCGTAAAAATCTCCTTGCGATAACTGCGCGTCGGCAGCGCGGATTTGCGCGGCTGGGACCAACGCCACTCGGATCGCTCCGAGACCGGGCCAGCGCCTGATATTATGCTTGCGCTCATATCGCGTCTCGCGCTCTCCTGCTGCAGGCCGTAGCTCTCCTCGATCTGAAACGAACCATCATCATTATTATTATTACTTTTTTTTTATTTTCCAGTCGAATTTATATGTATATATTTCAGAATTTCATAGAAAGGTGTGAATAATACACGCTATTTTTGATGAACCTACCAGTCGGAAGTAGCACCAATCGAAATGGAATCCCGAGAAAAATCGGTCGAAAGACGCTTGCTTGAAGGCGCACGTTGTGTACTTCTTCATCACTGGCTCAAGCTCCTTCTCGAGTCCCTGCAAATCGTTCGAGAAAGGCATGGAACTGCCCAGTCTCAAAATTGACCTGTGGCAAATAGTTCGTCGATAGATGGTAAATGACTTCATTATTGCTTTTTATTCAACGGCTGCATGGGTTTTCATTTGTAATGAATTTATTTATACTCTAATCAGTTTCAGATATGTGTTATACAGATACGTCGAGTATATTTGCATAGGTATGACTCGCTGTGAGTAAAAATGTCTGTATGAAATAGTACCATTAACTACAATTGCAAAAAAAATATTTGTACAAAATGGGCATTAACACTGTGCAAAAAATATATATCGTTACTGATTGTGAGTGAAAAGGGTTACATCCTATATTATATCCTATATACGTAACTCTGATGTAATCAGAATAAATTTAAATTCTTCAATATATAAAAAAAATGAAAGTTGTTAGAGCTTTAATGTGATTCTGATTTCTAACTTTCTTCTTAATTCTGCGTATTCCGGGTTTCGTTCTCCTGCATTTCACACTGATAAAACTGATGTGCAAGTGTTTGATATTAATTATTTATATACATAATTGAGATATGAACATCTTAGCTTATTATACATTTTGTAGAGGATTATTATTAAATTATAATAAGCAACTCTTGCTACAGCAGAAGGAATTCCATTGATGTACCTTGTGTCGTTTTCGGAAGACGAATAAATAAATTATCAATTACAAAGCAATCAGTTCGTGCAACATACGGTGAATGTTAACGTAATTCTAACCAAAATTTATGTATGTATCTTAAATTAATTAATTGTTATAGGTCATAAATAAAAAAAATCTGCTACACCTACCGAGCTACTTATTTTTTGTTCTACACTATTTAAATATGTCTGTCCAAACAATATATCTGAATATATATCTGAAAATACAGTGTACATAAAAAGTTTATGTAAATTTCAATTTCAAGGGAATACTATTTTTTTCCGTAGGCATGGTATAGAATTGCGAAGAAAAAGTGTCCTAGGAGATGTAGCACGACTTTTTTTTCAATTCTGGAACGCCAAAAATTTAATTAATTTTATGAATTATATCTCGTGTAAATAAGAAGCACTACTTTGTTATACCGATTAGCAAACTGTAAACACTTCATGTTATATACATAACAACGATATAGGTACACAGATAATAATTTATCACAAAAATCTGCCTTTCAACGTTCCGAATAATTACTCGACGCGCGCAGCTTGAAATTTCAACAACTAAAAGTCAGCCTCTGCCAGAAAAATCTACGATATGCACGTTTATAAATTACACCTACATCTTACACCCGCAAATTTCCATCTCTCTCTCTCTCTCTCTCTCTCTCTCTCTCTCTCTCTCTCTCCTTCTCGCAAGCCCAAAACGCAGCCGCAGACTGTCAGCGATAAACAACGCTACGCACACGCGTCGATCCGATCTTTACCCGCCACTCGATCATAAGCCACGCGTGCCGGGAAGGGGGAGGGAGAAGCAAGGGGTAAAAAAAACGGTCGAATATAATAATCGATCGCACTGTCGAAGAGTCTCGTCCCGCGCGGAGGGGCCAACAGAGAGAGAGAGAGAGAGAGAGAGAGAATAAAAAAAAGGAAGCCGCAGCTCTTGCGTCTGTATCTCCGAAAAAGCGCCTCGAGCAATTAAGGAGGCTCTCTCCAGCGCGCCAGAATAAAAGAAATAGCAGCAAAAGCAATATCACGATGACGTCGGAAGCGAGCCCGACGTCTGGTGCGGTCGAGAACTTCTTTCTCAGCCGCGCGCGCTTATGTCAGTCCGCGTGCAGCTCTGCAGACTGCTCATGCAGCGCGCGGAGAGGGACGTAAGGAGGAGATCGCGAATCTCATAGCGGTACACATCTTATATATCGCGCGTGATGCATGCGCGCGTAAGCGTACACGGGGGAATCCCTTTAAAACTGACGGTGATGATGATGAGGGGGGGGGGGGCGGGGGATTTTGTTTCATTGTGTGCAGAGAGTTAAGAGTGAAATGGGAGAAAAGGGCTTTGGGAGATATTTGTAAGGGCCATGGACTGGGGACGAGTGAGATGTGAGCTTCACTGGACAGAATAAAGTTTGCTCGGATTGCTTGCATGTGTCGAGCTGTGTACGCAACTATATAATTTTCTCTTCGTTTACATTTTTAATTACACTTTGTCAGATGGTTGGCAATAATGTTTATCATCTCTATCTATGATTTTCACATTGAATACCTATACGTATATAATTATAATTATAACTGCATTTGAAAGTATAGCAGAAACAGACGTTCAAGTTTATTTGAAAAAATTTTTTTTAAATTAAAGCTCTCTTCGTAAAAGCGCTTCGGTTCAGCAAATTTTCGTCGCCCGAAAACTTTGAGCATACAGAAAAAAAGCGTCGCAAAGCACTTTCCTCGCGTCTATCAAATTCGCTCGGACTTTCTTCCAAACTCCAGAGCGCGAGGAAAATTCTGATACGCAACCGGTTCTAAAGGGATTCCCACCTGTATACGCGCGTACAACGTAGACAGATGTAAAGATCGAGAGGAATGCGTTTTACGTCGCGTCTCGCGAGGCTGTGCGAGGAGGTGGGCCTCCTGTAAAGTGTATGTAGTTATCGAGGCTTTTTGTCGCCTTATTATATACTCAGACTGACACACGCACACACACACACACACGTATCACGTACACACGGTACCCGAGGATTTATGGCTCAATTTGGAAGGCTTAAAACCAGCGGGAGAGTCGTCGCTCTCGTCGGTCATTATATCTGGTATATACAGGGGGGATAAAGGGACCTCTTCACCGCCAGCGCAACCGATACTGCATTCATGCGCGCGCGCAATACGTAAGTATGGAAGTATACGCGTGTGTATTCGCGTAATTAAAGGACTGTCTTATAACAGTCAAATGTACGCTCGCTACCGCGGCGTTATAATGGGACGACGATTACACGATTTTACATGGCGTGTATGTGTATACCTATATAGTTACGTCGCACAGGCGTAACGTCCTCGTCGTGTATATACGATAATCTCACTCAAATTATATACCCTCGTGTATGATTCATTTTTAACTTAGGGGACAACTCGCTCGCGCTCGTGTATATTACGTTATCCGGGCGAAATGCGTTATATGTTCGAGATGCACAGGAAGTGCTGTTCTTTCGAGTTGGGACCGAATTTCACTGTATGAACGCGCGATTGCATTAGTAGGGGATGTATTATCAGCTCCAATTTTTTGGATATACAGCGAATAAATTGTATTATACTTATCAAAAGGCATAAAAATGCTCACGTGTATAATTATGCGTATACAATTTTTGGAAGCAATGATGGGAACTGTAGAATTGCTGTAGAAGTAACATTCGATGTATGCAGCGAAGAATTGCAATGTATTATACACTCGAAGCAATAATACGTGAACCAAAATAAAAAACGCTTCATTTTCTCGTTCGGCGCACGCCACTATAACGTATATAGCGTATACTTCGTCTTGGCATTTATCTCCATCTGCGTCAGCTGAGTGCGCATAAACTGAGAATACTCGTCGGAAGATGAAAGAAAAAAAATCGCGTGGAATAATAATCTCATGCGCTAATAAAGCCGTATCTACGTGTCCGCGTGTTTATCTAGCGTATGTATAATGTATAAAGAGCCATTCCGCTCGCGTAAAGACACTGTAACACATCATACGCGGACGCATTAGTGGACGACGCTTTGCCGACCAGTCACGCGGAAGTCGTAAATATGTACGAAGAGTATGTGCGTAAATAGTTTGCTGCAGGTCCGTTAAGGGAGGGGGGAGGGGTCACCCAGTATGGACAAGGGTGGGAGTTTGGCTTTGAGAGAGTGGCGTGATAATACTTATTTTTCCAGTGTTATACCGATGATCGCAATTGAATTGAACTTGGTGGAAAAGTAATGCTTGAATTGCACTGAGATCAAAGCAATCGAACATTGCAATATTCATTCTTATGTAGCTTTGCGAAGACGATTCATTCCTTTTGAAAATGAAAAAGAAGTGGATTTCTCACTTTTAATTATAGAAATTAGGATTAAAAATGCAGACACCTATCATTAGAGATTATATCGTCAATAAAAATATACAACTATTTTGAAACGTTGTATGAAGATTTATTTTTATTTGAAAACAGTAAAAGCTCTAATCAGCCATGTAATATAGGCGTACGACCTTTCAGAAACTCCGTAAAGAAATAACAATAAAAGCAATGTATCCCGATGATTACCCATAATTGCACCTTCATTGGTACTATTTCGTACCAATTATAATTTAATAATATGCATACAATATATTATGTACCACGATGATCCACTGAACAAAATCTAGTCCAAAATGCTTATTATCCCCCCCCCCCTCCCCCTGTACAAAATTTTCTCTATCGCTATAGTAACAAAAAAACCCTAAAGCTCCGCTATATTTTTCTCCAAAATGACGTGTCGAAGAAAGCGTTGGGCAACCGCGTCGCATCGTGCAAAGTAGACGCGTGCGCGCGCGCCCAATTCAAGCGTCAATTTGTAACGCGAACGACGCACGAGTGAACAAACTCATCGTTGCGACTTTGCGCTGCGCACAGTACACGCACGTCCTCGTCGTTGTGTACTGCATTACGCGTAACATCGTGTATACGCGACACCTACGCATGTACACAGCTATAAGTATATGTATAACACCAGCGCATCTCTCCTGGTGTAAGACATGCGATGTATATGGGCATAATACGTACGTATACGCAATGCACACGCGCACACACGAGAGACGAGTAAAATTGTGAAAGTCCGCGCGTGAGAGTGCAGTGCAGCGCGTTTGCAATCGAGTCAGCGCTATCTTTCGCGTCGCTATACATATACGACAAACTAGGCTATATAGAGACTCGGTATCGCACGGCCGTATATACATACACGCACTTATCGCGAATATTCGCGCGGCGCTCGCGTGTGTGCTTGCACACGCGGCAGCAACGCTCCGAAAATCGAAATTGGCGATTTCTCGCCCGGGCGTATTAAGCTCGAGCGAAACAGAGCGCAGAGACGCGCAGAGAGCGAGAGCGAAGAAAAGCCCGAAAAAAGCCGCAGAAAACGATTAGGCTGACGTTAGACGCGTAGACATGGCTACGGAGGAGGGATGGAGGGGGGGAGGGGCTCCGTACACTGCGGCTTCGCGCGCTCGCTCGCGCGAGCATCGCGCCGGAGTATACTTGTATACATACACGCGAGTATAAGCAGAAGCGAGACAGATGGATAAAAAGTGAGAAGCGAAGTGTCTGGGTGGGGAAGAGAGCCGGTGTGTGCCGGTGCGTATATGTTGCGGCTCGGCGCAGTGCGCGCGCCGGGCAGTCAGTTGGCACTTAGCCGCCGGCGCGTCGCCTTAGACCGCGTGTGCGTATATGCGGCTCTCTTTCTCTCCACGCGCGGCATATACACATTGATGTATGCACATGTGTGCGGAGTGCGCGTGTGCAGCCTGTGTACGTGTACGTGCGTTTCGATTCTGTTTTCTGTGCGACACATAGCGCTCGCGTTCTCGCGGTGTACTCGCATATGTGATAGATCGGTGTGCGCGACGCTTTATACACGCGCACGAAGAGATCGGCAGCCGATCGAGCCAATGGAGTTCCCGACGGAGTGACACTGTAGGCATACACGCACAGTTGTGCCGCGATCGTGAGAGTTTTCGGGGGGGAAAGCCGCGCAGTGCCATCAGGCGCGGATGTGCCCGGGGAACTGGATGGACGGGACTACGCCGCGCAGCCTGGGTAATGACAGCTGTATTAACGCCTGTGTATGTGCGCATGGGTGAGTCGCAAGCGCGACGTGACTACACTCGGCAATCGCTCGCTTATCGATTCGTTCTTTGATTTTTTGTTTTGTTTTCTGGTTTTAACGGGGAGTTCGACGATTGGTGTTTCGATTGCCGACTGGCGTACATTATAAGCGTTGCGGTGTAGGTTCATGGTTTAGGTAAAAGCTTCGTGTCGTCAGCGTGTATCTACAGATGCGTCAATCTGTAGATACGTGGAAGATGAAAAAAGTATCTTTGTTAATTTCTTTTTTTTTCTCGAAGAAAGGAGCGAACGCTCGGTTGTAGAAACGAGATGCAAGATACATTTGTATCTGGATGCTTGTGTATTTATAAGCAGTGTTTGGTCTCGGATACAATATCTAAATTATGTAAATACATACAAAGACGCTGTTTTATAGTCAATTCGCAGCTTGTATCTAAAAAGGTGTTTATCTAGATACAAGCTTATGGTTGAAACTAAAGAATATAGATGCACGAGTCGCCTATTACATTCGCAAATGTAGATTCCAAATCATACTTTCGTTTTATCTAAATACAATATCATCGTCTAAGTAAGAAAAAAGCGTTCCAACTACAATGGCTGGAAAGAAAACTCAATCACACGTTCGCAGAATTCGAAAAAAGTATCTTCATCTTTTTAGTACAAAACCGCACACAATCTATCATCTCGATTTGAAAGATAACCAAACACCCGTGACTGATTGTACGGGACGGTGTGTGTGTGTGCGCGCGCGTGTGCGTAAGTCTCGTCGTTGTTTATTTCTCTCTTCTCTCTTTTTTTTGCGAGAATGAGCGAAGGCTATAAGCCTCGCCATATCCGAGTGTTTCTACTTAAGGAGCGCTGCAGTAGCGCCGCGGCATTATTCAATCGAGCGAGGATTGCATTTTCTCCTTGTCCCGTTCGAGACGACGACGGCGGCGGCGATGGTTTATGCGCCGTAAATTTCGTCGATACGAAAATAGCTCTTTTGAAAAGCGCGCGCCGAGAGAGACAATCCGGCCCGAGTGTATTGCGCGGTCCTCGACGAATTTTTAATGTATACATATTTGCACGGCGAGACGCGCGCAGTAGAAAATTCCCGACGTGGTGAGACGTGGGACGCGAATTTTCGACCGCGGTGGGCAAAGTTTTCGCGGGGAATCTTTGCTAAGGAGGGACGTCCTCGACGGACGGGAAAAACGCGATAGACATTGCGCGTTGGAAAGAAATGCGTTTTTGAAAAATTTAACAGTAGACGGATGCGTGAATGTATATTCGTAGCGAATTTGGAAATGAAGCTGAATCATCGTGGGTTAAGAGGAAAAACTGAAAGAGTAAAGATGTAAAGATTTTTATTTTTTGAAGATAGGAATGGCATCGTTTTTTCCTATTATTAACATTGAAGCAATAATGAAAAAAATATTGCATTGTATTGTGTATACGTTTTTTTACTGACGCGCTCGCTTCGTACAAGGATGATTCATTTGTAAAATCCGTTCCGCGAAAATGTATCTGAAGGAACATAAAAACACTTATAGCCGTAAGAACATTTTAGACTGTTATTGCTGGTTTTTCTCACACACGCCAAAAAATGTTCTATTTTCAGCAGGTCATAACTCAATAACCAAACGTTGAAATCTATTTTTGCAAGTTATTCCGCGAAATGCGTGGGATTTGAAAAGAAAATCGCGAAACATGAATGAATCGCGTTTCTATGCATAGAATCGATACCAATCTATAGCGAGGCATGAATCAAATTGAAATTCCACGCATGTGTATACACACAGATACAAAAAAAATTGGGATATTAAATTTTAACATCGATAAAATCCTGCTGCACATACTATCGTTCTCTCGCGCTTGCATACACGCGCACGAATTATGAGGATATATAAACAAAGTTTTTGTCGCTATTACGAAAAAAGTTTGTTTTTTTCAACCTCACCGATAATACTAAAACACCAGACACGCACATACATGATTAGGTATACGTTTCGCAAACTTGGAGAATACAATTATTTTTCTTGTAGCTCAGGATTGCGCGCGAGAGTGTAATTAATAGCTCGAGAGCGGCTCATGGCATTTTTCCGCTAGTCGGACAGGATCGCGCCTCGTTCGTCACACGCGCGCACCGATATAGCGGAAGAAGGTGTCGCGCTCTTTTATAGTCGTACTTTTACGTGCTTGTGCTGCACTGAGGACGCGGGATGGATCGACGATACGATGCAGATATATACTGTTATGCCTTTATGTATACTGTTACCGATGCGCATTTTACTCGTTGCATCGAGACTTTGCGATAGTGCATGCCATTATTATTTTTAATTTGCATACACCGTGCGCATACGTTGAATTTTTCCAGATCAGCCCATTTTGCCTTTTTTTTTCATTTTTGAGCTCGCGAGTTAATATATTTCACAATTATGCTCTTAGTATTGTTGAAATACGAGAAATTAAAGCAGCGAGTAACAAATTTATCGACATTTTTTACATGGTTTCACTCAGACCTACAAACCTTCTATCGTTCTTATCGTTCCTACATTTTTTGCATCCCCTCTTTTTTCATTATCGAGTGTCATTTCATCGATAAAAATAAAATGTCAATACCTACTGACCTCCATATCCTCGCGGCTGAATTATCCGAATCAAAGCCAGTCCCACACTTCGTATCTCGAGCGAAAAACAAAACAACACGTAAACAATCGCTTGCAATGTTTCGTATTTTTACAATGACCGACTATGCGTGTACAATCGGTCAAGGAATTCGCAAACAAAAAGGAGCCACGTGACTCACGCAAACGCTGTCGAGCCGTCGCGACAATATACTCTTTCGGAGTTGCTTAGATAAAAAAAAATGTTCGCTCAAACAAGGAGGAGAAAAACGTCAGAAGCGCTTACCCTACTTCCTCGCCGGGTTTCAAAGGGTATCTCGCGCCCAGTTCCACGGCCGGAGCCAGAAAAGTCAGCTGAAGATCCGACGCGTTCTTCCAGATCTGGTTCCTGGAACACAGGCATTTTTAAAATTCAAAATTATTTTTACGTTTGGAATTATATAAGCTTCCGTATTTTATATTCAACATTGAGTTATTATACCGAAGCGTCTGATTATTCCGAGAAATGAAAACACGTCGATTTTTCGAAAGTTCATAATGATTTCTGGAAAATTCCCAACCAGACAAGCTTTAAAAAATAATACTCGTCCAAATCAGATGATGTGATGTGTCGTCAATGTAAGGGTTTGTTTTATTATATAATTAGTATTTGCGCTGTTTATCGCAACGTGCGTCAACGGATTGAATGAACTATAATTCATTGAACCAGATTCTCATTGAATGTCATGATTTACGTAATTGAAACAGGTATTGAAAAAGAATATTCTTTTAATTGCCAACATTAGATTTCAATCAGCATTATCATTTGGCTACGCACTAACCTGAACACTTCGAAAAGAGTTTCCGTTCTATTGTGATCGAACATGTCTTCAACATTCCAATTGACTTTTAATTGAATTTGGTACTTTAGAATGCTTTCGTTCTCTGACACAGCAACTTCTAGAACTTTACTCCTTGTTTCGTAAGTTTTCTTATTCAATGCGATGATTTCCAGCTAAAAAGTAGAAAAAAACAGAATTTAATCTAATGTGTAAGAAAATTTGGGGGAATACAGCAATACAATTATAAAACCTCGAAGTTCTTCTGGTCTGTCGGTGCGACTCCGTACAGATATCCACGGTGAGTCCGCTTACTGTAAGTATAATGGATCCACGGTGGCAAATCCGGCGAATTCACTAAGGACGCCTCGTAACTGTACTCATTTCTTCTATCTGTTCAACATAGTATGTTTAACAAAGTTATTTTCATTTTTATTTAAAATTTATGAATGAAGATTAATTGTTCCTTATTGAAATAAAAAACTATATATCTATACTTGATACCTAACAAAATTCATTGGCGACGAGTATATATGGGTCACTTTTCCAAAAGTGGTGTTTTTTATCTTAAAAAATGGACCACATAAAAAAGACCGATTTGAGGGTAACCGATGGTCGCTTTTTGTTATATATTTGTTTAAGGTATAAGAAAACATAGTTCATTTGGAAAATAGTACAGTTGTGATTAAGTTTTGCCCATATGATTAACTTAGGCAAACGGAGGGTTTGTTACGTTAACGACAAGTTACGTTACTGTCATTTGACCACTAAATGTTACGCTGTAAGGAGCGGTTAATAAATAATGAAATTTCCTTGCGAATTTTTTCTTTTAAGAACATTTTTCGCTCACTTAGGTTATATATAAAAAATAAATACTTACCACGCGCTAGCCTGCGTTACGTTAGTGACAATTTTGTTCTACTTCAACAAATAAGTCTGCATAAAAACTGTTAAAACAACAATGCGAAACAAAGTAGTTATGCAAAATTAACCTTGTAAACTGCAACCAACGATACACGCTTAAAGGAAATGTTTATATCCAATTTCGTCACGAAGCATCGAGTGATTTTTCACTCGAAGAAATTTAGAGAGTATGTATCCTCATTCATTAAGTACATTTGGTACAAGTGTTTTATCCATTTCCCGAATCATAAAGCTTCCAAATAGTCCGTTTTTCAACTCCGGACATGAAAAACACCACTTAGAAGAACGATCCATATATCTACGCATTATAATAATGCATAATGCGCTATAAATTAATTTTTACCATAGCTTATCTCCAAAAGTTTCGACTCCAAAATACAACGATTACTCAGTGATATATTCGATGTAACTCACCGTCGAAGGTCCAGTTGAAGTACTTGGGAACGAGCGATATGGCAAAGACTTGAAGCGAGTAGACGTTGATGTCGTTTGCGGTGGCAAGTGTCGCAAGGCACAGAGCCAGTAAAATAGCGATCGCCTTCATTCTGCCTCCCTATATATACGCGTGCTCTCACAAAGTAGTCGCGTTACATCGTCAACCTGAAATTTCGTCGCAAAATTGTGGACACAATTTTCCACTGCGTTTGACGAAAATTTTCGACCCATGCGAAATGCCGCGTGTATAGACTATCTCGAGATAAATGCGAGAATCACATTTTTCAAATGAACAATTTTCAATTCGCAGCGCGTTTCCCTCGGTGTAACACAAAGTCCCCGACACTGTCTCGCGCGAGACGCGCGACATGTCAGACAAACAACATTGCAAATCTCTCTCACGTTAATCCGGTCATTAAAAACTCGGTGGCGAGTACACCGCACATATGTACACATATGTGTACACGACGTCATAATGTACGACTCTTACGAGAATTCTCATCCCTCCGGAAACAAAAGACTTTCCACTGTGCGTTTTGCGCTCCATTGAAAGTCTCAAAACTATCGCTATGTACGTTTAGAGAAATACATGTGCGATACCGCTGTACGCACACACACACACACACACACACAGACATCTTTCGCGGCGCGTCTTTCGAAAAATCGGCGAAACGAGTTTTGTGAAGAAAAATGTACAACGACGGGGCCGTATCGGTATGTACGTACGTGTGTATAGGTATGTGTATTACAGACAATCGAGCGCGCAGCTCAGCGATTCGAGCGAATAATATGTCGAGAAAAAGCAAGGCGGAGGAGGAGGAGGAGGTGGAGAGAAACGAGGGCAGAGCCAAGTGGATCATTTTTATCTTACACTGTTGGGTTTGAGGTAGAGACAGACAGACGCGCTGCACACACTGCGCTTATTTCCACACACTTATATACACGCGCGCATGTATATACGGAAAAAGAAGAAGATTTTTCGTGCGCGGCATGCATGTAAGCTGACAGACGAGACGGCGGTTGACGCAATTCGATGTGTATACGCGTATAATATGGAAACGGTACACTCGCGCCAGTGGCCGCCAGATGCATAAGTATTCTCAAGCTCATGCATAAGGTATATTACCTCTCCGCCGCAGACACTCGAGTTGCGCGCGCGTTTTCGATGCGCGCATCGCGTGTCGGTTTTACGTTCGCGCGCGCGCGCGCGACTCCATCAGGTTTACACCGATGTCACGATTAACGTTTTTGTTTTCGAGAAACAAGCGCTGCAGACTGGATTTTTTGGCGAGTTCTCGATACGTCGCATTGCAATTGTCCAGAGGGATGATTCGGAGAAAAGACTTTTCGCGCGCCCTTTGAGTTGGAGGTAAAACGCGGAAAAGGAGTATTTTCCGTTTTTCGACTTTGTGCAACTGTGTGATTGTTTTATTTGATGTATAGTACACAACTTTATGAAAATGAGAGTAAAAAATAAAGAAAAATAATACGAGGCTGATTAAGCTGTAGACGCGCAGTATTCCGTGTATGTTTCCAAGATGAAAATAAAGCTTTAAAGCATTGTCCCATCTTCGTAAATGAGCTAATTTTTACGTCTATTATGATTCTCGTTAAAATATGCGTTGTGTATCGACTCGGATTTTGTTTAAACGATATCTTACATTATGCATTAGTATACATGAGCGATAAGTGATCGACGATTACTGCGTTATAAAAATGATGTTTCTGCGGTAAAAGTCATGTGCCAGCGACATATTTCAATAATGCGATTGCCAAGTCTCGTGATGTGCGCTATCTTTAATCGTATGCATGGAGAATTTGTTTTTAAACAGGTGATCACTGCTATATATACCTTTGCATAACATAACACTGATTGTTGTTTGCCAAAGAATTCACTCAATCTTTAGAAGGTGTAATTCGTACATTCATTTTACTTTATGCTCTTATCTTCGGCCTTGAAACGATTCTGAGATAATGACAATTTACAGCTTCGCCACACATAAATTTCGCTTAAGAAGGTGTATCGAATTTAATCTACTTTAAATACGTTGACGCAAGGTTAAATACTTTTTGACTTGGAAAAAAATTGTCTCTCTGCGTCACACGCGACAAATCTTTCAAATTATATGCGTGAATTTACATCGTTTTTCCCACGCAGATCAGCACTTTTTTCTTGCTATAAATAGTACGGTTTAGTCGGAGGAAGAATTGTAAACATTGGCCTAACATTGGAGCAAGGAAGATCGTCGATTTGACTGAATAATGTTTAATGAAAATATTCGGGCATTGGAGAGTTGAAAGTTTGAGCTGAAGTTTGAGCTGAAATCAATAGCCGTTACTTAGTAGAAGCAGGTTTATCCCGCGTAAAATTTGAATTTTTAATTGACTCTTTTAGCTCCGTAAGGGGACAAAATAATTTTAGAATTTTTAATAAATAATGATTTTTTAAATTATTTGTTTTGTTTAAATACTGTGACTATTTATGTAAAATCTCATATTCATGTGAAATTAATTCAAACAATATCATTTATACCTCAATTATACACGGCCCTTAGCTTTCCAAATTAAACGTTAATCTGTCCAAATCTCTTTTTACTATCCCCTTTCCTTTATTTCTCCTCTCTGAAATTTTGAAAGTTCCCTCGCGTAATGAAACATGTCACCCACGTACCTATACCAGTTTTTGAAAAAAAATTAATTGACTTTCATTTTGTACCAGTTTGTAACAAAGTTTGAGTCACCAGTTCGTTAACTGATTTTACTCGAAACGCGTTAGCAAGAAATGTTCGATAACCTGTGGTAACGCCGCGAGGCTAGTTTCTAATGCGGAAAACCAGTGAGAGGGACACAAACTAGCTTATAAATCAGTTTTCCCAACTGTCACTTCAAACGTAGTTAAAAAATTCAGCAGGCGAAGAAAGAACTCAATTTTTTATACTACAAATCATAATAAAATTGAATTATACACTGTGAAGCATATGGTTCTTAAGCTCCCTTATGCAATAATCTGTCATTCTATGAAATATTCATGTTCATATTTTAATATTGGAATATGAGAAAAACTTTGAATAATGCGCAGAAACGTGTTAAATTTTACAGTTTAGCGGTAGAAAATAATCAACCCGTGCATTCATCATTTTTCATTGTAGATACAGCTTATAACAAATATACTAAAAATGACATTTCGAAAAATCAGAACACAGTTCCACACATTTTTATGATTATATCTGCCAATATCAAAAATAAAAAGTTAATATTCAAATATCTCTCCTAACAGCCTTTGAACTGCATGGATTTCAAAAAATATTCAAACGAGATTCCGGGATATATTCATCTATCCGAATCTCGTAAAACTACAAATAGTCGACAATGTAAGAGAGTACAACTCTGCCTTGACTTTTCGTAACTTTCTTTTTATCGTTCTGCGCTATAATACAACCAAAAATCCGTCTCTTTTTCGTCTGCCACGTCGAGGCGCGAAAATTGGAATTGGCGACCGTATTCGAAAATACGGAATCGGAAGCACAGAATTCGCCGTTTTCGTGCAACTCCATAGAAACCCGATACGCAGGAGTATATCGTTTCCTCTCTCGCGCATGATAAACGATCGCGTCACAACGCGCTGCTGCTTTTCTTTTCCTTTGCACCGAGAATTCCAGGTCTTT
This sequence comes from Philotrypesis tridentata, assembly GCA_018906965.1. Taxonomy (NCBI): domain Eukaryota; kingdom Metazoa; phylum Arthropoda; class Insecta; order Hymenoptera; family Pteromalidae; genus Philotrypesis; species Philotrypesis tridentata. The sequence continues at coordinate 4,405,728 of JACCIB010000014.1, forward strand.
TCTTTTTTATCGCAATGGCGGTCGGCTGTACTTTCTTTGCAAAACACGCGAGACGAATTCCCGGGAAAAATAAAAAATAAAAATAAAAATGAAAAAACGCCGACGACAATGCGCGACGACGAGAGAGCGAGCGAGAGACACTGTAAGCGCTTTTACGCGCGTATATATATACCTATACGCCTCACTGTGCCCCGTTTGATTCGTTCTTTGAGATGACACTTCTTTGAATCGTTTACCGGGGAATGTCCCCTGTATACACGCGCCAGGAACGAGCTTTTGCTATGTAGCCGAAGTAACGGTTATTTACCTCTGGTGAAAATATCACTTCAGAGACGATGTTCGAGTTACGATATTACAAGAAATCTCTTCCGACATTCCAGAGGGGATGCAACAGCGTGACGTGGATAGTTACTTAGACTTTAGTATTATATTTTAACTATATACCTGAAGTCTGCAAATGTTGGTTCCAACGAAAATTTATTTTTTCAATTTCAAAATTTTTAATAGGCAATAGAGTACTAGAATGGTATATAATAAGCCATTCCGCAGCAGCCAAAGCTAAAAAACTACCCTTAGCGACCAACAACTCCTGTTTCCGAAAGATATACCAAAGATTACAAAACGTATTGATTATTAATTCGTGAAACATGAGAAAGATCCCGGTTTTTTAGAAATTATATGTTTCAGGAAGTAAGCTCATATTTTATTTTTTATCCGAAAAAAACATGATCATATGTGTGGGAAATCGATGTTTAGCCGATGTTGGTCCGCCATTTTGACAGTGTTCCCGCAGCAATATAGGATAACAAATAAAACATGGGCTTACTCCCTGGAACGTAAGCTTTATTATGGCGTAAAGAAATTGGGAGCTTTTTCATGTTTCACGAATTAATAATCAATACGTTTTGTATATCTTTCGGAAATGGAAGTTGTTGTTCGCTAGGGTTTCTTTTATAGCTTTAACTACAACGAAATGGCTTGTATACCATTCTAATACTCTATTACCTATTAAAAATTGCGAAAGTAAAAAAAGAAATTTTCATTAGAACCAACATTGCAGACTTCAGGTACATTTTTAACTGCGCCCAGTGTAATGGATAACTGTATTATTACGATGGGGTTGAAATTTGAAAAATTTTCATTTATTTATTTATTCAATGAAATCATTAGGTATACTTATATGAAATGTATGAAGAATTATTTTTTTTATTTAGATAAAAGTCTGAACTTAAGATTATTCATTTTTCAATGCTGTAACAGTAAAAAGCAGGAACTTTGTAAAATATCCGAAAAATTTTGCGAATCTTGTTACGTAGTCATACAGCTGATAAAATTATATTTTTATTTTTAAAAAACTGCTGCTCTGTTCCTTCAATTACATTTTTGCTTGAAATAATCTATGAAATCGACCGTTTATTGAAATATTAAATGCGGAATAAAAGGGATACAGTGTCGTTTGAAATTTAAAGTTTTTTTATTCTTAGAAGATGTGTATGATATCGCATTCGCATATGTAAATGTATCAAGGTAACGAGGATTCAAATGGCTGTAAATCCTTTGACATATGCAACCGTTTGAAATTGATAGCTTTTCAATTCATAATGCATATGCAGCTATGTACATGACGTTAAATTCGCATCCAAATGGAACCTAAGAAGCTGAGTATTCAATCGGCTGTTATTCTTTTATTTTTTTATGATACAAGGAACTTAAGGCGCGCTTCGCGCGCGATTTGGGTTATGTTTTGGTTTTATAAATATATATCAGTAATTGAACTATGAATATGGTAACCATAATCATGTTTACTTAGCAACCAATCAGAATCACGTATTAAATGCTTCACAACAAAGGCCATCACTTTTTTTAAAGAGGACTCCATATATATGCTATGTATTTAAAAAAAATGCAAAGTTCCAAATTGGAGCGAACAGGTAAAACGGACAAAATAATTGCGAGAAATAAAGCTCGTTTTTAGCAGATTGAGTAGCACAATATGCTTCTTACATGATATTTTATTTAGAAAGTATGTCACGCTGTCAAACGCTTATCGTGCGTATGTCGCAATTTTTAAATAATAATAAAGCGTACACATATAGTCATTGTTACTACGTGACATTCATTTTTTCTATATACAGAATATAATTATTCAAGAAGATTGACGTATTGCTTTAGGCGAAATTCAATTAAGAACGGTCACTTTCTCTCGTATTTTCTAAGTATATTGCACTACTACGCTACATTAATAATCCGTTGTATCGCTTTTTTTTATTTATAAACGTGGAGACTAGTGTGGCCGACTTTCAGATTATGATAAACACTGAGCCGATAAGGTTGTTAGTTATAACACATCGCGCTTATATGTACCTATGTTATGAAAAACCAATAAGTTTTGACGTAAAACATCGTTGTTCGTGCTTTAAAATAAAATTTTCTCATTGCAACTCTTTGTCTTTATCTATAATTACAATAGCGTATATGTTAATGGAATATTTGTTCTCGTGAAATCGCAAATTGAAATATTTTATCGTTAATTACGCAATAATGCCACTATGACGTTTTTAACTATTTAACTTTAAAATTAAGCAACGCACCCATGACGTGTTCAGCAGAGGCGCATACAATTATGATTTATAAATAAATTTACAGGTTTCGCTTACAAAAATAGCAACGGCATTATCTATATTGAATTATCTCTGAAAGAGTAACGCTAATGTTCCAATTATCATCTTTAATTGTATTCGAAATAATCTACGCCGACAAAGATAAATTTTTACGCAAAAGGAACGTCAGTAGGAAAAAATTGTACCTTATTAATGAACGAACTTTGTCAATTAAAACGCGAACAGTCATCCCCGCCTGACCTCAGCGTCACTACATCGGTTTTCCCACATTTTTTTTAATCACAATTCAAACTTTGAGCATAGATAAAAAAATCGTGCATTTATATATTTATTCTTTCTAAAAATTTTCGATCGAATGGAATGAAGCTTTTTATAACAGTTAAAAAAATATACAATTGTGCAATTTACTGGGAGAATTTATTGTAACAACGACTGTAGTGTTATTTACAGGATTGTCATACACACGCAGTACAGCATTAGCCCTTCCAATGCGATCAGCGAAAATTTTCAATTAAAAAACGGCATGAGCGTTTCAACGAGCGGCTCATCCCATCGTATAATTGAAATACTCGAAGTGGCAACGCGACTTTTAATTTAAGTCGACTTTAAAGTCACATAAATTCCGAATAAACTTTCCAAAGTTATATAAATCAACGTGACTGTGATTTGAAAGTTCGAGCGCAGCATCATCGCGAGTGCAGAACTCGGAAAGCTCGGTTATTCTTGTTAAGGTGCGCAATATACTACACGCGCTCGGCGAAAGTCACACCCGCACACGCACACGCTGCAGTGGCAGCTCAACACACGCGCGTAGAAAAAGATAGCGCGCCCGCACGGAACGCGGCGTGTGCGAGTGAAAAGCTCGAGGAGAGCCCGAGTTAAGGCTCCGCAAGCTCTCGTAAGCGTCCTCACGACGATCGCGGGCACGGCGATACACGCAGAAATGCAAAGCAGTGCACAACTCACCTGACAGCGAAAGCCCCCTGCGAATCGGCCATTCCGCCATCGGCGCCAAAAGCTCCCGAGCCACGAGAACGCCCTTTGACACACCGCAAGCTCGCGACGGGAGACGCCGCTTTCTCTCGCGTCGATCCGCGTCCGCGCGCGCAGCCGCGCCGACGTACTAGCGAGCTCTCCTCTCCGTCTCTCTCCCTCTCGCTCGGTCACAGCGGCGGCACAACGCTCCGGCGCCCCGGCGACGCTCGCCGCTCGCGCCTCGCAGTCAGTCCCGACGGAGTCGTCGCTCCGGATGCACCTCGCGCGCGTGGTCCCCCGGAGTTGTGGGCGTGTTTCCTGCGGGGGGCGAGCTTCTCTCCGGACTGCTGCTGCATAGGAATATCCTCGTCGGCCGCGATGTGCAGCGAGTCTACCTCGGCGGGAGTCGTCGCGAGCAGGCTGACGGCGACGGGAGGACGGCTGCTCTGAATATATAACCTGCACCGAGAGCTTGCGGGGCGCGAGGGACTCGGCCAAGAGGTTGCGGTAGGTTGTTGCTGCTGTTTGTGTTGTTGTTTTGGACTTGCGCGAGACGAGCTTGCGCGGACGCGTCTCGATATATATGTGTGCAGGCAGTATAGGGAGGGTGTAAGGGGAAGCTTGCGCGCAAGAGTTGCGGTGAAAGCTCTTTTTCGGAGCTTTCGCCGAGAGGGGGGCTTACACTGACGTTTGAGGTTAGACGTGGAAAATATACACGGAGTTATCTCTCGTGCGTGTGTTGCGTGTATGCTTACTCTCGGCGCTTCTCGCGTTTGTAAATAGGCGGGCGCGTGGGAGAAAAAAAATTATTTTTACTCCGCGCGGCGCGCGCGCGCGCGCGGACGACGAGCGTTGGCCTTTGATCGACTGCGCGCGGGTAAACACAAACAATCGCGTGTGCACTTTGTTCGTAAAATATGCAGCGAGCGATTACATAGGTGGGAATAATGCACTTGCCGCGCTTCGCAGTCGCGACTTCGAAAGTAATTAAGATACTTGGAATTCTTTGGCTTGTACAGTTAGCCGCGCCGAGAACCACTGCGCGTATAAGAAACTTTTGAAGGTTGGCTATGGACTTCCGCGAAAAGTGAACACAACGTAATCCGAGAGCGTCTTTAGACGCGCGCGCGCGCACTATACTTGGAACGAATGTCGATCGTTACACTCATTAGCCGCTATTGCCTTTTTTCGAGCTGAAACCAGAGAAAAGCGGGACAGACGCTCCGGTTGCCAACTTAATATTTGACAAGCCATCTCCTGCTATATACGCGATCATTATAGTTTTAACGTTGAACTTAACTGCTCCGTGTACAACTATAATAGAAGCAGACACCGCAGGTACTCGGTCGAGAGATGCAAAATAAGCGCATGGCCTGTCAGCCGGCGATAAAATCTGAAAACAAAAATAGCCGGTGCGAGCTCGGATAATCTGAATCAGCGAGATAAGCTCTACGATAGCGATCCTCGTAAGTTTTCCCACGAGAAACTTGTACTCGCCGCGCGACTGATTCGACCTGTCCTCCCGCTATGTGTCTGCGTGATATATGGACTCTGCATAAAGCGTCGTCCCTTTTATTGAGCTGTGCACGCTGATAAGCCAATCACTTTCCGCGATGCTTTTCCGGCGTTAAAGTAGACTTCGCTGTTGAAAAAATGTATTAAGGATATATTGACGACTCGTGATTCGAAGACTGCAATTTAGATGTGAACTGTTCATTTTAGGCGTGTCTTTTTGTTAATTTTTTACGATAAAAATTTAATCGTATAAGAGTGAAAGCGAAAAAAGAGTTTTCCGGGAAATTACGATGGTATGGGTAATTTTCATTGTTACCAGATAAAAAATCAATATTTTAGCGTGGGTTTTGTTACCGAGACACGAGCGCAGAGTTTTTTTTATTTTTACGGCCTTTCAAATCCTCATATGCGTATTTTATATGGCTCTGCATTTTTTTACAGTTTTTTAACGAACTTTCAAATTTACTTTTTAACTTTTAATTTTGATAAAATGACTTTCGATTCATCGTCCAAACCCCCGCACTTTTTGAAATCAATGCAAGCTATATTTATAGCCTGAAAAAATTCGTTTATTTGAATTTTTCATTGTTTATAATAAACCAAGCAACCGAAAATTTCTGTTTCAAACGAGACGAGAAAAAAATACTTCAACCGATTCTCCGCTTAAGTAAGAATCTCGAAATTTCAATACGCTACTTGTTTTCTCCAGTATACACCATACGCTTTTAAATCATCGACTCAAACTGACATCATATTAATTAGCACACACGTACCGTATACATAGTACATACATAATTAAATCTCGCGACCGCACACCCGCAGTATATATTCAGTATAAAAGCACCAACTTGTATTGGGTCAGCGCGAGCATAGCCAACGATTCTCTCTCTCTCTCTCTCTCTCTCTCTCTCTCTCTCTCTCTCTATACACATACGATTTGCATCGTGAGCGATAGAGTCAAGCTGTGTAGGAATCGTCGCTATAGAACACGCGAATATATAGCGATGCACGTATCGCGCGCGCAATGCGTGAAACTACTCGGCTGTAATTGGAATTCTTCGAGAAAGGGATTAGTTGAGCGCGCCGCGCGCGTGCCTCGAGCGAGAAAATAGTTAGCCGGAGCTTTTTCTTGGCACGAGCGCTGATTGCGCGATTGTGTACATACGAAATCGCAGCGATTCGCGCGGCTTTTGTGTATAGTCTGTAAAACGTCGAGCTGTCGGATTATAACGGCAAGGGGCCGCTATATCTGCGCGCACTCACGGCGCCTCGAGGAAATCCCGCAATGATTCTCGCGAGGAGAGAGGTGTGTATGCGTAAGCATATGCGTGTACACTGTATATGTCGAATTTCAATGAAAAAATGCACTTTTCTTTGGTCTAGAAAACGAAAAAAATTTTTTTAAAGCTAGAGGTTTCGGACCGATTGGACTTTCTTCTGTGAGCCGAAAGCTAGTCAAAAGTGCAGAGGAACATGGAAAGGTTACTAGTAACCATATTTCTGAGCCATTTTATGCCCTTTTTTACAAAAAATTAATGCGTCAAAATACTGAAATACTAACAACTATACGAATGTTTCCGAGGCACCAATAAAATTTCGAATTACACTATAATAAAGTATTACAAAAGAGCTTTAATTTAAAAAAAATATGCCTAGTTTTGATGCTCTGATCAAAAGTTATGCCCGTTAAAAAAAATGAGAATAAAAATCGGAATAGGCAAATTTTTTCTTGTTCCTCCATATGCCTCCCTTTTGGTTTACAGAAGAAAGTCCCATTGGTCCGAAAACTATTATTTATATATACCGAAAGTTATTTCACTACAGTTTCTACAAACCAGATCTATGATCTGTAAGTCATGGACTATTCTTGTTTGGGAATATTTAAATTCTACAGTGGATTTTATTTCTGAACCCATCGCCGCGAAGACCCAAAGTCGATGCCGTTTGAAAATGACATTTAAAAAAGTTGGCCGAACCCATAAAATGTCTGAAAACTCATCCGGATTATGTAGGGGTTTTATTGCTATATAATTGAAAATCCAAGCTTTCTCTCATTTTCCAGTAGTCGCATACTGAACCTGAAAAATAAAACCACTGCTCATTCATCGGCACGTACAACTTATGTTTTTCAGTATCAAATATATCATTGAATCATTTATTCATATCAAAGTACAGTAAACGAAAGAATAATCGGGTATTATCACCCAATTCGTCAAAAATCATTTAAATATCTTACAGTGTCATGCAAACTAATTTATCTTTCTTATTTATAATATATTGTAACGAAAAGTTTCAAACATTGCTGATAAAATTATACTTTTATCTAATGATCCTCTAACCTTTTGAACCCTGTGTGTAACTTAAAATCTAAAAAGAAGCGAAATTGAAGTATTTTTTTTTCTTTCGTACTATCGCATACGTCTTTCCGTTGCAATCCATTTATAATTAAACAAACTGATTGATTATTGTCAGGTTATTTATGAGCTGATGCAGTACTTATACACTGTGACATTCAAATTTTGATTTTTGCCGCTACTCATGCTATCGCGTGCGACTGATGATAAACGAGTGCTTTTACAAAGGTTCGGTCAGAATATATTTTGATAAATCCATAAGCTCCCAATTCTGATATAAAAAATCAGAACTCGAACGTCAGATATAATTAAAAATCGACTTCCATTACCGGATGCACGTGTAATTGTATTAAGCTTGAAGTTTCAATACTTTATAATTAACCTCATTTTGCAAAAAAATACACTCTAAAAATTTTTTCTCCACACTGCGCCGAAAGCACCACTTTCCCGGGCGCCCGGGAGCGAAATTGGTAATTTCGGTGCTAGTGTGAAGAAAAATAGTATACGTACCACGGGAGTAAATTCGAACAGCCCATATCTCGTGTTTTCTACCCTTGCCTTCGGCTCGGGTGTCAATATACACGAGACATAGACTTTCCAAGTTTTTTCCTCCCTAGGCACGTAATATACTATTTTATTTACCTTCTGTCCCAGCAAACGCGACTCATCTGTCTGCGTGACTGATGAAAGGGCGAGAATGGCGTTTTTTCTCATGTCATTTGAATAATGCATATGGAACACCTTTTTTGTTATACCTCGATATTGAAAAAGATTTGGGAAATAGGTCAATTTGTCAAGTATGATTAAAATAAAAGGACTTATCGATTTGTCTCTTTTGGCGTTTGAAATATGCATGAGCGACCGATTCTCCTCACTGTCCATCACATTAGCAATAATTCATTCCATACCCAGACTGTCAGTTAAAAATTTAGCAATGTGACACTTGCAGGAGCAGTATGAAGTCGATGTAAAAATATACTGTATTCGAGTCGCGCAGCTTTTACATTAAAAAGTGAAGATATCGTAGAAGCACATCTAAATTGAATTTCCTTATCTACAAAAAAAATTTTGTTCATTTTTACTTTGTTGAAATGGAATAGAATGCGAAATCCAATTTGACATATGCAAATGTGCGTGCATCTATGCGACCCACATAAAGCCTACGTCATTTCCAGGTTTTCCCTGGCAACTTTTCCGAGATGTAAAAATGTAAGCAAATTCCGCCAAGATGCGCTGAAATAGAAATTTTGGAAAATGTATAAGATGAAAAAACTTCTGAAATAAAAATCGCATTGTTAAATTATTAAATCGGGGCAACCAAAAAAAAAAACAAATGCAAAATTAAAAAAAAGTAATAATTGTAAAGGGATCGACATAATATAGACGCAAATTTTTTATATAGAGATTCAATATATTTTGTAATGAAAACTACGATGCATACCTACACTCAGTTGTTAAGAAAAATATTATAGTAAAAAAAGTTTAATTTTATTACTTATTTTTTTTGTAAAAATACACACATCCACAAAGACATTTCTCAAAAACACATAACTTTTAAATAAAAAACATTATTTTTGAACTTAAGCTAACTTTAAGTTAGTTCACTATTCAAAGGTTTCTTTAGGAAGGAAGCGATATATACCGCCAATGTCAATCTATAACGAAAATAAAATGTGGATTCAGTCAAGAACGCGTTGATGCAAAAGCAATGCACGTGCATACGCAAGCATGATACCACATAATCGCGCATAATAATCATATATTCGAAAGAATACAATCTTATCGCGTCCGATATACGTCAGCTTCCTAAATTAAATAAATCCTATAATAGGCGAAGCGAGTCACGCGAGATAATCATTTTCGAATTTAAAAAAAGTATATACCTATGCGATCTCCGCTTAATTTGCTATCATCAGCTCGTGTTTATGCATATCCCCCCGTCTATTATAATTATAGATATATACTTGAGTAATGATTATATTTATCGTCCCCGATCGAATCTGCTCACCAAGAGAATTTATACACTAGGACAAATAAATTGACGGGAATAAAAATAAATCAAGTAATCTCGTCCGTGAACAGCTCTATTCGAGACAGTTAATGTATTCGTAATGGTTTTTGTTTGAAGTAGCTTTTACTGCGATTAATTGCAGTCGAGTGCTTTCGTTCTGGTAAGCGAACTTTCTTTTTTTTGTCAGCTTTAACAATTTATTCTGCGAACCTCGATTGTGAGAAACCAAATGAGAACAGGAGGGCAATTTCACTTATAGACTTTATTTGCAACGATATAGCAATGCATATTATACATACACACACACACACACACACACACACATATATATATATATATATATATATATAATATATACACACATACAACATAATGACTATAATACTCCATCAGAAGCGAAAATCACGTAGTTCGTTGTCGCTTCGGTCCTTTCTACAACCGCAAGTTTTCCTATCAAAATATTTTTCCTATTCCTCGATCGAAAATAAGCTTATTTCATATCTTATATCACACTTCCCTTTAAAAAAAAATATCTTTCACGTCGTTCGACAAATTTTTGCAAAAACTTCACTTGCGCTTTAGTTGAGAATTTATAAATTGAGAGATCTTTATTTGTATAGCACTCGGATGCTCGAATTCTCGAGATTCATTGCCCGAGATTTGACCGATCCGAGATATGCAGTGTTGCAATTAACAGGCAATTTATTTACAGAACAGTAATTTATGCGAAAACGCAAATCGTCGGATGTTGGCAAGCAGTCTTTCTTTTTTAACTTGGCAAAGAAAACAAGCCGCAATTCACTATGTATACTTTAACGCTATAACGATTCTCTAAATAATCAGAGCTTCGCAAACATCTGTTCTGTATGAATTTGATGTAATAAATGTGTAATTGTGATTGTGAGTGACGGAGCCGTTAATATGGCATCAACGACATGTACTTCAATTATGTCGACTTAATCATTTTCATTGTCGTTATTAATTATTCTTTATATATAGTATACGAATCCTCGGGGCAATCGATTCGTAACGGATATTTATTAGAAAGTGTCTCATTATCGGTAAAATATCACCGATTCTTCAAACGATTTGCACAACTGATAAAATAATCAAAATCGCTTAAATAAATATTTACAGGACTGCTTTCTCAAAGAGTATCTTCAATGAAAAGCATCAGGAAACGCAAGTAAAAGATGACTTCAAAATATTTCAAAAGTTCTCAACATCGTAATTCGAAAACAGTCTAACTTATATTTATAATTTTAACGTACAAAGAGTATTTGAATAGTCGTGTCTAGTTTGCATAATAAGCGCTTTTGAAACAAAGTGTTTACGACACATAAAGTTAGTTAATTTATTAAAGAAGTAAAATCTGCACTTATAATTAAAAATAATTCTTGCTTTAAAATACCTAATTTAGAAGTAAATTAATTACATCTTTTGCACTTCTATCGAATTACACTCTATGTATTTGTAAAACAAGTCCAGAAAAATAATTACAGAAAGAAAAGAATTTTTGCAAGAATTTACGTATAAACGTAATTCTCGGATTTGTTGTTTAAATTATCTGACTTTAAAACTCAATTAGTTTTAAGTAAGAGCATATCCGAAATAACTGCGTAAAGTTTCAACTCACGCATTCGCTTCAGAGTTTCAATGAAGATGAAATTTCATTTCATACGTAATATGCATACGCTTAATATGTATCTACGAGTATACGTTTCTGATGTAAAATCTAACAATTCCAACATTTTAAAATTCGTATTAAAATCGTGAAATCGAAATATTCATCGATAATTTTATTTTTTTACTGATTCTAATTATTTACACAGTAAAATAAGGAATTCATTTCGAATTGTCACGAGGTACAGATTTTTCAACGGAAATAAATGAATAAAAAAGGCATATTTAACACAAATTACAGTCGTTAAAAAAATCTCTTGTTTAACTATAGTTAGCGCAAATTATCGTGATTTGCGTTGAATAACCGCACTATAATACTCAGAGTGAATCAGTGACCCCCTCGAAATTGTTTGTTAACCAGATAATTCACATTAAAGAATTGAAAACAATTTTCATTTGCTTCGTTTAAAGCAGACAATATATAGAGAACCCAACCCTACAGAAAATCGCATATTTCCCAGCAGTGCACACGTCTGATAGCTTTCCCGTGCTCATCAACGAGCTTATGAAAATTGCAAAAATTTTAAATCCCGTGTATAAATAATGCATTTGTACACACTCAACACGTGTATAATGTATATATGGGTCTCCTCGAAGCGCTCTATATAGGCTTCTAAAAACAGGCGCGGGCGACACTACTCTCAACATTTGTATACATGTATACGTACATTGTACACCCACACTTGTATTATAAGTACACACGCAATCGGCACAAAGGCGACGCGTGAGGCAATTAGCCCATATAGACGTGTGCGCGCAGAGCCTGTAAGTACACACCTTTACACACACGGAGAGAAAAAAAACCTTTCCTCGTCCCAATCCCATCGGTCGCGCGCGTGTATACACGTATATATATATATATCAATACGCGCGTAATCTCCTCTCCTCGGAACGAAGCATCGTGCGGTGCCGGGGGGGGGGGGGAGGAGAAAAAAAAGTTGGAAACTCACTTTATCTTTATCGGACGTGTGTATGCACACATTTATATATATATAGGCGCTCGGAACGAAGCAAGAGGAAACGACCGTGTGCGTATGGCACGGGGTAGCTGAGTGAGCTACGGCACTGCCTATTGACGTCCGCGGTAGGCGTGGCCACTACTTACTCACTCACTCACTCACTCGCTCACTCGCGAGTCGCGCACGCGGAGGCCGATAGACACACACAGAGGGATATATTTACACCGCGCGCGTGCGAGCGCCACCGGAAAGACTCTCCGCGCGCGGTATATACACACTGCATCACATCACACAGACATACATATCTGTATGCATTATATACATACACATTATGTGGATATTCGTACAAACTGTATGTACATATATGTTTGCGTGTGCTTTTTTTTTAATTTTTATTTGCTTTGAATTGTTATAATACTTGAGAGGTGTAGGCGTAAATAATTCATTAAAAAACCTGGAAAATAACAGGGTGCTTATATGAATACATGGCTCGCAGCGGAGCAGCTCGCACACATACAATATTAGTGAGTTACACGAAGAAGGTAGAATTGTTGTGTCGTACATATCAGTGACGATTCGTCGATTAATGCTCGGTATATAATGTTCGGTAGTAAAAAGAATATTGCCGAAAACTTGCGTGTACTGTAGTTTGGGGTATGCGTGTGCTTGTGCCTATAGTGATGCAAATGATTGGAGTCGGAGCTTGCGGGTTTTGTGTACACGCGAGTTATCGCGAGCTTCGCCAATCGAGCTTCGATCGCGCTCGAGCTTTGCGCGCCGCGTTATAATGCAAGCCGTTGCATCGACGAGCCACTGCTGAGAAGCGCTCTTGCGCGCGCTGCACAGCGGAGAAAATATCCGGAGATAAGATCCTCTTTGTCTCTCCTCTCATGACTTAGTGCGCGCTTCTGTGTATTGCTTACGTATATATACGTGCATGCGGTTACATGTGTTTGTGCGTGGGCATATATATAATATACTGCACATATAGGTATATACACAGTTGGACATGTGGCGCGAGACGCGCGCGCAGCCGCGTGCGTGCATGCGCACACGTAGTCGTCGCTGCGCTGCAGCTGCTTACTTTCTTCGTGTATAACTTACACACCTAGTGTGTGTACGTACATGTGATATATAGCGAAGAGACAGTTGTACTTCGGCGATGTGTGAGGGTATACGGCCTCTTCTTCGCGGGAGAAGAGATTACGTGCGGCTGTGAACGTTCCGCATGGAGCAGTTATCGTCTAGAGGTGATTTTTACTTTTCACTTTTTTATTTCTTTATTTTGATTTTTTTTCTATATATTTTTTTCGGAAGAATCTCGGCAGCGATCGGTTTTGGATATACCTGCAGTGTTGTGAAAACGTGTTGGAATTGGGTCTTGGGGGATTTCGTAACGGAATTATTGATTTTTTCGAAAACTCCGATGTGACTGCAAGTGTGTACACTTACTCGTTCGTATGATGTATAGACACCTATTCGCGTACCAGATAGCTATATGATATACTTGCGTTAGAGTCTCAGCTTCTATTCTCTAAATTATTTTTCGACTTAGCGATTTCGTGATTTTCAGTTTTCGAATGATTCTATTTTAGAAATTTGTTGCATAAAAATACATTTACAAAGTTGGATTTTTTCCCTAATTTTTTGAAAAACGGCACTTCATCGCTGAATGATGGTAAACGAAGAGTCAGAAAAAATCAAACTGGAAAAACTTTGTAGTGCAAAGTGGAGTAGAATAACGTGAATTTGTTTGAAATTTAGAACTGAATTAGGCGTATAAAACATAATGTTCTACATCATTTAATAGATAGACAACATTTTGTTACCATGTATAATTTTGTTACCTATAACCAGTTGAGAAAGGTCTACGAATATCCTTTTTTACAGTTGGAAAATTTGAAGTAAATGAACTATTAGACGTAAATGAATCTCTGTAGTCTCTTCGATATTATTATCCTTTTGTTATGTAATCATACACAAACGTGGAGACAATAAATTAATTTACAGGAAGACACATCAATGAATTATCAGTAATTTTTTGTGAATAACAATAATGGTAACATTTCTTCAATTTTTCATAAATCAATAATATTTTTGCTCCGTTATTAGCGGTTCAAAAAACAAGATATTTTGACAGACAAGAGTTGTGAATCATATTTCCGGATGTATCTATAATGTCCAAGTACGAGGGAATTTCGTTATCGTCAGAGGTTAACGTGAAGACTGTACTCGAGGTTGTGTCACACGGTTTTCGGAGTAATGTCAATCTTCGACGTATTACAGATCTCGTGAATCACTCTTCGAGCTATTTTTCTGATGAGAACCACGTAAGGTTTTGGCTTTTGAAATAAATAGTGCGACAGAGACAATGAAGTATTTTTTAAAAAGAAATTTAGAGCGACATGCACTGTTCTATGTAATAAACGATAAATAAATCAATACTTAAAAATTATTCCGATGAGCATGTGTCCCGGTACGCTTTGTGAGCATTGTAGAATTAAGAGCGATTTTCCGCCCTCATTGTAGAAGCATTTTTTTCTATTTTTACGCCTTTGCACATGCAGAAGATAAACTAATCCGGATAATAACGACGTAATTAATTTTGCGTGAAAAAAACTTCACTCGCCTAATTTATATTCACGTGCATGTATGTATACAGTACTAAATAAATAAGCTTATACGATCGCATTGTGGAAGGGGTGCAAAGCAAATCATTTCGAAGAATGGCCGATAAAATGCACCAATTATCGTCTATTGGAAGAACGAATAGAATGTATTGGCTGTAAGTACTCTCAGCCAGGCGATAAGAGAAAAACGTTCGCCTGCAAAAATTTTATGGAATTATTCCGATTAAATCGATTTTTTTCAATCATACTATTAATAGACCATCCAAACATAGTTATCGCTGCTCTGTTAATGTACAGTCAAGTTATAAACTGCTTGGCGCGAATTACATTTTTTTCCTCGTATACTTACGAACTCAAATTTTTATATTCAAGTATAATTTCACCTCTAAGTAGAAACAAATTATTCTGATGCAGTCATGCATAATACACGTGTATGTCGAAAAGTACACATTTCCTCTTGTCACTAGCCAACCAAAATAACATATATGAGTATGACACGCGTGTACGCATCGGCTTCAAAAGTATTGTAACCACACAGGAACTGGTAAATTATATAACTGCGTATTTTTTTTTCAATTAAATTTTCGTGTTTTGCAAGGCCTCGGCTGAAATCTAACAATTTTCGTATTTCGAAATACATATATCCTTCCGGAAAAAGTGAGTTTGAAAAATGTGCAGAGGTGGAGATTTACATAATCATCGCATAGTTTTGCAGGCCCGATTTTTTCACGTAAAATACAGTTATAAATAAAAATGATTTGGCTTGCCAGATGCGCAAAAACATCGGGAAAAACGTATGTCGACTAATTTTCCAACTTTGTTTGCAACGCGCCTCACGTATAAAATCCAATCCCACGTACGGGGATAATACCATTACACCCAAATCCTTGCACGCGCGCCCAAATTCCAACGTGTTTTTCTTCTTTTTTTTCAAAAAACCGTCGACGCGAAAAACGAAAAGCCAAGAGTAAAAGGTGCAAGCACCTACCTATTAAATGTCGAAATCATTATCTCGAGCTCTTCATCCGCAAGCTTGACACACTACTCCAAAACTCATTGCCAGTGCTCTCGAGACCTCCGAGCTTTTTCTTTTTCGTCTTGGGTAAAGCTTTAAAGAGCTGTTTCTCTTTTCTTTTTTTCCCTCCAGCGAGAGCTTCAAGGGCTGCTCTCTCAAGGTTTTTTGCTTTATTGATGCTTCTGGTGTCCTCTGCCCCGTAGTTAACGAGGGTTCTCGGAAATTTAGTGGATTTCCCCCCCCCCCCTTCCTCAACGACGGCTGGACGTCGAGGACGACTGTGTAGAGGAGAGATGTACGGTTGTCAAATTAGACACGTCTTTTTCGATTTTATGCGCGATGGGAATTAAAGCTGCAGCAGAGTAGATGCTAAGGCAGATAATTTTTTAATGAGTTCATTCCTGAGATATAGTTAAGGATCTATGTAATAATTTTCTTAATAAACGAGATTCTCATGATTTTCGCTGTAATTTTAGGGATAGAAACGAAGCTTTACAATATTTTTGAATATAGATAATATTATGTTGCAATGATTTTTATTCGTATGCTGCATGTCTCAACCAAAATGGACAATTTTTCTCCAAAAAGCGGAAGAAAAAGTACACCTTCTCTCCTACATGCGAATAAGTTTTTATTCTCCCGTTGATTTATATGCATAGGTACGAAAAATGTTCTCGCATGAAAAGTAGATCGCCCAGAGCCCACTTAATACCCAGGACTTTTCCGAGCAAACATGAGTGTAAGTCCCACTTTTCAAGATAAAAAAAAGATGTAAACGAAGTTCTATGCGTACAACACGATAATAAAGTCGGTCATTTCCGCGGAAGGCGTTTTACTGCTCGACTGAAGTAAGCGCAGTAAATTCACCCGCGGGAATAAGCGAAGACTTTACTCTCCTCGTGTTGCATAATGCACTATTTAACGACTTAAATGCGTATTTCTCCGCTTTTTTGAAGGCAAAATCTGCTAATTCTGCTTCTATCTAAGTTTGAAAACTTTTCGCGTTTCCAGAAACGAAATTCTGATACGTAAACAAGCTACATCAGAACAGTCATTCGTTCACTTATGCATATACGTACCTATACACGACATAAAATTTTCACACTGATATACTGCATCTCGACAGACATGCATTACAACCCCGTCGTATTTTCTGTCTTTCCGAGGAGTTCTGAGACGCGCGGACGAAAAAAAAATCTTTCTCTGACTAGCTATATAGCAAGAACTTTTCTCCGGAGACTCGAGTAAATTGCGAAAAGTTCTAGCTGAGCTATCGTGCGAGTCGAGAGAACTGACGCGCGTGTATGTATAATACATACACGCCGTATACTTGCGAGTTGATTTTGGTTCTTCTTTCTTATAAATTTTAAAACAGGAGCGTCGTTCGCGAGCTCGAAAACGTGCAAAAGTGCTAATTCGTCATTGTACACGTTTCATGCCGATCTTCTGCAGCAGCGTTCTCAAACGCGCGGAGGGTGAGCCTCCGTCTAAATCCGTAAATATACGCGGAACATAAACTCAAGTGCACAATATCAAACTGTTGTTTTACGCGGCAGTTAGGCGGTTGACTAACCGCACGCAGAAAGTGGCGCAATGCACAAGTAATTTACTGCTCGTTTGCGCATCGCACATTTATAATATTTGATCGCGTAGAAAGTGGCGTGTCGTGTGTACAGTGACGTCACTGTACACGCACAGAGCACCGAATACGTGATTTCCACGCGCGCACGTGTTTATAATAGGACACGCGCTCTCGCTCTGTGAGCGCGTATAATAAATATCAATTATGCACATGAATTATATCGAGCAGAGTTCCGCACGTCAATTTACATCCACGATTCGTAAATTGGGTCGCGGTCGTTTAGTAATATTATCTTAATTTCATCGCGTGTGTAATATGAGTAAGCGCATGCATTATGCATGATCGTTTGATTATGACCAAAAAAGCTTTAATTTTGTCCGGGATATGTGTAGACGCAGTGCGAAGAGCATATCTGAATTGCATTCTGAATTGCGTATACCGTTGCGTATATTTAAAGCTCGTCACAATGTAGGAAGTTCGTCGAATAACATTGGCTAACGATTTGTTGTGGCGGTTCTTTTTAGCTTCTCTTTTTTCGTGTTTCGTTACATTTAAAAGGCCGTCAATCATATCCCACAGCTGATATTTCTTTCGCCGTTCATTTAAAGTATCATTCGGCATATTGAATGGTTTAATTTTAAAAAGAATCGAGCTCACTCTTTTACCTATCGATCATCTACTTTTCGACAAATATTTCATGGCAAGTTGATCCGTCGGTTAAAAAATATAATTTTTAACTGCTGTACCAATGATTGATTGAAAATGAGGCATAGCTATATTCTAAAAATCGAAAATATATCGTATACCGTTCAGCGAATAATTGATTTTCTTGAAATACTGAACGAAATTTCTATAACTTATAACGTGTGGCATCAATTTGAACTGTCCAAGTTGCATGTGCAATTTTTAAAAATATCGGGTCTCGTAAGTTGTATATTTTAGCAAGGAGAAAAGAGAAAATGTACCAATTTCGAATTTGTAATACTTTGTGTTGAAAGTGCAAAGAGAGTTTTTTTAATGCATCTGGAAAACTAGGTTGTGACGTTAAAGGAATAGAAATTGCGGAGACAAAACTTTGATAAGGTCATCCAGGCTTTTATAAAAGTTATAACAATTGGAAGTTTCAATTCTATGCCATTCAGCATTCAGGGAATTGAAAGAATCAATTCAAATTTCGCGCCACAATATTACAGAATAAAACGATCAATTTTCATAATTAATAATTTATACGAATATTGAAATGTATAGACGAAAATAGGTTGAATTACGTAAAACAAATCATGTTTCCATATATCGAGGTATTGCAATAGAAACTTAACAAAGTAAAATTTAAGTGAATACGTACAACTGTTATTTGTTCCATCGGCAATCATTTTTGTCTATTCTGGCGCGAAATTTCAATTGTTAATTCAACTTTAAACATGACTATGCCAATTTGCAATTACCTCACGATCAACCGAACAAATTTAAAATCTTGCCATATTTAACTATATTGGCTGTCATTAAAGCAACCGTATGCATCTGGTATAATCACGAGCGTGGGGCACATTATCGGATTCCAATACATCCACCGCATCAATTTCCTCGGAAATTCAACTAAAACCGCGTATACGCGCCCATAGCGAGAGCTGTGCAATCGACTATATCAGCTAAAACTTGGCGAAGCATCTGTAAATTCGAGTCATCATCGTCAGCGCGTCAGCAGCAGTATAGCAGCAGCAGCAGCAGTAGCTCCGAGCCTTACCTAAGTCTTCTTGAATTTCAGACCGATTGCGTTTGGCTGCGTGAGCGGAAACACGGCAGGGGAGCTTTGCCGTGAAAATGTCATCAGATGGCGTTCCATTTCTGCTCATCACCGCCAACGTCGGCAGCATCTTCGAGGAGGTGAGTGCTCGCCTTAAAACTTCTTGATAGCCTCCGACCGTTTGGCTCAGCCACCAAGAAAATGCCTTTTTAACGCTCGCGCGTTTTACGACTCGATGGAAGGGGGATGCTTTAGCACGAATTCTCAAGTCAAATGACATTTTGATGGGAATAACTTTCGTGGTGAAGCGTTATTAGGAAAAGAAAAAAAGAAGCAAATTCGGCTTGCATAATTCATTTTCTCTCTCCCTCTCGCGTCGTGAAATTTATTGTTTAGAAATATAGAAGCGTTTCGTTTTTTCGTAGATCATATTTTTTTTATGGACTAATTTTATGGATTTTTCCGTGTGTAGTAAATTTGCTTTCCGTAACTTTGTCATTTTAAATGCGTGGTTAAACGCGAATCTTCGTCGCGGGTTTGTGGTTTATTAAAGAGCTTGTTAATCTGAGATTACATATGCATATATATACTTTAAGTAATAATAACTTCTTGCAATATCTTTGACTAAAATTAGTATTTTATACCTATTTTAAGATTTTATTATACGTACAATTTACAAAAAGCTTCGCTCGAGACGAGTTTTTGTTAAATTCTATTTTACTTCTATACAAAAATAATTACTTTGGTTTGGCTCGATTTCAGTAATAATTGTGCAATAGTTTTTGTATTTATATATATCGACAAGTCTTTATACAAGCACGCGTAAAGAATCTAGTATAGATTAATTTATCGCATTCTTTTGTTTTACACAGCAGTTACTTGCTGAAAAAAATAAAAAAATTTTTGCATTTTTGAATTTTACGACTTTAAAAAAACTTTGCACAAACAAACTGAACAATATTTATTGAATATACGCTTCGAAAAAGTGCAAAAAATTAAACAACAAATGTTACGAATATTATGCATTATTCGTAATGCGATCGTTTTTATGATAACCATTACGATAACGCTTAGACTCGCAGACAGCCATTTGCTCGTATATGGAAGTCGGAATAGCCGCGCCCGTAAAAATAAATCGAATAGCTCGTAAATCCGGAATTAAATTGAAAACTAAACGAAACTATCCAACGGAAATTCACATCAGTATCTGCATCAAATCCATCAAATACTTTTGAAAATCGGGTGGTAAATTGAACAATTTACAATGGTAATAATGTAATTTTAGTATATACAATGCGGGGTTGATTATTCTTTCGCGTTTCGCGTGCTTTCTATGGAACACTCTGGTATATATTGGTATGCATTTAAAATGATCAAATAATTTCATTATCTATGTCGACTATATTAATTAAAATTAATTATACGACCAGCGATCGTTAATTCTAAGGGAAGAATATAAAGTATAAGTTTGGTTCTGAAATAAGTATAACACAATGGTATTAACATTATTCACCATATAATCCACTTACAGTTACGAAAAATGGTAACATAAAAAATTTTATGTACAAAGCACTCTTCATGAAAGTCCAAATAATTTTAAGCATAATAGCGCACAAAGCGGGCTAAATGCGTATAAACAATAATGGAGCAAACAAATTTTTAGTTATAAAAGAATTTGTACAAAGCTTTTCAACTTTTTTTTAGCCGAGTGTCATGCTGAAAATATGGACGGAAGAATTCTTATCGGTGAGTAGACACAACAAAAGACTCGTCAATTGTGACCAACTCTTTTATTTCTCTGATTTTTCTTCTTTTTTTTTGAATTAACGATTCATTTTTATCGGCGTTATTCCCCAGACCATATCTCGCCTCGATCCAAAGTTCATTGCCCTACATTGCCAGGAAGTCGGAGGAAAAAATTATGCGGAAAGCATGAGGCACGTCGAGGATTTCGTAAGGTACGTTGAGTGATTAATGCATCGAACTTTTACGGTGTCGAGAGATTAATGTATCGAGCTTTTACGATATTCCATCCAAGCGCGGTTATCGGTCATTCATGGGCTTATTACACGATTCTCGTTTGTCGACTTTGAAATTACATGGCGCCTGCGTGAACGATATGCGCGCGCATAAATTAAGCTCGAAAAATAGAAAATTTATTTCGAAGTCAATCGGGCACGGAAACACGCTACCTCAATGCATTCGATTTTGTGTGGATGTTTGTTCGTTTCTTTACTAATGTCTTGCCTCTAATCGATGCGCAATGGTGATCGCTGCGGCTTTTTTTATCTTCCCAGACTTTCTTTGCATCTCGGCATCTTGGCAAGATCCGTTAATTTGATATTAGCATAATTTTTATAGTCGTCTGCAACAAAGTGTATATAGGTACATGATAAGCTTTTAATTAAATATAATAATACACAATACCCTGACTCGTCATCGCGATTCGCTGGCAAATGTATATATCCTGCAATGAGAGCAGCTTACGCGGCGCAAAGTCGAAGACCATTCGCGCAGTAGTCACCGAGCGCCCTTTAGTAATCACATTTCCGCCTGTTTCCTTGAACTAATTCAATTAGTGGCTGTAAGCATCGAGAGGGAGGGATAGGAGGGGAGGTAGACGACGAAACAAAAGCTTCTCTCTCTCTCTCCTCCTTATATACACACATATATGTATAGTGTATGATAATGACAACGCGCGACGCTGCGATTACGCGAATGCGCTCGGGGTGTCCAAATTGATTTAACTGTCGCGCGTCACTGCCATCGCGTGGCGTCGTCGTTGTAGATTATAACATATAGACCGCTGTACAGCCTGTCCGTCAGTATATGCACTCGATGCGCGTATGCATAGCTGCGGTATATGTAAATCGATGCAGTTGCAAGCTCTCGTCGTATAAGATCTAAATTATTATTGTAAAAGAACAATAAAGCATTATATTGACAATTAATGCAATGCAATTATCATTTACCGATAGCCCGCGCATTCGAGAAATTTCACGTTGTTCCTGCAGAAGAAAACTTGAAGTAGTTGAAGAGAGCTTACATTTCTCTGTTTGGAAGCAAAATTAAATTGTTTCGGATCATCGAAATGCATTATAGTGGCGAGCTTTCGAAATGTTACATTTTTTTCAATTTTTTTCTCTCTTGCAGTGGATTTTGACAGACAATCGAAGTGTTTGAAAATCAACACCGATAAAGTTACAAAACAATGAAAAATTTGATACAAACGTTTCTGTACATCTGTCTAATAAATGTAATTTTCGCCTCGCATTTTTATGAAGTCTCGTTAGAATTGGTTCTGAAACATTTTCGGTTGGATATAGCAGTTGAACTATATTTGAAAAGCTTTATTTGTGTTTTTTATCCGTGTATGAAAAAAGTGCAAAAAAAGATTGTATAAAGAGTAACGAAAATAATAATAAGTCAGTACTTTCTTTTCAAAATTTTTTTCACGATTACATTACAACGGTTTTCGGGTAAAAGCTCGTGAAAGCCGAGCCTGCAGCGAGTCGATCCCTCCATAAAGTTGAAAACCCGCTAATTTGCTGTAAAATGTAAAAATGAATTTCAAACGTTGTTTCTTTTGCGCCGCATGACTCCGTTTTTCAACTGAGTACATTTTTAATTGCGTGTCTGAAAAAAATTGCTCTTTGATTGCATAAACTCGATCAAAGTAATGACTTTGCGCTCGATCTACATAGTTTTAACTGTAACGAAAAGAAGCCTTTAATTAATTTATATTATATGCTTTATTTTAGTTTACGCTCAATTGAACGTAGAAATTCTGTGAATACAAAATTTCAAGCTCTCGAGGCGAGAGGTCAGCTCCGACAAATGAATTTGTGACCGAGATTTTATTTCAGATCCAATAACATCAAATATTCATTACATTGCGCTCTACATCATGTCCAATCAACTTTATAACGTTTTCATATCGTTTTATTCCGCGCGATAAATTTAACCGAGAAAAATGATGCGACAAATTTTGTATACTTCATTACACGGCGTGATCCGTCTAAATCAAGACAATTCAGCGATTTCTCCCTTTCATTCCCAAACACTCGTCATAACGTTCGATCCGACAGCAATCATTATACGAACGCATTTTTTTTTATTCAACTCTCTCATTTCAATTAGCGCTAATTAACATCTCATCGAGCCGCACGCGAGACGCGCAAGTGCCCCTGAAAAATTACGATAAAATAATGTTAATCAATGTAGCAGGTGCGCAGACGAGGCACGTGCCCCCGCGTCGCTCGTCACGCGAGATAAAACGAGATTTACGAGCGAAAGGGTTTATGCTAATTCTTATATAGCGCCCATCAACCGTATATGGCTTTGAGCGAGCGGACACGCAGCCTCTCGCGGCGTCAATCTCTCGTGTAAAATTTGAGCGAAATTCGCGCGATTCGATCGGCGATCGAAGAAAGGGGGGGCCGACACGGCACATAATACAGTGTGATATTCACGCGAGGTTTCGTAATAAAGTATAAACGCGCGTGCCGCCGCTTATATATGCGCGATGCGCGCGAGAAAATATAGACGAGGGCTTCCCCTGGAATAAAAATAGATATAGAATATGGTGTGTGTATATATATACAGGCGTGCAGCGCGGCGGTTATGTGTGTATATAACATTGCCGCACCTCACGCGCGCAAAGAGAAAAGACTCGCTGTATATATCGATACGTCTCTCTCGTGTTTGCGTATCTAGGCTCTACGCTATATCTGAATGCACATGTATATAGCGGGTAGAAAGTAGGAGCGGGAACACACGTAATCCGCTCGAAGTCGCGAGAGGGAAAGAGCGATCGTAGGGGGTTGCACGCGGATTAAGGAGGCATTGCTTGTTATACGATCCGCGGCCGATGCGACGCTTCCTCCGAGAGGCGCGGCTGCTTGTACACGTGTGACATTGAAAAGCTCGGCGCGCACGTGTGCCGCGTGCGTGTAAAAGACGCAGAGAATCAGGGTGGATGTATCAGGGTATACGTGGGGATGCCGCAGAGTTGAGGGGAATTAAACGACAAAATTCCATACTGCAATTACTGATAACGTAATTACTGATAAATTCATATGAAAATCGAAATAGAAACGAAATATCGAACTGTTATTATTGGGTAGAGAAATTCGAGAATGGAATATAATAAAAGTTGGATATAATTGTGTAAACTGACGATGATAATGTGAAACGGAAGAAATTATTTTTTAAAAAAAAATTTTCCTTTCTTTCAGACTGTTAATGTCCTCGGAAGAACTACGCCTTTTCGACAAGGTCAGAGTCTTCCTAGATGAGGATTTTTCCTCGGCAGAACATTTCACGGTGAGAAGCTTATAAATACGTCCCTTCAGTTCTTTGTTTGGTTAAGTTTTCTGAGAGTCGATTTAAAATTTATCATTAAGACGTTTGAATGCAAAGAAACCGAGTAATGGAAGCAATCGGTTATTAAAGCGATTTACAACATATTTTGTTTATATTTAGTTTATTTAACTTGAGAAAATATTTCGTTGAATTGACAGTATATATACATAGACATACAATGACTAGTTTCCTTTTGTTGGTGTCACTGCAAACGGCATGATTTATAAAATTCATAAAATGTAAGCAGTACAAATACCCAAACTAACATATGCTCGCATTGTAATTAATTTGGCTTAAACATGATAATTATGCGTAAAAAAGATCGAATATATGCAATGCATTTATCATTGTCATGGTATATAGTTATTCGCGTTTCGTCCGCGGACAACAAAGGCTCATGCATAATGAAAAATGAAGTATTGTAATCCCGACGTAATTGAGCGAGTAGCATGACGTAATCGAATCGCATGTCCTTTTATCTTCCAGGCACTTGGGAATTTGTATTTCGCTCACGAAACTTTAAAGGATGTACTGCTGTGGGATTTTAAAGGTACGTCTCGTATAATACAAACCGCTAAATATGTACACGACAGGTTTTCATAATTCGAGCTGTATACTTATATGTAACCGAATTTGTATTCAAAGGCGCGGAGAGAACGATTTCACTTTGTTAAAAAAAATAATAATTTTTTATTCGTCTCTATTGCTTTTTTCTATTATTTTTCCTCTTATTTTTTACTTCAACTCTTAATCAAAGGCTTTTGTATACGTATAGCGCGGCGGTATAACGTGTAGAAAAGCGCCGTTCTCTCTCCGTCCGCTCATTTATACACACGGAAAAAGATGCGCTTTTCACGCAGGAGAAAATGGGTCAAAGGCGTATAATAATACGATCCGCGGCGCGAGTATAGCTTATACACACTGCAGCGAGAAAGAGCGAGAAGTATAGAAGGAGAGAAAAAAAAACCAGCGATAATGATTGCAGAGGGAAATTTCATACCGGTGAGCGGTCGGGAGGTGCATTCGGGCAACATCGAGGCCGTCACGACCAAAGAGAAGGCGAAATTTCCCCAGGACTTCTTCCCCGAGTGCAAGTGGTCGAGGAAGGGATTCCTCAGGACGCGATGGAGCGTCGCCGGCACAGTATTTGATCTCATTAACATACACTTATTCCACGATGCCAGTAATTTCGTCGCGATGGAAAGCGTGAGTATAGCGACGCTTTTGAAAAATTTTGCTTCTCAAATGGACTATCGATTTTGCCGCGGTTTTGAATCGTATACTCTCTTGCGGGAGGTTCCCGAAGTCGACGTTACGAAATTTGAATTTCGCGCCATGACGTGGCCAGAGAAAGAGCGATTATTTTCGCTTTTACGACCGATGAGATCGAATGAGGAAAAACTTTTAAAATAATAGGATTTGATTTCTATTGCTCGTTTCAAGCAAAATAATGATGTTTTCATTTACTGTATTAAAGGCGGGAAATTCAAATTCTCATTTGACTTTCAGGCCTAACGAAAATTTTCTAATGTAAAAATATTTTCTAGCATATACATCCAGAATAATGAATATTTAACTTGATTAAATTAATATTATTATTCCACTTAATATAAAGTAAATTAAAAGACGGTACAGAAAGTAATAAAATAGAGCTACGCGAAGACCCTTGAACGTGGGAAGAGTTAATCTTCTTAAAAATGCTAATCCAGTTAAAAAAGAGAGAAGAAAAAAAGTGAGAAACTCGCCTGCTTTCTAAACGAAGGAATAGATAATTATCTCGAATCTCGCGTCGTAGTTGCTTAAAACGCTGGACGGCAAAAAGCGTCGCAGCTTCGCGCGTAACACAATATCATAATCCGATTGCAAATACCGTTCGAGTGTCGAGTATCATCGAGCATAATGATGAGCATAAAAAAAAGGCACTCACTTTAGTAGGTTTACACACGTCATAGCTCAGCCTAATTCAGGAGATCATTATATCTCGAATTTCACACAGGGAATAACGGGTTATTCAAAATTAAAACTTCTATTTCGGTCCTCGACTACGTCATTGCAACTACGCGCAGGTATATACAGTATACACGCTACGCAAGCAGGCTCGCCTACTATGCATTCGCACCAGAATTTACATTCTCTATATACATATAAATACAAACGAAGAGCGTATACACAGGCGCGGTACGTAGTTTTCGAGTAAAGCGAGGCGGCAATTACACGTGGGATTTTCAAATTAAGCACAAGCTTTCAATGCGCATCACATACCGCGGCGGCAAGTATTTTCAGTACACTATTCCGGCGAAATCGTGTGTAATTCCTGTATATTTTTTTTCTCTCTCTCTCTCAGAGCTTCGCGCGTTTTACGAGCCTTTCTTCGCTGAATTTCCGCGAATATCTCGCAAAGCCTCTCTTGCGTAAAACCCGTAATCTGCGCAGCGACGAGAGAGAGAGAGAGAGAGAGAGAGAGAGAGAGAGAGAGAGAGAGGCATCAGAGGAACGACAAAAAATGAGGAAAATGCGAATCGACGACAAAATCCCGGCGCTCTCTCCTGTTTCAGTTTCCGTCGGTGTACAGTAAGACGCGCCGGAGAGCACTGGAGCACACGCTAGACAGGTTTCACAGCGACCATTACCCGAACGCGCCCTACTTCCTATTCGGAGACTTCAACTTCAGGACGGACACGGCCGGCGTTATTAAGGTAGGCGAGTCCGAGAACGATCTCTACTATTTCTCTTTTAGCATTGACTTTCGGAGAGTGTCCGAAGGTCGCGAGACATTTGACGTTCGACAGAGTCGCCGCTCACGTCGCGATTTGCCGGAGAAAAAAACTAGGTTTTTTTTGTTTGCTGACGATTAATTATGGATGTGCAATAATAATCAGTCTTTTAGCATTGTTTTAAGCTTGTATTGCAATGGTTGAATTAAAAAAGTTTTAACAATGGATTTTTTAAATTATTCAAACTAGGCGTATTATACATATTTCATTAACAAGTTTATAACACAGCTTATACCTAAATACCTATACAGACTACTTAGATCACGGATAAGTTTGACTCAAATACGGATTAATCGTTAAACGATACTTCATGATAAATTGTAATTTTATTTCCATTGCTACAGTCAATATGTATGCTCTTTTTCCAAAATTTCACGCACTACACATTATATTCCACGCGTAAGATTTTCACTTAAAAATTTAACGACAGATCGCGAAAAATCCACCTCGTGTAATAATAAGCCTCCTCGCGTTCGTTTGATTTCTCGAGCAAAATAATATAGGTCCACGACTAGGCAAACTCGAGCTTCGAGCGCGCGTCAGTGTGATTGCAGTAGACAAAAAGCTCCCTCTCGGGGAAGGACAATATAATAACGATATACGATTGCGTGTTCGGGCACAGAAACTGACGGCGGACACGACCGAGAGCAAGCAGTCGAACAAGGGAAGCCTCTCGAAGCTCCAGTTCCGGAACGAGAGCGACGATCTCGTTCTGACTCTCGGCAAGAAGGAGTTCTCGCACCACGAGCACCAGCAGGTCTTCGTCGAGAACGGCGGCCAGTGGGTAAGTCTCAGCGCCCTTATCCAATTCCACAGCTGACAGTTTGCCTGCATATTGTTTTTCGAAAACTTGCGACTCTATGCCGGCATTAAATTTTGATTCCGCGTCTCTCCCCCGCAGACTTTCAACGTCCTTTTGATTTCCCTCGAGTTCGAGCCGTCGCGTCGTGTCTCTCGAGATATTGCGCACATATATAGTAATACGAGAAGTCGCGCATACGAAGCTTATCATTGCAATAGAGCTCATTTCGTTTTCTCTCTGCCTCCGCCCTCGCGCTTCTTCTTTAATTAATTCAAAGAACCGCAGTAGCCTTCGCTTTAAAAATAAAGCTGCCCTTAAAGCGCACGACGAAAAGATCGATACTTGCGTTTATACAGCCGCGAGAGTATTCCGAGGAGATAATGCGGTGATTCCGTGCGTATATATATAGATATGTGTGCGCGCAGCATACGTTTACAGCCGGATTTATACGATGCATCCGCCCCGACGATACGACCGATAATGCATCATCGATCCTTAAATCGACAGATTCACGACACATCCGCTGAAAGATTCGTCCTGGGTTGAGCTTTTATGTGATGCGCTGAACACATCGCACATTCGAATGTGTCAAATGTACTTATACACGTGGTTCTCGTGTCACCTGATTTACGTGTGATTTTATGTCTTTATTAAAATTTATTGTAAATTACAACTTGTAATTATAATGTATCTGCCTTAACACGTTAATCCTGAAAGCTTACGAGCCGCGCGAGAGATGCATCAGTACATATATACGGAACTGTATTGGACATAATATGAAAAGTGAAGTAAAGTTATACTTTTGCTGCAAGAAAATGAAAAAAATATGAAGTTTTAAATTTAGTATTTAAACTTGCAAATTTTAACATTTAAAATGTAGCTGAACAAATTTTTCGTAATTACACGGTGAATCACGTAGGAACACCCTACAGAGCGCTATTATAATTACAAACAAATGCCACCCAAAAAAAAAATCCAACCTTACACATAGCCGACTCACCGACAAATTTCCCGCCTTTCTTTCCGCGGGTGTGCATTAAAACTCCCGGGAGCTTAGACAACGGCGTAAATTTATATAAAGAGCTTCTATATATACCTCCAGAGTTAATATCATCTGCGCGGCAGTGGCTTTAGGCCCATAAAAGAGCTTTCACGACTGTCGGCAGGTTATTATTTAGCTACGCGCATAGCGGACGCGCGAATCCCTCAACGTTGACCCACATTTATAACTATACGTATAAAGCTTTTCTCCTCCCAAAGAGGCGAAAGAAATAAAGCTTCGTTTCTTTTCTGTTTTTTTTTCCCACCGTTAACAGCTGCGCGAGTTCGACAAGGAATTGGGCGACTTCGAGGGTCGACTCTTCGAGTTCCCGATCGAGTTCGTGCCGAGCTACCCCTTCGAGGAGGACGTGAAGGAGGGCGCGAATTACATGAAGACTCGAGTGCCCGCATGGTGCGATCGGATCTTGCTCAGTCCTACCGCGAGGTCACTAGTCGAAGACGTAAGTCTCGATGTATCTGCATCGATTTTCTCTCTCTCTCTCTCTCTCTCTCTCTCTCTCTCTCTCTCTCCCCGTATCAACCCCCCATTCCAACCCCCCCTCCCCTTCGTTCGCTCACGAATAATCGCCCTCGTATGAGGGCGACCTACATTTCTCGAAGATCTATATGTGCATACACATCGAAGTCGACTTCGACGTTTTTTTAGACTTGCTGACGATCTGATTTTTTTTCTCGTGTTGTGAATTTTTTGTTATTTCTGTAATGTTCAATGTATCGATTATCTTTACGACCAGTATAACTTTACGGTTGTAATCTGCCAAGGAGAGAAATCATTTTATTTTGGATAATTGAAGTGTTCGTTGCGTAAGGAAAAATATTTATCTGCGTATTAACTAATGTTTATCTGTAAAAACACTGTAAATTGGCGTGTGCTCGCTGAAGGAAATGTAATTTTTATTTAAATTATATAGCTTAGATCTGTCGTACCAGGCTTAACTAATGATAGTTTTTATACAAAGGTATAATTATTACAATCTTTATCGTCACTGCAATGATAATTTTCTTATCGGTTTAAGCTTTCGCTCGAGAAACAATTATCAATAACATGCTCTACTTTTGCGTATTATTCTCTTTTAAAAACGTACGAGCTTTTTTAGCGAATGCTGCAATAAAAAGTAAGTTGAAGTAAAGAAATTTATTAAAATCCGTTACAAATTAATAAATAAATAAATAGGTATTATTTAAGAAGAATGGAAACTGCCACTATCGTTAAGCACGCCTCGGCGTTATTTACTTCGAAATTAATTTCGAACATCGCAATTGGACTAGAGATTATATTTGCAAAGACATCTCTTTTCTGACAATTCTTCATTTACACAAATTCTAAATGACAATTTTACATATTCCAAATGTTTGCAAATAGTTTGCTTGCAAAAATCTGACTAATTCAAATAACAAAGAACAAAAACATTTATTATACTTTGTTTAACAAAGTTTCGAGTTCACGTTTGTCTTTTAATATCTGAAATTAATATTAATAATATTGCACGTTAAATTTAAATTCAAATTTTCCATCGACATCTCAGTCGCTGAAATCTAAAAAAATCCAACTCAGCACGATTTTTCGCTCTCCTCGCGAAATAGCAAACCATACAACGACTCGACGTGGATGAACGAGAAGAATTTCAAAGTTTTTCGTGATTTTTCGACTCGCTTGACTTTTCCCGCCTCTGGCGAAAGAACAACGCGCCACGCGAGCTTTTCCGCGTCCGCTTCGAAGCGTGTGCGACACGATAGCGAACGACGATGACTCGTGTATCGATTCCACGGATTGAAATACAAAGACAAAACCATTCGCGCGACCTTTTTTCTGTGCAGATATCATCGCCCGAAGCCATAGAGTACGGTATCATCGGACCGACTACCTGCATGGGTGATCACAAGGTACGTAACGTCATGCTGCACAAAAACGTATTCTATGTACACTAGTTTATAGAGCTATAGTGAAAGATTTGGAAAATCAAAATAATGACTAACAAAGCTGAAGAGAATTGACGAACGAGTGATATAGATATGATATATAATATAGAGTTGAGGCAAAAGAAAAATACCGTAGTTGTGTTCGTATGCTCGCGCTGTCTATTGCCTTCGAGTGTGCCGAGGAGAAAGGAAAAGTATATATATATATGTAGGCGTTTTAGAGCGCGACTATACAAAAAAAAAATGTTTTTTCAATTCGCAATACGCAATACACTTATTGATGGTGACAATTTTCATGATTTGTATGTGGGTGCAGCCTGTTTTTCTGCAGTTTCGAATGAATGTCTAGAGAGCGCCGTTAAGGTATCTATCTCTATCTCTCTACTTTAATCAACGCCTTTTTTAATTTTGACTGTATTATATACCCTTTATACGTATTCCGTTAAATCTATATTTATATTATACCGTCACGACACCCTCTGTCTGTTATATTTATATACATTAATACCGTATACCGTATACTCCTAGATCGATTTTCATTATTTTGTTTGTAATACCATATAGCTATATTCTTACATAATTACATTGTATATCTAGTTCAAAACCTCTTTACATACACACCCGCAATTTTTTTCCACCTATAATTATACATCATATAGATATATATATATACATCCCCCGAAGTTGTGTTGCATACTACAAGCCCTTTTTTATACTACCCTACATCTGCATAATCAATATATAAACGTCGAACCTTGTCGTATCTCAACACACCAGCTCACGTAGTCGTCAGTCCTCCTTCATATATACGGATATCAGCGCGTGTACGACGTCGCAAGCTCGAAAGCTCTCGGTCCTTATACGTTGCTCTCTACGTCGTCGATTTCATCGATCGCTCCCTGTACGTCGTCCTTTCGTTTTACCAGCTCTCTGAGTGTATCTTCTTCACTTTTTCTCGCTTTCCATCCAATCGTTGCGCATTCTTTCACTCATTTCAGGAATGCTTTCTCCCGCCCCCCCCCCCCGCCCGCTCCCCCGACTCGTTATCGTGATATACACTCTACGGTGGACTGTGCGCATACCGACGCATATGCTCAGCTCTCGAGAGCTTTTATTCCGGGCACGTCTCTCTCTCTCTCCCTTTCTCTCTCTATCTCGTCAATCGTCTCTGCGAGGCGAATTCGAATGGCTGTTTGGACTGATGGTGATAGCGATGCGCCAACTTCGCTTTTGTTTTGTTTTTTTTCTTACTTTTTTTACTTGGAATGCTCGCAACTGTAATTTCGCTGACAAATATTTGAGACGTGGAGTTGGCTGCTTGGGTCGGAGTCAATCGAAAAAAATTTAAAGGATAAAATGTGATTTTTTATATTAAATTCGTTGGCTGCGGCTCGTGTTGCTATTCCCGATTTTCGCATTGTCGATCGATGTCGAATTTCAAAAACTAAATGCACGTTTCTTTGGTCTAGAAATCGAAAATTTTTTTTTAATGCTAGAGGTTTCGGACCGATTGGACTTTCTTCCCCGTGAGCTGAAAGATAGTCAAAAGTGCAGAAAAACATGGGAAAAGTTACTAGTAATCATATTTCTGAGCCATTTTACGCTTTTTTAACAAAAAATTAATGCATCAAAACACTAGAATAATAATAACTACGAATGTTTCCGAGGCACTAATAAAATTTCGAATTACACTATAATAAAGCATTACAAAACCGCTTTAATTAAAAAAAATATGCCCAGTTTCGATGTTCTGCTCAAAAGTTATGCCCGTTAAAAAAGTAAGTAATAAAAATCTAAATAGCCAATTTTTTCTTGTTCCTTCATATGCCTCCCCATGTTAAATTCTCATATTCTATATTCCCCGTATTCCTCGGCATTTTTTATCGTCTTTTGGCTTACAGAAGAAAGTCCCATTGATCCGAAAGCTCTAGCTTAAAAACTTTTTTGCGAATTCTAGACCAAAGAAAAGTGCATTTATTTTTTGAAACTTCGGAAACAACTCACCCGAGCAAGTCGCAAAAAATTTTCTTGAAGGCACACCTACCAGACTTGATTTTTCTCGTTCCTCAGGTCATTCTGAAAGAGAAAAACCTCGCGTACATAGCCAATCGAAGGATATACTTTTTTCCGGAGCAAAAACGACTCGAATAAACGAGATATAATTGACAAAAAAAGAAATTTTTTTCTCGAAAACTATGGACCTTTATAAAAGTTTTATTCGAACAAATATGTCTTAAAATTCATCCAAGAATGCTCTGAATTTTTTTCAGATTGATCCGACATAATTTTTTATTTTTCGAAAATACAAAAAAATCGAAATTTCGAAAATCGTCGTTTAAAAATCTGAAAAAATTCCAGAGTATTCTTTGATAAATTTTAAGTCATTATTGTTCTAATGAAATATTTTTAAAGGTCCATAGTTTTCGAAAGAAAAAATCTATAAATTCTTGTTTTTTAAATATTTCTCGTTTTTCGAGTCATTTTTGCTTCAGAAAAAAGTATACTCTTCGATCGGCCATATACGCGAGGTTTTTCTCTTTCAGAATGAGCTAAGGAACTAGAAAAATCAGGTCTGGTAGGTGTACCTTCAAGAAAAAATTTTGTGACTTGCTCGTGTGAGTTGTTTCCGAAATAGGATGGATATGCACGTATTATACAAAAGCAAATGAAACTTTGCAATATCTTTAAATTAAATGCTTCCACGAACAATTAAAGCTTATTGAACTTGTTTTCCTCTCAGTATCGCGCGAAATATTAAAATCCTTGGCATCTTCACTGATCTCAATGCGGTTGTAGTATTTTTTCACATCAACGCCAGTCCAACGCAATCCACGCTCTGGTGTTGCTACAGACGTGAGCCATACTGGGTGACTCCACCCTCTAGCCGTCGTTCATACACATTACACATATATCCGTCTCTGTTATTATCAATACGCAGATTATGCAGACCTAGTTGCGTATACTCACGATAACGATGGGGATGCGCATCGCGCACGTTATAGCGTATAGTACACCCCTGACAAATCGATTTATCTGTCAGCCATGGAATCAAGAACGACGTTCAATTATATTAGCCGTATTACCATCGCTAGAGCTGTTCTGCTGTCAACTTGCATATAGTCGAGACGAGCTTTTTTTTCTGTGTATCTTTCGCAGTAGTTTGCATTATAATACATAGCTTTGTCGTAATGATACCTATATATTAACCTTACAACTCGATTAGTCGAGAGTTTATATGTATACACATACACACGTAACCTTCGCGTCGAAGTATCAACTTGCATAACACACGCAATTCATCGATCATCCGAATCTCGAGATCAAATTCGAAAAGTATCAAGTTCACACGTTAGAATAGAACAAAAGCAGGTGTGTATATAGCCTCGCTCACGACGGACCGCCGATGATAGCGGAGTTTCGATAAGCGAGCATCGATAATTTAGTCGTGAGCCCAACTCGCACAGCTATATATCTCATTCGTGGGGGAGGGACGAGCAATGCTCGGCAGACATAGCGATTGATCGATTGCTCGTCGCTCTTGTCGCATCATGTGTACCCTTGTATATATGGTGAGAAACGTCGTGGGGACACGTTTCGCTGCGAGCTTGCATTGGAAACATCTGTCTGGAGGGAGAGAACGTTTTATTAAAAAAAAAAAAAAAAAAAAAAACGGTTATTGTTGAGAAGAATGTATGCTTCTTCGCTTTATAAGGATATGCGTGACTTTCTTGAGGACGCCAAGATTCGAATTTCGCGCCACAATGTAGTAGATGAAAAAGCAGTTAGTTAACTTAGAGCAAATAGTGGAAGAGCACAATTTCTAAATGGGATTTGACATATCATTCATAATGTCATTCCACAAAATATTTGCACACGAACTTCAAACTCGAGGAAATAGTGGATGATTACACATCGAAAGTCAACCATAGGTCTTCTTAAAAGTAAATCAACCCCTAATGTGTATACACTATGTCTATCGTGAATTTATCCCTCGGTATTCTTTGAAATTTGTGTGAGAAGACTCTATCGATCTCTCCGAGGCCGATCTCGGAGAGGCAGATCTCGGAGAGATCGATAGAGTCTTCTCACACCAATAAATCAACCGCTGTTTCGTCTGCTAGAATAACGTAACGGGAAATCATGAAGGTTGAACTGACTTTAGTACCCCAATGAGTACATCCAATGCAAGACGCAGCGGTAAGCACACTCCCCAGAGTGTTTCTCCTATGTACGTATACCTTCGCGATCATAGCCATACTCTCAAGACTCGTAATATAGATTGCTGCGGCGAGTGCGTGAGAGGATATTAAAGATGAGGAAAGAAAAAAGAAAAAAGCCATGAGCCATGTGTGTCCTTCTTTTGCAGCCGGTCTACCTGAGGCTGAGTCTCGGCCGTGAGGCAGGTATGATAAACTGCTGCAGCAGCGCTAACTCGGAACAGCTCTGCTTCCGCGTCCCAGAGAGCTTCTCAGCCGCGCCTCCGTCCTCGCTCCAGCTCCTGCCCGACTGTCGTAGCTGCGCACGCCTCCTGCCCTCCTCGAACCTCCTGCACGCAGTCCCGCCCAAGCATGATCCCTACACCCCGGACAGCATGGACAGTCCGAGTCCCAACGCGATAGCCAGCGCGGGCCAGGAGCCGACGACGCTACCCGCCCCCCAGCAGAACCAGGACCACCAGCAGCAGCAGCAGTGCAAGCTCCCCGAACGAGCCGTCTCCCCGGCGCTCCTCAAGTCCCGGCTCGAGCTCATCGCCAGGAATCGCGGCTCCGCCTCCAACTCCAACTCCGATGACGACGACGACGACGACGGCGACGACGACGGGGAGCAGGAAGAAGAGGACGAGGCCAACGAGGAGGAGGATCGCCTGTCCGCCAGCAGGAAGAGCCGGAGCAACAGCGACGTGTCCTGGCAGCGCTCGCAGCTCCTCACCCGCGCCTGGCTCCAGGGCAACGGCCAGCAGGCCTACCACTCCTTCTCGAGCAGCCTGCGCCGGCTGAAGCTCGACAGCGACCTCGTCATCCCCAGGATAGCCATAATCAACGCGAGCAACCTCGAGAGCAACGCCAGCTCCGTCCACCTCTACGGCGAGGAGGTCGTCGCCGTGAGGAAGGAGCAGTTCCTCGACACCTTATGGTACACCAGCACGAGGACCCGGAGCCTCAGCGAGGCCGCCTCCAGCAGCGGCCGGTCGCCCGTCATCAGCCTCGAGGAGGAGGAGGAGCAGCAGCCGCAGCAGCCGCAAGCTCCGCAAGCTTGCCCCTCACCATCGCCGAAGAACGAGCTCCAAGGCTCCAGCGACTCAAGCAGGAGCAATTCCATTCGCAGCCAGGACGCCAACGTCAGCTTGAAGCTCAAGGCTTACAACAAGGTCACCGAGAGGTGCAAGAGGAACATCGTCGGGAAGAAGGGCCGGTGCGAGAAGTGCTGCGTCGTCTCGTGATATATACGCAGTACGCGCACCGATGCCCCGCTGCGCCGATCGTCGTCGATCATCCGCGAGGACTGCTTTCTACCGCATGGGATATAGAGAAATGCCTGTATACTTTTGCGCGCTAAAAGTACGTATACTTTGGATTCAGCTTGGGAGAAGCTTTTTTTAGACGTATTAAATAATGCTGTGCGTTTGGCTCTTACCGTGGGATTACTTTTCAAAGCTCTAATTTTCCATTCGAATTTCACTTCGATGAGTACTTTTATGCAGCGTTAACGTCTGCATGATATTTTCCTTGGGGGGATTAAGAATTCAAATTTCGCGCCACAGTGCGGCACGAGAAAACGGCTGATGTTTGCTTACAACAAATCAGCATATCGTGAGCTGGTAGAAAATTACGTATTAGAGGGCACCTTTACGTTGGTATTTTGAAATTTTATTTTCGCTACACGTGTCGAGCATAAACCAGTTGCCTTTTTTTATCCGCTCTATTGTGGCGCGAAATTTGAATTTATGATTCCCTTAATCCCCCATTATAAAAAAAAAATTAAGCAGACATCATTTATGCCATACAAACTTCACGTTTTTTATACATACAAAATATTTATCTATAAAAAAAGTATACGAATTTTTTTTCAACACTACGGCTTAATACGTTTCAGAAAAGAATTGTCTTCAACTCTCAAATCTAATGCCTGCGAATGATCGAGATTCTTATAAATTTGAATTCCCATTCGTATAAATTAGAATGTACACCTTTTCTGAAAATTGCTAGTCTTCGTATAATATAGACCACATATAGTATGAAAACAGCTTCTCGACCAAAGTTTCAAGAAAGATTCCAATATAGCTTATATTCTGTAAATTTTTATATTAATATTGAAATATGGCATCTGACAATATAACATTCAAGCTAACATCGATAAGTTAAATGATATCTTACACAAACGTTTAGCAAAAGAAGATTGTAAGTAATTTTGTTAAAATTTGAATTATTTATCACTAGAATGAAATTCTAAGTAGACCGAATGAAAAAAAAACTTTATTCTTAGTCAAAGTTTCGCCGCAAATTATAGCAGACGTATAAAAGCCACCAATTTTGAAATAAAAATGCTAGAGCAAATTCATTGTTTCTTATACCTGATGTATATTACGGTGCGTTGTTGGAATTTATAATTAATTTTGATTGACCCGCGTAATAGTAAGAGTATTCAAGTTTAGGCTCAAACATTTTTCTCATAAGTATGGAGATCGAGAAGCCTTTGTAAAGCATCACTGTAAACTATAAGCATATAGTTAAAACTTTTATACGCACCGTGAAATGTTATAACGGAAAAGGTACTTGTAAGAGAAAGACAAGACTTTTCAAAACCTCGTTTAAAATATCTTTCCCCGATTAGAATTTCCACTAAATTTCTCGACGAAATCTTACAGAAACCTTTTCTGAAAACGTTTTTGAAAAATGTTCAATAATTCACTCGATATAAATACAACTTTTACCGATTCGAAAGGCTATTTCTCATTCATAGACTAGAAAAATCATCAGGAGAGTTTCAAATTATCATTTTACCACTGTCGAACGGACGCGCGGCTTTCCAATTTTCCAGAGCTTACGCGTCGCGCGATTAATACAGTGCTTTTAGTTTCCTGATCGCCGGACAATAATTGCTCCTCACCCCCCCCCCCCCCCCAAGTATTACACATTATATATATTAGCGCATTTATTAGCGACTCTTTCTTCGAACGAGCGTCCGCACGACGAGGACGCTCCGGAATATAATGTTCTCTGCGCGAAGGCTATACTTGCATACGCGGAAAATTGAAACGACAACTGTGAGAAGGCTGTAGAGATATTTTTGGAGAAGCATTATGTATATATATTGTCGAGATAAAATTTTTTTTATAAACAGAACACTGTGTGCACACGTCCTTTCGACAATGCAGGCCTTCGGTTTATCACTTTAAAGGCTCAGGGCCGAGCTCGATGCGCGAAAGGACGAAAAAAAAATTAATTATAACGAATACTTTGCAGAGGGTATACATTTAGCTTTTGTGCAAGCGCGTGCGGCACTCGCTCATTAATCTTACAGTGTTTTATTTGTCCTTTGACGTAGGTATACATTATGCGAAAGAGTAGCTATTTTAGATTGAAAATCGATTAGAATTGTTGAAGTGCCTAAATCTAAGGGGCGTATAGTATTTTTATGTAAAACAAATAATTCATGCGGAGCAATCTGCGAAATCTTGCACGTAAAGATTGTCTGTGTTAAATTCGACCAAAACTGCCAAAGTCGTAATTTTTAAACGCCGAACGGCAATGCTACGTTTGATTCCACTTTTGCAAACGTCCTTTTGTACAAATGAATATTCGTTATACATTGTACAGTACGTATACGTATACTTTTTAAGGTGATACAGAGAAAAAATATTTATATTTATAATTGTTTGTGTAAAAGTTGGATTAGAAAGTTTATCGAATATATTATGTCGTGTAGATTGTTACGACAATGTGTCGAGGGAGAGAGCGGAGAGAGAAATTTTAATTGAATTGTGTCTACCTCTTTAATAATTCTGTATACGCGCAATTGTGAATATTATTTATATTATTCTTATTATAATGATTTTTATTATTATTATTATTATTATTATTATTATTATTATTATTATTGTTACTATTATAGATATTCATCAATATAGAATAATTCGTGTTTCAGAGCTTTGACACATGCACGCAAACGTTATCTGTAATACAATAATTGAATATTACTTGAATGCAACGTATGGGATTAAGCATACGACGAGCAGTATATAGCGAAATAATATTATATTGCAGATATATTGAATGGACAAAGCTCTTGCCGCCTACTATTTAATTGTTGACGCGACAAGAAGGCTTGTATTTTTAAAGTATACGATGTTAACTGCGATTTTTCTCGTATTTTATTACGTTATCTCGTTATCGTTATCGATTGTCTTTACATAAATATAATAATATGCGACTGATCAAGTATGTATATAGTATCTGTGAGAAAGGCTGACATGCTTAAACTTGTCGAGCTATCGTAAAATATCTATATAATGTAACATATATATATATATATATATCAAGCACGCGCGTATCCGGCGAAAACGCGTTATAATTGTATATTCCAATTGTGTATGAAGAAGCAAGATTAACTCTGCAAGTGTTGAAACGAGCTTGCGGTGGACTCTGCGAGGCTCCGAGAAAATGCTCGACACTCTCTCGGAGTTTCTCTTGCTTTGCTCCAGAGAATTATCGTCGACAAGCCGATGTATCGCATCAGAAAATATAATTAAAAAAAGGACTCGATCTAGCTTTAAAAGCGAAAGCTCCCGATGAAGTTCCCACGTATGTACATACATATGTAGGAAAGCAACCGAAACACTCGTCGTCTACAATAATCCTCGCCCTTCCAATGTGTGTGTACGCGATATGGCTGTTATATTATAAACGTCGTATTTGTACGTGTAGTTAGTCGCGAACGTGGAATTGCGAAGCCTGTAAATAATCCATAAGCCCCATGTCACGGACACACTGTATTGCACTTACGATTACACGTTGAACCGCAGATATAGAGAAATATATTTTACGTGCACTTAAAAAGCGAATTTCGTGCATGTCGACAAACACACACACTCACACACAAACACAAACACACTTGTTCTCATTTCGTCACGATTCTGTACATGTATACATATACTTATTACATATACACGATGTACACATTGAATGTTCACTCGCATCGTATATACCGAATTTTTAACATAAAATAGTAATATATATATATATAATATATATATACGTACTGCAATCCTTAAATGTTTACAAATATAATCGCATATTTTTCCATAAAACCTTATGATTTTTGCTCTTTTATTTAATTATTGCATCTGCCGCTCCTTTACTTGTAATTATACGTATATCTCGACCTTTTGTTTCGTTTTTTTTAAATATTAACACAAAGCTATAGCAATATCTGCGCATATCAGTACCATAATATTGAGTTTCTTTTTCTTTCTTTGTCTACAGACTAATTATGCAGTTAACATAGATTTTTTTATTCACGATTTGATTTTGCACATCACGTCTTTTTGCTGCATATTTTAATTTGAGCCGTGTGTTGATATAACAATAATACATGTATGACCTGCTTGACGTTTATGTACATCCAAAAATATTACCTACTGTTGTCTGTATCTTTGTAAGTGTTGCTGTTTGAAATACGTTGGTGTTTCGCTTTATAAAGAAGCTCGGCATGCTTCTTCTAAATCGTCAAATCCTTACAAAAATATATACATAGCAGATTAAAGTGTACCGTGGAAACAAAAAAAACTCTAAAAATCTATGAGAAATTCAAATTTCGCGCCCTAACGCAGCAGACGGAAACGTAACTAATGTAGCTGTATAACTAAAAATGGAATAAATTGAAATACAATAAACCGTGAGATGCTTGTTCTCCAATATGCAACAATCCATTAGTTTATGGTTTAAAATTTTCCATTTTAAGGGGGAGTCGGAGCCATGCAAATTAAATGAGGTATTACATAACCTCAAAAATTGTGTTCGATCATAAATAGCAAATACATAGTCTTGTTTAGTGCACTAAAGCACAGTGATGCGAGGTAGTTATTATAATTATTTATATTTCCTTCATCTCAGATTTCTGTATATATTCATAATTTTTGCGAAAAGCTGGAACTGCTATCCAATATGAATTTTGGGAATCCGTAACGTGACCGTCACTTTTTTTATGCAATAAATTCATAATTTAAAAATTTTTAGATATTGAATAAAAAAAGCTTTGTGTTGCGAGGTAGCCTGTACGATTACGAACAATCATACGTTTGATTTTTGATGATACAAAGCATGTGCTCAATAAAAACTTGGAACTGCCAGAGTCATAACCCGTCATGCTAGCTCCGACATCCCCTTAATACGTGACGAAATAAAAGCTTCAATAACCTATAATTGATTGTCTTTTATATCATTCATTTATACATATAAATGTGAGCTCGAAGCTTCATAAAAAGATCACGTTGCAGTTCATTCATAAAAATTTACCCTATGGAGAATAACTGTCTTGTGCAAGATTGTTATCATTTAATTTTGATTACTATATTAATTATAAGCAACTTAAGTCGTTTTCTCGTCTGCTATGCTTTAGGCGCGAAATTTGAATTTTCAACTGACTCTCAAAAGCTCTTCAGGAAATTCTTTCTGAATGACGTGAATGATTTTCGCGCAAACAGGTATAACATTTTTAAGCCAAAAAGCAAAAATTTCGTTAAATTTTCTAAACCCAAAGAAGTGAAATCGATTAGCGCGTGAGAGAAATTTCGAAAAAAAATCTTGACAAAACAGATCTACTGTACTCAGCGACGCTCGCCAAAATGCAAGAGTACCGCGCCTATAGACACGCGAAATCGAAGCAAACAATATAGAAAACCGTGTATATACCTTTAATCTGCAAGGCTCACGCATCTCGATATTTTTGTGCAAAAAATAATGGAATATCGATGATAAAGAAACAAACAAAACGGCTTTTTCGTGCTGTATAGCTTTGGCAGAGACAGCCTCGTCGACTGCGATGATCGATCCGTGGGAGTCGGTCGAGGCGCACGAGAAGAGCCAGAGGATGCTGGATTTCGCGGAGCAGCTGTCCAAGGCGGAAATCCGGGAGGACGGCGTCGAGGCCGAGAACGGCAGCATCACCCGCTACATCCACATCAAACACGCCGACTCGACCGTCAAGATCTTCCGCGAGACGACTGTGTGAGCGCGTCAGTTATATTGCGCTATGTATACCTCACACACTTCGTTCGTATACTTTACATGTACTTATTAAAGTAGGTATGTACTATTTGTGATGATCGTCGTTCATAAACATATATATACGTATATAAATACATATATATATATATATATATATATATATATATATATATATATATATATGTGTGTGTGTGTATATTTAGATGTACCGGATGCGATACGGTACGATATACGGTGCAGCCAATGAAACAGGGGCTTTCATTCACATTCCGCGGTTTAACATACGTATACATATATATGCATTAGTATATGCATTCACGTAAAGTGTGTACGTATGTGTCTATAGTTGGTTTTGCCGCTCGCGTCTTCTTCGACCATTGCGAGCGAATTCGATTTTTCCCATTGCATCGCTCTTTCATTGGCGTGTACCTTTGGTAGAATTGCTTATCACCGAGGTAGAATACACGATTTGAAATAATATGTAAGATGCTAAAGCTGACCTTTTTCTCTAGGGAATCTGAAAGTCAATTCGAAAATTCAAATTTCTACAAGGAACGAAAAAGAGATGTTTATAGATTACAGCAGTGCAGGAATTAGCTATATGCGATACGACTGCCTTTACTTACTTATTTAATAATTTATCATTTAATAAAGTTTCGAGATTCTATTTTATTACTTTAAAAACATTAAAAAAGCTTCGAATAATATACGGATAAATCATGTTAAAGTTTTTTCTTTCATCGGATATTAATTATAGAGTTACAGTCTTCGTTATATATAAGCAAATTTTAGTCTACCACGCTACGAAATATGAATTTTTAGTTAACTTCTAGATGTCCTTAACGTTTAATATTACCTCGATAGATGTGTTTTGTAGGTACATATAGTCATATTTTTATTGTGATCTAGAGACTTTTATGCCAAAAATTATGCAATGCAATTTATGCAATGAAGAATTGCTGAATTCCACAAGTTCTTCTATACATACATATATATGTATAATATATTAATTATTTAATGATTTACCGAAAGCTCATATGAAGAGATTGAAAAAAGTTTTAACATGTTACCAAGATCTTTTTTATTTCAAGTTACGTAAACTAGTGATATATGTGTAAAATTTACTGGAACAATGGGTGGACATTATTCAACATGAATAAGAGATCGAGTAAAAGAGTTTAACTGCACTTTTTTTAACTTGCGTTTAAGAAATCTTAAAATATTCCATTCACAACTGCAAAATATTTTAATAAATTTTAGAACTTAACTTGTACTGTTTATTGCTCTGCTGAAAATCAGTCTTAAAGTAAATTATTTAAAAAACTTTTCTTTAACCTTCTCGATATGACTTCGTCCATTGTGTAGTGTTGGGATGTATATGTATCACAGTATTTTTTAGCGGAAGAATTTGATATGTTAATTAGGTTTTGTTATTACAATAATCATAAAAGTATATGCATATTCCAAAAATAATAAGCACTTTTCTATCGGACGTACGTAAATCCCGTTTAAATTTATTGCCTTTATTTTTAATTGATATCGAAATGTTAATTAATTATTGTTATTATT
Source organism: Philotrypesis tridentata (assembly GCA_018906965.1). Taxonomy (NCBI): domain Eukaryota; kingdom Metazoa; phylum Arthropoda; class Insecta; order Hymenoptera; family Pteromalidae; genus Philotrypesis; species Philotrypesis tridentata. Next base: position 4,449,533 of record JACCIB010000014.1, read on the forward strand.
TATATTGCATAAGTTAATTTGAATGAGGTTTGCATTGGCAATGATCACACAATAATAAAATAATTAAAATGTTTAATCCAATTAAACTTTGGCTGTTGATAAAAATTGTTATATACTTATGCCTGAAATTTTTCTAAACTACATTTTTCACCAAATCTATTATACCGATCAATAAACAATAAGGATTCACTACCCTGATATGAAATTAAAAATTTTCGTTATGGTGACAAACTAATGAACAATACGAAACATTTTTAAACAAAATTAATATTAAAGACAATACGATGACGTCCTTATGAAATGAAATTTTTATCTTTGACAATGTAATAATATGTTATCAGCCAATATTTTATCGTCAATTCTATCAGGGAATTTGAAACCACTAAAATGGATTGGTCGTTGTTAAGATTATGCCGCTTGTTATTCCATAGAAATATCATATTAAATATCAACCTTTAAAGTACAAAAATATAACATTAATTGTTATTATTTCTAAAAATTTACACAAAGCAAAGTATGTTGTCCAGTTGATAAATGTCGCATTTTCAATTGAAGGAATAAAATGTTGCAGTCAAGCAAATATTTCTTATAAATGAAGTATGCAAGATTTTTCAGGCTGATATTATAATAGGGTATCTTATATGGATATAATATTTACGAATTCGACTTCAATTAAAAAGTTCGAAATGATTAAAGATTTCAAAGTGCTGTTTTGGCACGATATTACTAATTTTATTACTCTATTCAAATACCCCGTCCGAGAAAAAAATGTTATTTTTAATAACCTTCTAAAGAATGTTTCAACTATAAATAATCAAATCTCTATGTATATCAGTTTGAAGAAAAAGTGTTATGTAGAAAATACACAAATCATTTTCGTAGTGTTGAATATAGTTTCAGATTTATAAGATAATACCATATTATATTGGTTCAAAAACTAAATGAAAATATACAAATACAATCCATGTTATGAAGTAGAGAACTCATCTTGTTTTGAAGAAAATTACTTTAATAACAATTTATATATATATATTTTTAAAATTTTTTTCTTTGTTTTCATTTTCAAATTATAAAGGCAAGCATTTTTTGTCTTTTGAAGCCGACATGAAATTATGTAAAAATAAACAATCACATGAATTTTATAATAAAAGCGGTTTTTTTATGAAAAACGCATTATGCAAATAAACTTATCACAATAAATTAGGAAGATTTTTTCCATAAAAAGATGAAAATAGTCCATAATAGTATGAAAATAATTATTGAAAAAATCTAATTCAAAAAAATAAATTCAAGTAGTAAAATTTAATCAAATTTTAATAATTTTTTATAGTAAGTAGATAAAGTATTTCTCGTTTATAACACTCATTCATTACTACGTACCTCTATGTTCATTGATGACATAAGTAATTTAATTATTCTTTCCAAAAACAAGAATTAAATTTTTTAAAACTGATCCTGTTTTTCTGTTTTTGCCATTAAAATTAAGTGACTACAACAATAATAAATACATGTACTTCATAAAATAATGAAAACAAAATATCCTCGCTAGTTGCAAAATAAAATCTTCCATTGTGACTACTCATACAAAGTGTAAGAAAAACATTCACAAAAAATAATAGAGGCACAAGCGATATCAAAATGACAATATACCTATTAAACATGTATAATATTATGATTATTTTTAATTGAAAAAAACCAAATTGTTTTAGCATGTTCATGTGGTATTTTGTCAGAATAAAATCATTCCTTATTGTCTAAATATAATTATAAAGTGTGAATGTATGTACTTTATATACTTTTTGACAAATAAAAGTTATAATACTATTACAAAATGTTACAATTTTTTTTATCAAAATCTAGTTTGTAATATATTGATTCTAAAAGACCTGTTTTTGCGTACATATTGCATCGAATTATAGTTTCCGATACATGTACATTTGTGATCATAAAAGAAATTTAGCAAAATCAATGAATTGTTATGAACTATTTCTTATAGTTTATACATAAATAAAATAAGTTAGCCGATTCTGTAGTTAAATGAAAACTACATGATAATGAAATAAATAAACCATATTATAGGCAAAAAATGTCCCAGATTGTTGTCTTGCATATAAAAAAATGTGTCTTAGAAAAATCATACATATTATTATATTATTAATTGGTGAAAGAGATCATATAATATGTATGACAAGCCATCTGTTTGATTCATTATTATAAAGTGAAGTGCATTGTTGGATGCTTTTTCTTGCAAAATCTCAGTCAAGCATCTTCATAGCTCATCAATAAAATAATAGTATAACGAGTTAAAATGGTTAAATAATAAAACGTATGAAAAAAATTTATCTGTCGATAGATTTCGATGTTATTATATAGATATATGTACTTTTGTATGCGTTTTAATGTACTTAAAAAGCGACGTATTTTGTACTTCGAGTATATAGATCTTTGGAGTAACAATGAGTTGTAAAATCGTCGAAAATCGAGGCAATCCCTCAAAATTAAATTAAATAAAAATTGTGATGTGTAATTATTATGTATATGTACTACTAGTCGGTAGATCAGTAATTATGAAATAAATTTATTTCCCCGCACCACTAACATTGATTACTAAAACTTCTGTTGAAATAGATTTCCTTATTATTTAAAATAAAAATACAAGATTGATAATTATCTTTAAAAAATTATTCATACATTTATTTATACGTTCTTACAATGGCAACCATGCATTGTGCTTTTACTTTTTTGTGTTATCTTACAGTATTAATTTTAAAAATACCGATTGTACAATACTTTGCAATAATTTTAATTTCGATATACATAATATATATTTTAAGATCTCATATAAATGAAACATTCTAAGGTAAAAAAAATGCAAAACCACACCATTGCATTATTTTATCATTTACAAAAAATCAGGTCACTTTTATTTTAAATTTATTCACGTATCTAACGGTTTAAACATGCCACAAAAGAGATTCTTCATATGTAACTTTATATTTCACAATATAAAAACGATTTACAAAAAGTATATCTTACTTCATATACTTATTGTTTTTAAAATATTTTTTCTATACTTGTTATTTTGCCTTTTTAGTAAAAGTAACTATTTTTATAAAAAAAGAAGTTTAATGAAAAGTTGTTTTTATAAAGAACTGACGTCCTTACTACACTTATCAATGTATGAACACAAAACGTTAAAAAAATCAAACCTTACATCCAATCAATTTAATAAATTAATTTAAATAAATTTATTAAACTTATTTATCAAATGACGAACACATTGACTCACATATTTATTACTAACTTATATTCTCGTTATCAATTTACGCTGCATCAATAAGGTTTCCTAAATCAGTATTACTTAAGTATTTAAATATATTTTCTGTACAATAATCAGGCAATGATATTTTGAAAATAAGCTCAAAAGCTTCCTTAGCATTTTCTATATAAATTTTTCTTTTATATCCTGTATCGTACTGAACTTTCAGTAAAAATCCATACATAGGAAATTTCTTTTCTATAGGAGCAGAATGCATAATTTTGCGAAAAACAGTATTTTTTACTCGAATCGCCATTTCATCGACATCTTTGAGTAAAAGATCATACAAACTGCAGTAATTATCTATTTTGATGCTCTTTAGCTCATTAATTTCAATAAAACATTTATTTAAGGACTTTTCTATGTCTATAAATTTCACCATTCCTTCATGTATTTGGGGAACATCGTTTATCCATTTTTCTAAAAAAAAATTTTTTCTATTAATTTAAAAGTACTTTTAGCGTACAATAACTTATTAATATTTAAATCACTTACCTAAAACATTAAGAGCATTTTCTGTTGTTTCACTAAAATGAAAATCAATAGCTCTTAAATTAATTGCGTGCAATACTAATATCCGACACAATTCGACACCATAAATAGGATTAATCCAGTTATTTTCTAAGCATGATTTTACAAATAAAGACATTGGAGTTTCGCCAGTCGAATCCTTAGCATTGATATTTGCACCTCGCGCCAAAAGCAGTTCGATGAGTCGCACAGACGGTTTGTTTTGACCAATGGCGATATGCAAAGGAGTTTTACCAGCATATTCTGCGTAAAAATTTTGTTTTCAGTGTTTTTCAACTTTAACTCAAGTGGTAAAGAATTTAAAGCAAAAAAACATCAATAAATCTTACCACAGTTTTTTCTGATGGCATAATTGACATCAGCTTCATCGTTCAGAAGAATATTTGCTATTTCCTGATGATTCTGCATGCATGCTATGTGCAGTGGTGTAAGACCACGGGCGTCCTCCACATTAGGTTTCGCAGCGCAGAAAATTAAATTTTCGACAACTTTCTGCCTCCGAAAGATCGTTGCGAGATGCAATGGTGTGCAGCCAGGCCACATCGGCGAGTCCAGGTCTACGGTTGCTTCTATATTTTCAATGTCGTCTAGATCCTTGTCATTTGATAAGCCGTGTTTCTGCATGCAAGTAACATGCAAGATGGTTAGACCTTGATTTATTTTAGGTTTTTCGCAATTCACGACTTCTTCATATAAAGTCGCCAGCAACTCATCAAGAATAAATTCTGCTCTGCTTCGATCTGGGTGTTAAACAACTAATAAGTAGTGTTTAATTCAAAGAAAACAATATATGTATGATATTAATATTTTTCCACTTATGGATGTATAGTTATTAATTACCTGTAAGCTGATGGGTTAAATGAATTGGCGTCAGTCCAATAGTATTGATAGCCCTTACATCAGCCTTGTATTTTAACAATACCTTCACAACATCGAGCTTTCCATTTTCTACAGCAAAATGTAATGCAGTGTATCCAGGCCAGACAGGGGAATTCATTTTCACTTTATCATTAATGCGCTCTTTTATTTCGGGATTCTTTTGTAAATAAGCCAAGATTTTATCTTTACTAAGGCACATACAAGCTATATGAAAATGTGAAAGGCCGCAGACATTAACCGGGTTACTCTCAAACGAATCAGTTGATGACAATAGAAAGTGGAGAATATCACTATGCTTTCTGTCTTCAGATGTCTCTACATATTCATGCAATTCATTTTGCAGAAATAAAAGTGGCAAGTTGAAGAATGTACACCTTAAGCGTTCTTTACTATGTCTCCAGGTAGCAGCAATGATCAGCGGAGTCGAGCCATCTTTTCGCTGTACGCTTACCTTTGCACCTTGTTTCAGTAACATTTTTATTATGTCATCTTGCTTGTTAGATGTAGCCATATGAAGAGGTGTTTCGCTGTTCTCCATCTCAGCACAGTTGACATCCACTCCATAATTTAGTAGATCTTTAACTACATCAATCAGATTGTTTCTTATGGCTATGTGAAGAGCTGTAAGACCACTTGTGGTCTTTGCATCTGCATTAGGTTTATAGCGTAAGAGTAATTTAAAAATTGGCTGAAAAGCTAAATCAACAGCAAAGTGAAGGGCTGAAAAGCCAGAATATTCTTTTGAATCCCTGTCGATTTGGGCATTAATATCTAAACTGACTTTCGAACTATGCCTCAGCAGCATCTTGACAGATGTGAGAGCACCATATTTAACTGCTAAATGAAGCGGAGTTAAGCCATTCTTTGCTTTGACATTAATATCAGCATTTCGGTCGAGCAGCAACTGAATTGCATCTATACTGTAAAACTCAATGGCGCAGTGCAGAGCTGTATAACCTGGTAACTCTGGTGAGTCTACATTAATATGGTGATTAATTTCACAATTATTTTCTAGTAGTTTCAGTATCACAGTCAAATTTCCACGTATACAAGCTATGTGAAGATATGTGAGGCCACTTTTGTCCATGTCATTGATGTCTGTTGCATCTTTTAAGGATTCCAATAGCAGATCAGTGAAGATATTATTTCTCAACTTTGCAGAAAGATGCAGAGCTGTTTCACCATCAAAATTTTTTGCGTGAATCAAGGCACCCTTTCTCAGTAACAGCTCTACTATTTCAATACTGCCCAATTTCACTGAATAATGAAGAGGTGTATCTGCTGCTGGTGCAAAATCTTTATTGTTCACACGACACCCCCTTTCAATCAGCATCATAGCAGATTCCTTCTGACCCATGGATAGAGCATAGTTTAATAAATTGTAATCTACATATTCGTCATCAATAGGCAATCCTTCTTCATCTATGAGCTCCTGTAATTTTTCAGTACTGCCAGCTTTTATAACTTCCACAAAACCCATTATGAAATCTGTAAAGAAAAGTATAAATCTTTAGAATATATTTTAAAATATAGCATTTAAACAGATGTAAGTATATATCATGCAAACTTCAAAATATTTATTATTCTATTCCTTTGCTAAGTACGTTATACCTATTATGTTAACTATAATCACTGTCAACTATAATGTAAAACTTAAGAAGTCACAATGCAAACAAAATAAAAATGTAATCTTACTTTTTTCATAAGTAAGATAAATCATTTACTTGATTAACAACTTTTCAACTATATAAATATTTACCTATCTGTCATACACAAGAATATACGACTAGTTTATTTGTTTTTATAGTGTTATAATTCTGATCAAAGAATTGTCGGCTTATCAACGAATATACATCATTTGTTGATTTTTAACCTATAATTAATCGTAATTCGTAAAGCTAGACGTAATCGTGAACCGCGACTCTTTCCATGTTACTTATAGTTATGCAAAACTAGTTGATCTGGAAGGTTATAAACTGTTCACGTACGAAAACAGTCTTGATTTATTATAAATCTCACGGAAAAGTTCTCGGAAAATCGGTTTTTTTACCACGGGAGGAATCCCGAATATACACTTCCTAATTTCCTATTATTCTTTGCATACTCGCGTACTTATATCATTATACTTACGTTGTTCCTGGCGACTGGCCTAAAAATGCATTGTGTAAATACAACAAAGTTAGATACTTAAGTACTTACTTATAACGAAGCTTTCAAATGAGAAATCTGGAAAACAAACTCGGGGATTTACCGGATTTTTACTCTCTACGTTTCAAATTCGAAGAAAAAACAGAATCAAATTCTTATATGACATTTCTGAAAGTGGAAGTTGTGACTATTGTTTGTGACGCTTTTCGCAGCACGAGACACATATAGAGAAGATCAGAGAAAGAAGTATACTTAGTATAATTTGTACTTGTATAAGTTTATTAGCATATATAAGACAGCACTGTATAGTTATATGTATAATACCTATACTCTAGAATAATACTTGGAAAACAACCAACGGCGAGACAAAGTAACATGAAACTTTTTCTCGGTATTACTTATGGTATATATGGTTCACTTTTTTGCAAGAACGTTTCGCACTTTCTGATCAAATTCATATAATCTCTAGTGAAAGACGCAAAAATGAGTGTAAAAGATTCGTTACTGTGCTGTGCAGTAATAAACAAAGGAAAAAAATTTTTTCACATCATTGCACAAAATGCACACTTAGAATATTGTATAATTGCTTTCTCCTGCAACAGGTTCCGTGCAATGACATTATACTCGGTACAACATTTACCTTTATCACACATAGTTGGATTTGGTTAACTTTTGCTGTAAATTACGTCCAGCATATGCAGGATATGTCATGACATGCAATCGGTCATCCAATACTTCAAGTTTTTTCTATTTTCTGAACGCTCTTCTTCTTTCATTGTTAAGTCTCTGAAATATTGCTGAGGGATTTTCACGATTTCGCTTGAAAGTATCGAGACAAAAATACTGTTACAAAATACTTATTAATTGCCACAAACAAAATTTCACGGCTCTGATAAAGTAATACCCATCGTCGCAACTCGCTGCAACCAGAGATGACTAGACTGCAACATATTTATATTGTTTTGTCAGCGATCAGCTGATCTAGTAATTCGCGTACACCGTAGGTACTGCAGGTATTTCGGAAGATTGTGCCGACTGAGCGATATGCATATGACATGTAAGTGACATAACCTTTAAAATTACTCATATATATTTTCCCCAAACCGCACGACTCTTATGAATGTTTTTCAAATAAAGAGTAAAATAATAAAAAAAAATTGTATAAAGTGCTTGTAAAAATAGTAAGAGAAGAAAAAAATCACTAGCTTCCGAAATTAAACAACCAATACAAATGTCAATCGTTCGTAGAGCTCAGGTAAGTTACTTGTTGTCAATTGAATTGAAAAGACTTTTACGAAAAACATAACGTAGCTTACAAGTACGATTATTTGTTTCATTGCGTGTATGTGCAATTTGCATTTTTTAGCAATGGGGCACTTTTGCGAGAACATGGCATGTTTTTGATGCTACTTGGCAAGATCCATACAAAAGTGCACCGATAATAGGCCATTATCTCAAAGGTCTCCACAAACCAATATACGATCCATTGAGTAAGAGCTAAAAAGTTATAAAAAAAAACTAAGGCTTATCATTTTTGCTTAACCATTATAAAACTATTAATTTAATTTTTAGATAACTGTGGTGATCATGTTGTTGTTATAAATAGTGCTGATATTGCACTTAGAGGAGATGATTGGCAAATGCGTGTTTACTTTCACCACAATACTTACCATGGTGGTGCATCCTGGACAAAAGCATGGGAACTTCATAAAAAAGATCCAACAATGGTAATGCGTCACTCCTACCTTTGTTACACTAGTATATTGGATACAGTTATTGTATTAAGTTTAATTGCATTTTGCATTAAATAATTCGGGTATCAATTAAATTGGTTCCACATAATGATTAAAAAACAGTTCCTTGACAAGATTGATTCGACTTATTTTTATAGTTAAATCTGACTCTTGGCTTCCAATTTCTTTATTATTTTGCTTCATTTAATTATATTTTTCAAAAATGGAAGATTATCTATTAATATTAATCATTACCAACAAAAACTTAACATTAAATTTTAAAAAATAATTTAAATTGACTTCTCTCAATATAATCATGAAAATGTTAATAATTTTGTTCATATTCATCCTATAGCCACATACAAATTTGTTTAAGTCACTTTTTGAATCATTATTTGTTTTATGAATTCACTACTATCTTAATTTGTTTTCATCATTGTAAATTAATCTTCAATAAATTAATTTTCCATTCTTAGATTATGCAGAAGGCAGTTTATAGTATACTGGGAAATACTTGGGCAGAAGATATGCTATGCAACGTCTGCACGTTTTTCATGATAACGATATACCAGAAAAGATCAAAGCAAATATATCTTCACAAATTAAGCAATTAAGGCCTGTACCAAGAAGACTTGATCACATTTCTCAAGAAGAATTGGAAAACTTCCCACAGATTGTAAAACTCCCAGATAAATATGTTTTAACATAATGACTTAGAAATTAATAATAAATAGTTAATATCATGTTTATCAAAGCCTCTTTACTCTTGTTTTTTTCTGAATGCAACATGTAATTTCATTCTTACAAAATGTATAAAGACAGTATATATACGCGTGTTTTGTACAATTTGCTAAAAAGCTATGTATAAATTGGAAGATCTATAAAATCTGCATTAACTGTTATTGTACCTAGTTTCTTTTTTTTTCCGTTATTAGGTGTAGGTCTTTAGCTACCATTTCTCGGGTAACATACATCATTTTGTCTTTGTATTTTAAGTAAGTATCTATTGCACGTTGACGCATTGCTTCCCAAGCATATAAATCTCTAAAGATTGGACGTACAAATTTGAGTCTACCCTGAGAGGTTGCAAAATCTAAAGCCTCGTCTACCTTAGATTCCCATTGAGATTTTATGCATAGTCTTAACCATTGGAAGCTAAAAATTAATTATTATTTTATTATCACTTGCAATTTTTAATTGTCATTGTATTATCACAAATTAAAAATTTGTTTCAATAATTACCGAATTTCCGAATTATGTACAGAATCAAAGCCGTAGAGTTCATTCATCAGCTTCATTTGATCAATTGATAATGCTTTATTATTTAATACTAACTCTGATAAAAAAGCTTCTTTTTGATTTGATGTCCAACCGGTTATATCGTCCTTGCTAAAAGTTGTTGGTGCATCATCTCCAATCCATTTAGCAGCTAAGGCCAAATATTCGTTGGCTAGAGTAGTATCATATTTTGGAATCACAGGAGGTTCACCAGGTTTATTAAACCAAGCATCCCAATTGACTGTATTTAGAATCTAAAATTATACATTTAATTTACACAAAAAATAGTTTTTTAAAATCTTAAAAAAATCATTTTAATTAAATTTACCTCAGTTTTGTTTGCAAAATATTTGTATAAATAGTCTTTCCATTGCGTTGTGTTTAGGCTCTTATATTTAAATGTATCTAAGTAACTTCTTAAAATTGCTCAAATTCTTCAGATCCACCAAGTAATTCTTCCAAGTAAAATAGAAAAGTATGACCTTTTTCATATGGCACTGTTGAAAATGCATCATCTGGATCAACTCCAGTTAAGTTTGTTACTAAATTTGTTAGTGGATTTTTTTCTCCAAGAGTTTTTATCTTGATACAACAATATATTATAATTATTATTTATTAAAATTAATTCAGTTTGTTTTATGAAAAATAAGTCTTACTGTATCTTTTAGCGATTGTAAACCCATCAATGCACTGAAATGCCTAATTTTGTCACCATACATTCTACCACCAATTTTTCTTTCTACAAACACTGTAAAACCTTCATTTAACCAAAAGTGTTCAAAATTTTCATTTGTTACTAAATTTCCCGTCCAACTATGAGCTATTTCATGAGCAACTACATTGGCTAAAGAACGATCGCCTGCTAATAAAGTTGGGGTAACAAAGGTAAGGCAAGGATTTTCCATTCCACCAAATGGAAAGCTTGGAGGTAGGATCAACAAGTCATATATACCTACAAAATAATTTAAATTAATTTTAATTTGGTTTTTAATTTTAAGTTGTAGGAATCACATAAAAAAATAGTATTCTTACCCCATACATATGGTCCACAAATTTCTTCAGCAGTCTTCAGCATAGTTTCTGTCTCTTCAAACTCGTAAGCACTCTTCTCAAGTAATTCTTGTTCAGTCCATACTTTTGTACGTGGACCTATTTGCTTAGAAACTAAAGCTCCTACAGCTATTGCAATTAAATATGATGGAATGGGTACAGGTTGATGGAATTTATGAACTTTTGTTGAATTATCCACTTCTTCTATTCCATCTTTAATTGCAGACATCAAAACGTTTAATTCCGTTGGAGCTCTTATCTGTATAAGGAAATAATATTTTTATAAATGTTTTCAAATTTTCTGATATTAATATTTTATATAATTAATATTTTACCTCTGCAGAATATGTGGACTTTACATAAGGAGTATCTTGACATGGCAGCATAGATCGGGCATGAATGGCCTGCAGCAAACGTTTTGATGAATTTTTCTGTATAAAAATAGTTTAGATCTTATTTGATTTTGAAATTTACCTGACATTGTGAAAACAAATAAGGAAGTTTTCCACCAGCTGTTTGTTCTGGTGATAGCCATTGTAACGCTGTTGAATCCTGTGATGTTCTGTAGTCAATCTTTATTTTATACCTACAATATAATTTTTATTTATACACATATTTAATCTTAATTCATGCTCAAACATAATGTAATCTAGTAAAATTATTTTCATTACTTTATCTTGTCACCATCAACAATGGGGGTATCTGGCAATTGTACACTAAGTTTTGATCCATAATCAACACCTTTTTCTACACAGTAATCAAGTCTAGATCCATCAATTACATTTACAATTGATAAAAGAACTAATCCTCGTACATCCAAAATCTATAAAGAAATTGATAAATATGTTGAAATGACTACATATCAATGGCTGAATAAATTTTAATAATCATACTAAAAACTCAGTTTCTCCTTTTTTTTCTATGTCAAGGACTACATTGCCATCAAATATTTTTTTAGAAAAATCAACTTTAACATTGAGGTGAGTGTGAGTAACAATAGCCAAATCTGAAACAAAAAAAAGAAATAGTTAGTTTTAATATTTAATTAATTTGTTATTTTGTGTATGATACATACAGTGAATTATATAAAAAAATATTTATAAAAAAACATGTACCATTACTACATGAAAAATGAAAGCTAAAGTTTTTTAATTGAATGAAAATACTAATGTGCTTTATGTACATATCTGCTTTTAGAAATTCCCAACAGCAAGGTGTTATTTTATCTGTACAATTGATTATACCATCATTAAAATCTATCGGTATCAATTACTTATCACTAAGTATTCATACAAGAGTCAATAACAAGTACAGAATATCTACTGTTAAAAAATTGAACTGTAAAATCAATGTATTTTGAGCAGAAATTTTTATTTTCAAATGAATTAAGATCAATCGATTGTAAAAAAAAAAGAAAAAAAATAATACCGACACTCGTAAAATATTGATAACAATTAGAAAATGGCCTCTGCAGATACGTATGAATAATAAATCCATACCTGGCCTGGAGAATGAATTCGGATCGGTCGGACTCAAAGCCATTTTGCCCCAGCCGACTATTCCACATCCACTGTCGAAATCAAAACCACAAATGGTGGTCGGCAGCGTCCGGCCGCAGACTTTTATACCAATCATTCGCTACCGCGCTGTATGGTATAGTTTCAGATCAAACCACCAAACATGCGAAGTAGCAAGTAGTCAGCCTTTGCCTCCGAACTGCTTTGAGTAAAGTTACCCCCATCCTTTTCCGTCTGCGCGTCTCAAGTCTTTATCTACAGGCAGCTACAGGCTACCAGGCTACAGCGCGAGGGAGGGGGGGGGATACACGTCGTGTCATGTGTGCAAGCATATATATACTAATATACCTATATAAGTATACTATATAGCCAGATATAGCCATATAGCCATATAACATATATAGGGGATCATTTTCGGCGTAAACGCGCGCGTTGGTTTTGTGGTATATGAACTTTAAATGTATTATGTATAGTAAGTCAATGTATATTAATTTATTAATATTATGCTTTTAAATAGTTATTTTGTACAAATTAAAGATATTAAATATATTTTTATTAAATTGATGATTATTAAATAAAACTGATAATTTAAGAAATTCAACTGTTTCAGAAGTTGCAAGTATAGAATTAGCACTGCACATATGCTTGAAGACGCAATAATCACTCTTCAATTCTTATATTACTAAAAAATTTGTATTAACTTTTTATTTATTATTCAAAAATTCGATTAAAATTTCTTTCTCGTAGCCTATTTCAGTGACTGAAAAATGGTGGCTCCCATGAGCCCAAATGGCGCTGGTAGTACCCCCCTTTTAGAATATAATATATATATAACTATACAAACGTCGCCACTGCTGCATACACAGATAGGTACACACTGATAGACGTACACATCACGCGCGCATTCACCTCGTAAAAATAAAATAATGGATGTCGTTGAGCGCGCCAAGTGGTAAATGTTTATGCATGGTATATATAATATATAGGTACTGCTTACCTATACTATTAAGTTTTAGGAGTTTGTAGGTGGAATTGTGGAAATGGCGGGATGAATAATCTGAATTGCAATATATAATATTACGTTATCGCGTTGCAGTTTCATTCGACTCTCCTAAATAAAAGTCATTCTGAAATAATGTATGACACTTAATTGAAAAATGAATCGGCCAATTGCTATATAAATACTTTGAAATTACTTTATTCGATGCACTTCCTGTGCTATCTGTTCATTACTTCGGTTAATTGTACGACTGAGTTTCACGGAATTGATTAACGGTGGTAAAATTGAACTATAATTCACTAAACTAAATTTTTATCTTTTTCGTTTTATTTTCACGTATAAAAATTAGAGTTTATTTGTACTGTGTTGGCATAATCATAGAGCTATTAATTACAATATAATAAGTATACATATATTAATTAGTTGTACTTTTTTTTGGAGCAGACTTTTTATTGTTCTTCTGAATAGTTTCTTTTGAAACAAGTTTCTTGCTGTTCTTGGGCTGTGCTTTGGTTGTTTTGTTTGTAGCTTTATTGTCAATCTTATTAGAGACATACGACTTGAGTAGATTTGGTCTGATGTCTTGAAAGGGATCTTGAAAAGCGCCGTTCAGTATTCGATACATTGACCCTTCTTCCTGTAAACGCTCCTCATTTAGAAATTTATCGTCTATAATATCCTCTACACTCGGTAGCCTGCAATATCCAATAATTATAAAACGATCTAACGCAGTATGGCTTATATAAAAATATAAAAAATTAAGTGTAAGTACAAAGAATAACATTGAGAGCAGTGGCTATATATACATTTTCTTAATACATTTTCTTGCGTGGAGTAAATTATTGTCAAGGAGAAGAGAAGAGTTACATGAGTGTACCACACTTTACGGTCTCTTTTATGTACAACTTACCAATCAATTCTTTTGAATTCTTCCATGTTTCAAGCAGTTTATATATTTGTGTTACTAGGTGATTCTTCTTCAGTCGTCTCATCGGCTCGTCACGAGATAAGGATAGTACAATAGTAGGTACCGAGGAGGAAAGGTGTACCTATATACCGTACCGAAGCGAAACTATCAAACTTACTGAGAGGCCCGATGGAGACGAGCTGCTGAGAATTTTACGTTTGTCGGTTCCACTTGCTATCTCGCATCAGTAACGAATACTAAATGAGTAACTTATAACCTCAAATTTTTATTCGGACGCACGGGTTGACCGCATCCAGTACATATAATTCTCAACTGTGTGTACATATACGTTGAACAATCTGTTGTGGATTAACTGGAACTCAAGTTCAGCGTAGATCTCAATTTATTAGTCCATATATCTTGGCTGTGAGCTGTAAAAACGAAAATATAATGATCGGATATCGAGAAGTTTGTTTACCATTAATTTTATTTTACTTTATGTATAATTTAACTGCCGGAGAAAAAATGCCATCAGATGTGGAGAGAATACAGCAGTCGTCTTCATCCTCAGATGTAAGATATTTATTTTTATTTCAACTCTTAATGTTTGTTAATTATCAATCTTTATACATGTTAGTCAATTTATAATTTAACTTTACAGAGAGTGGATAGCGTAACTCCAATGACTACATTAGAGAACTTAGGATTTTTACATGCATTTCTAGCATCACTATCGGTGATAGTAGTTTCTGAATTAGGTGATAAAACATTTTTCATTGCTGCTATTATGGCCATGAGGCATCCAAGATTCACAGTTTTCGCTGGAGCAATAAGTGCCCTTGCAGTCATGACTGTTTTATCTGGTATTTTCTTATTTAATTAACATTGTATAAATAGTTTCATTAACTATCATTAATTAAAACTTTTGTCACCAGTTATTTTTGGCTATGCTGCTACAATTATTCCTAGAGCTTATACATATTACATCTCAACAGCTTTATTTGCTTTGTTTGGTTTAAAAATGTTAAGAGATGGATATTATATGTCTCCAAATGAAGGCCAAGAAGAGCTTGAAGAAGTTCAATCTGATTTGAGGAAAAGAGAAGATGATGTGAGTTAGGCATTTAAAATTTAAAACTTTATTTTTATTTTTTTACTGTAATAAATTTAAAATATATTATATTATTCTAGTTTGAAAAAGAAACTAGTACCACTTTAGTTCAAGATCCAGAAACTGGTGTTATTAGAAAAAGTCAAAAAACAAGTGCATTTATGCTACTTTCAAGAATATTTCTTCAAGCATTTTCTCTTACATTTCTTGCTGAATGGGGTGATCGTTCTCAGCTGACAACAATTATTCTTGCTGCGCGAGAGGTAAGAATTGTTATGAATTTGTATAATTCAAATGATAATTTTTTAATATATAGCTGGATTTTTTTAGGATGTTTATGGTGTTGTGATTGGTGGAGTTCTAGGACATTCACTTTGCACAGGTTTAGCTGTTCTTGGAGGTCGCATGATTGCTCAAAGGATATCAGTTAGAACAGGTTAGAATTTGCTTTGTAATAATCAATGTGAACGTAACAATTTTTATGCTTTTATCTGATTCTAAATATCTCTTGATCTTTCAGTTACAATCATTGGTGGAGTTGTCTTTTTAATCTTTGCTCTGACAGCTTTATTTGTGAAGCCTTCAGACACTGTTTAATAGAACCAATTTTATGTTTACATAGATGTCTCCTAATGCTAAATGCATAGATAATTGTACAGTATCATTCAGTTATGCAGTATTATAACTATTTGATTAAATTTTTAATCAAATCATCAATACCATTTCATTTATATGGTGCTAAATGTGAATCTTGTAAAAGAAAGGAAAATGATTTTTTTTTAATCATATACATTATTTTATTATATTTATACACATGTGAAATGGTCTTGGTGTGAATTGTAATACTGAGAAATTTTCGACTTGGGGCTTATTTTTTATCAATAATCAATACTGTGTATTTTTTGTACATAAAGCCATAGTTATAAGAACGATATTCTTTAATCAAATATAAATATCATGTCAATGTCGCAATTAAAAATAAAAATAAATCTTAACGTTTGGAAAGTTTTTAGAATTGAATATGGAGTGAAAATTTAATTCCTCTGCATAATGAAAAAAAATGTAGGGATTAGAATGTATCTATTTTTAGTTATGATTTCTATGACCTTTTTAAAGCTTTGTACAATTTGTTAAGCTATTCCAATAATAGATAAAACAGTACACAGTGTTGTAAGAGATTAAAATCGTAAAGAACTCGCGGGTAACTTTATAGCTTGAATGAAACAAAGACAGTAATTACCTAAGGGAATGATCGACTTTACTCCCGCATTGCATATACAACTTTATTTACAGTTTGATTATCTGAGTGCAGAGATTTCTTCTTGAAAAGTGAAAACTATGCATCTATATTAATATGTATAAAATATTTTTAATTTGAAATCATGACAAATGACAAAGTAAAAAAAAAATTCCAGAGCAATATTGCTTAAAGTACATTAATTAAATAAAATTCGTTACGTCGATTATTTAATTAAGTATATAATTATGTGCCACACTGTTCTGAAACTTGTCGTTTTATCATACAGGCATAAACTTTTCTTATTTATAGTTCTTTGACTCGATTTAGAAAGGAGTGCTGTAGAATATTAATTAAACTTAAACTAATGAAAATTGTACATACAATATCAGACAAAAACTTTAAATTATTTCTGTGATAGAAATTAGTTCATTTAAAGTATATACATACGTACTGCAAATAACATATAAATGTACAAAATATGAAAAATTATGCAAGTTGTACTTCGAAATATAGTTTACTATAAGATATTTGTACTCAAATCAAAAGTACTAAAAGTTAAATGTATTTTTACATTATGAGTAATAATAAAAATTATTAAATAAAAATTAATTTTTATAAGATATACTTATTTTTAGTATTATATACTTATGTCCTATTATATAATATATATTTATAACTGACATTTTTATGACCATCACTTGATACATGATACATACAATCAATTATAATATAATTTACAAATTTAATACAATAAAATAAAACATTTATATAATTACATTAAATAACATTCATCATACATGAGTTATTAAGTATTATGTAAATTTTTTGTTGCAACTATGAACTTTCAGACAGCCCTTTTTGAAGCTTTCTAAACCTTTCAACAAGGTTTGTACAATTAGTCACCATTTAGTTGTGCTTAATTTTTATTTTCATATTAGTTTAACAAAAATTAACTGCAGTCTTACTTATCTATAAACGAAATTAAAAAAATGTACTTTTGTTATAAATAACGTTTTTTGTGCTTTTTTACTTAAGTACCTATTATATAGATACTATGACTGAAAAAGATTATTTTAAAACCTTGAAAATTTAGATGGTTGTTTATATTTAATTTTAGTACAATGATATGTTATAATTTCCATTTTAAGTTTATTTATAAACCAAATTGATAAATATCGAACATTATTAAAAGTACAAAATTTCAGCAATAGCAACCTAAACCTAAATTTTATTCAGATTGACGTTAACAATTAATATTTTTAAGAAATATTTTTGTTATTTAAAAATAGATTCAAGGTCAATATTAATTTCATTTTTGTTAAAAAGTAGGCAGTATTTTAAATTATATGTATGTTTTAAATTTTCAAACACTGATAATCAAAATTGAAGATATTAAAATTAAATTGTTAGTACAAAAAATTAGTATTTTTATAAATATTCTTCTTTGGTTATGTAAAAATTAAGTGTTCGAATTTTTAGTTTTTATTTGTTTTTATAAAAAGGTATAAAATAAGTAGTATTCATTGTTTCTAAATTATTTGTGTAACAAAAAATTGAAATTAATTTGGGGACTAAATCCATGTTTATACTTACATATACATGGATTTAAACAAAAGTCTAAATCTATTAGCTTGTTTTTGATTCTTCACGTAACTTTCTTCAATTACATTTCATTTGAATTTTGTAATTGTACTACTCAGATCACTTGAATTTGAAATTAAAATACTCTCAGTCTCCTTGACTTGATGAACATTATACAGATATAATCTGTATTAATTGGCTGGAAGTACATTATTTTTACATTGTTCAGTAGAAACTGTTGACTGGATGCTTCTTCATGTGTGTAGTTAAATTTCCGCTGTGATAAAATTCTTTCCCACAAAACTTTACATTGAAAAGGTTTGATACCAGAGATGAATTCTTTCGTGAATTGAAAGATTTCCACTGTGACGAATTCTTTAGCGCAAACACTACATTTATATGGCTTAAACTCCAGAATGTGTGCGTAAATGCGTTGACAAATTGCCACTGTGACTAAACATTTTTCCACAGACTTGACAAGCATATGGACGTTCTCCAGAGTGAGTTCGCATGTGGATTGCTAAATTCCCACTATGAGTAAAACATTTATCGCATTGTTTGCACTTATATGGTCTTTCACCGTTATGAGTCCTCATGTGGATAAAAAGGTTACTTTTATGACCAAACTCTTTAAAACAAATTTCACACTGACACTTTAGCTTTTTCCAAGGCTATCAGTAGAACTTGTGGATTTTGAAGGTCTTCCAGGATTACTGCGTTTGACAACAGAAGAAGATTGCTTGTCCAGCTGTAAGCCCTGAATTCATTAAACCACTATTATTTATAATATCAGATGCAACTCTAGATGATATCGATCAGATTCTATGTTTGGTGGATTAACTTGACTGATTTGAGAATGATCAGTAGTTGTTTGATGATTTAGTGGAAATGGATTTTTGATGTTGCTGTTGTTGTTGTTGCTGTTGTTGTTGTTGCTGCTGCTGCTGCTGCTGTGTTTGTTGCTGCAGATGATGATTTAAATAATTTGCGCTAATTGTAGGTACACTTGGCTGTAATATAAAAAGTTATTATTATTAATAATTATACAGTTGTAATAAGACTAATTACAAAATTTAATATCTGCAGGCATGTATCTATATTTAAGTACATGACCATTTGACCTAATTATAACACATATTATATTTGTTGTAAAATATAGTTTTATTAAAAAGAAGACTGTAATATATCTTTATGCAATATATTAAACAAATTGATAATTGAAAAAAAAATTACTTACAGGTATTCGAGACATATCCTGTCGAGTGACTCCATCATTTTTTTGAGAAAAATCCTTGGGGTACTGATTAGCTTGCACTTGCAATGCTTGATCCCAAAAATGTGGCAGTTGATGGTATGCATACTGAACATTTTGATTATCAAATACTGAATAATCAATATTATTTCCCTTG